>NW_024102836.1:19575581-20002657 GCF_013122585.1 Styela clava
TGGCGGAAATTCGTCCGGCGCTCTGCCCCCGACCCCTTCAGTCCATTAAGAAGTTCAAATACCACGTAATAAACTGATCACCCCTAACCGGAGTCCAATTTTTCCAATTTTAAGGTCCGTGATCACTCAACCGTGACGAATTTTTTTTGACACAAACTAGACCTCAACTACCTTGTATGACCCAAATATGGCACCTCTACCTTCTACCATTCTTGAGATATAACGTAAAATCACTGGAGCGTGACTGAGGAGATGAGGAAATAAAATTTCTTCCAAAATAGATTCATATAATTTTTCTAACATGCCCATGCCTTTACTTTCTTAATAGGTCTTTTCAGAGGCCTGCAATAAGCCAAAATCACTAGACCATGACTGGGGAGTGAGAGAAAAAAAATTTCTTGAAAAAAGCATTAAACTAAATTTTCCCAACATACCTATCTATTTTATTTCTCGATAGCTTCGTTTTTAGGTGCGCAACCTTCTTACGCCACTGGAGGGCGATTGGGAGGGGGAATTCCCAAAGTTCAGGTGGTGAAATATTCTATATATTAGTCCCTTTGAGATTTGAGCATCACTTTGCCCAAAAACCACTTCCAAGTGCTCCTAATAGCCCAAAAACCATATTACCTAGGTGGGCGTGGCTTTCCACACGTTTTCTCACCACTGGGGGGGCGGTGGCAGTGCCCCCACCCCCAATTACACTTGGAAAAAATCCCAATACTCGGGCAAACGCTTTTTGGCCCCGGAAACGGAGCTAAACGGCCTCTAAACCCCAAAATCACATAGCGTGGCTTGATGACAGCTCATGTCGCGCATCCTTTAATTTTCCACTAGAACCCACGTTTTGGCCCACTTCCCCTAGTCCGATCGTTCTGAAAAATTTTGTGTGTTAGTTTGGTAACTTCCACCCGCTACATGCCAAGTTTCGTCCCGATCGGCCCTCCAGTTTTCTGGGAAATAGTCAATCTCACAGTGCTATCGCTTTATAATGGAGCTATTTGTCTTCTGTGCAAAGACTTCTGATTTCAACTGTGCATAACGCACTAAAGTGCTACCCTTTTGCCTTACCATCCAGGGGAAGGTCGCTACGCTACCCGCGAGGGGAAATGTATGGAAATATTTTTAGTAAATTAAGAAGCATATGTTTGTTTGAAGTTTGTTGGAGGTCCCGGGTCGTTGCGCCGGACGAATGACGGAAATTCGTCCGGCGCTGTTGCCCACCGACACCTCTAGTCCGTGAAGAAGTTCAAATACCCTGTAATAAACTAATCACCCCTAGCCGGAGTCGAATTTTTCCAATTTAAGGTCCGTGATCACTCAACCGTGACAAATTTTTTCTGACATGAACTAGACTCAACTACTTGTATGACCCAATATGGCACCTCTACCTTCTACCATTCTCGAGATTATAGCGTAAAATCACTGGAGCGTGACTGAGGAGGCTGGAGAAATAAAATTCTTTTAAAATAGATTCGAATAAATTTCTAAACATGCCCATGCCTTTACTTTCTTAATAAGTCCTTTCAGAGGCCTGCAATAAGCCAAATCACTAGACCATGACTGGGGGGGTAAGAGAAAAATAATTTCTTGAAAAACGCGTTAAACTAATTTTTCCCAACATACCTATCTATTCTATTCTCGATAGCTTCACTTTCAGGTGCGGCAACCTTCTTACGCCACTGGAGGGCGATTGGGAGGGGGAATTCCCAAAGTTCAGGTGGTTAATATTCTATATATTAGTCCCTTTGAGATCTAAGCGTCACTTTGCCCAAAAACCAATTCGAAGTGCTCCTAATAGCCCAAAAACCATATTACTCAAGTGGGCGTGGCTTTACATACGTTTTCTCACCACTGGGGGGGCGGTGGCAGTGCCCCCACCCCCAACATCACTTGGATAAATTCCCAATACTCGGGCAAACGCTTTTTGGCCCCGAAAACGGAGCTAAACGGCCTCTAAACCCCAAAATCACTCTAGCGTTACTTGATTGACAGCTTATTGACCAATCAGAAGCCTCGGGCCACTAAAAGCCCGTTTTGACCCACTTCTTTTGGCCCGATCGTTCTGAAAAATTTTCCGGGTTATCACGACACTATCCCCGACCTACATGCCAAGTTTCGTCCCGATCGGCCCGGCAGTTTCCTGGGAAACTGAGAATCACACCCTCTCTGAGAATATACTTCATACCAGCAGTTTGCACTCTGTGCAACGATTTTTGATTCAGACTGTGCTTTCGCACTTGCGTGCTTTCAGGTTGCCTTACCATCCAGGGGAGGTCGCTACGCTACCCGCGAGGGGAAATGTATAGAACTATTTTTAGTAAATTAAGAAGCAGATGTTTGTTTGAAGTTTGTTGGAGGACCCGGGTCGTTGCGCCGGACGAATGGCGGGGAATTCGTCCGGCGCTCTGCCCCCGACCCCTTCAGTTCATTAAGAAGTTCAAATACCACGTAATAAACTGATCACCCCTAACCGGAGTCGAATTTTTCCAATTTTAAGGTCCGTGATCACTCAACCGTGACGAATTTTTTTTGACACAAACTAGACCTCAACTACCTTGTATGACCCGAATATGGCACCTCTACCTTCTACCATTCTCGAGATATAACGTAAAATCACTGGAGCGTGACTGAGGAGATAAGAAATAAAATTTCTTCCAAAATAGATTCAAATAATTTTTCTTAACATGCCCATGCCTTTACTTTCTTAATAGGTCCTTTCAGAGGCCTGCAATAAGCCAAAATCACTAGACCATGACTGGGGAGTGAGAGAAAAAAAATTTCTTGAAAAAAGCATTAAACTAAATTTTCCCAACATACCTATCTATTTTATTTCTCGATAGCTTCATTTTTATGTGCGCAACCTTCTTACGCCACTGGAGGCGATTGGGAGGGGGGATGTCCCAAAGATTCAGGTGGTGAAATATTCTATATATTAGTCCCTTTGGGATTTAGGCATCACTTTGCCCAAAAACCCATTCCAAGTGCTCCTAATAGCCCAAAAACCATATTACCTAAGTGGGCGTGGCTTTCCACACGTTTTTTCATCACTGGGGGGGTGGTGGCACTGCCCCCACCCCCAATTATACTTGGAAAAATTTCCAATACTCGGGCAAACGCTTTCTGACCCCGGAAACAAGCTAAAGTCCTCTAAACCCCAAACTCACTCTTGCGTGACTTGATGGACAGCCGATTGACCAATCAGCAGCCTTGGGCCCCTAAAATCCCGTTTTGGCCCACTTCCTCTGGCCCGATCGCTCCCAAAAATTTTCTGTGTTCGTTTGGTAACTACCTCCCGCTACATGCCAAGTTTCGGCCCGATTGGCCCGCCAGTTTTCTGGGAAATGGTAATTCATAGGGCCTTAGCCACTAGACTTCGTCACATTATTTTTGCTCTACGAGCAAAGGCTTTCGACCATTACTGTGCTTTCGCACTAAAGTGCTACAAGTTTGCCTGACCATCCACTATAGACGTCTGCCTGCGGCATCCGCGAGGGGGGCCGCGGGCGCACAAATGGTCGGTTTGAACCATTCCAGTTGTGTCCACGACGCTCAAGCCGCCATCCGTTGCGTCGGACGGATCGCGGCATGATCCGACCGACGCCATTGACTCCCCCTAACATAAACAGTATTATCTGGATGGACGGTAGTCTATTTTTATCAATTTTACGGTCTGTGATCACTCGATCGTGACGAAATTTTATAGGCATGAACTTAACTCCAACTAACTTGTATACCCAAATATGAGACCCCTGCTCATTTCTGTTCTCGAGATATGGCCTTAAATCACTGGACCGTGACTGGAGCATACTAGAAAAAAAAATCCGCTGATAGGTGATTGGAATAATTTTTCTGATCATGCCCATGCCTTTAGATTCTCGATATGACCTCTCAGAAGCCGGCAAAAGACCAAAATCACTAGACCGTGACGGAGGCATGGGAGCCGAAAAATTCCTTGAAAAAAGTATTAAACTAAATTTTCTCAACCTACCTATGTACTTTTTTTTCTCAATATATCAAATCTTAAGCGCAACGTTCCGAACTCACTGGACCGTTACGTGTAAGGGAATCCCCAAAGGTTGAGGTGGCACTATATTGTATTAATTAGTCCCTTTGAGATTTAGGCATCACTTTGCCCAAAAACCGATTCCAAGTGCTCCTAATCGCCCCCAAACCATATTACCTAAGTGGGCGTGGCTTTCTACACGTTTTTTCGCCACTGGGGGGGCGGGGGCACTTCCCCCACTCCCAAACACGTTTGGAAAAATTCCCAATGCTCGGGCAAACCGTTTCCCGGCCCGGAAACGCGGCTAAACGGCTTCTAAACCCCAAAATCACTCTTGCGTGACTTGACAGACAGCTTATTGACCAATCAGAAGCCTCGGGCCACTAAAAGCCCGTTTTGGCCCACTTCCTCTGGCCCGATCGTTCTGAAAAATTTTCTTTATCAGTTTGGTAACTTCCCCCATCTTTTGACACCTCCCGCTTGTCTCTAGCACGTACGGTTCTCTCTAACATACCCTTTTGACGGGCGTTCTCTATATACACAACCCAATCTTCCTGGCCGCCGGCACCTGGTTTCTGTGGCAGCTATCGCTGCATATGTAAAAGACGGGGCGGGGTAGCATCCAGAAGAAAACGTCTGCCTGCGGCACACGACGAGGGGGGCCGCGGGCGCACAAACGGTCGGTTGGGACCATGACGGTTGTGTCTACGACGCTCGGGCCGCCATCCGTTGCGTCGGACGGATCGCGGCGTGATCCGACCGACGCCATCGGCCCCCCCTGACATAAACAGTTTTATCCGTATGGACGGTTCATACCAAAATAGGTCGCATTGTCGAAAGTTCTAACTGTCCTGATTGAAATATCGACATTGCGACAATTTTGTAGCAATGTCGAAATTTCCGTCCAAGGATGTCGCAATGTCAATTTTTCATACCAGATTAGGGTTGTTATACGAATTATATAGTTTGTCGCAATGTCTATTTTTAGTTGTTGAATTTTCGACAGTGCAACAAAAAAGGATTCGGGTTGTTATGCTAATTAGATAGTTTGTCGCAATGTCGATTTTTAGTTTTTGAATTTTAGTCTGTTTTCATCGATTTTGAGGTCCGTGATCACTCGACCGTGACGAAATTTTATAGGCATAAACTACACTCCAACTACCTTCTATAACCCAAATACGAGACCCCTATCTATTACCGTTCTCGAGATATTGCCTAAAATCACTGGACCGTAACTGAAGCCTACGGGAAAAAAAATTCCGCTGATACGTGATTGGAACAATTTTTCTGATCATGCCCATGCCTTTAGATTCTCGATAGGACCTATCTGAAGCCGGCAAAAGGCCAAAATCACTAGACCGTGACGGAGGCATGGGAGCAAAAAAATTCCTCGAAAAAAGTATTTAACTAAACTTTCTCAACCTACCTATGTATTTTTTTTTCTCAATATCTCAATTCTCAAGCGCAACGTTCCGAAGTCACTGGACCGTTACGGGGCAGGGGAATCCCCAAAGTTGGGGTGGTAATATATTCTATTAATTAGTCCCTTCGATATTTATGCATCACTTTGCCCGAAAACCGATTCCAAGTGCTCCTAATCGCCCCAAAACCATATTACCTAAGTGGGCGTGGCTTTCTACACGTTTTCTCGTCACTGGGGGGGTGGGGGCACTTCCCCCACCCCCAAACACGTTTGGAAAAATTCCCAATACCAGGGCAAACCGTTTGCCGGCCCGGAAACGCAGCTAAACGGCTTCTAAACCCCAAAATCACTCTTGCGTGACCTGATTGACAGCCTAGAAATGGCAATGTCGCACATCCTTACTTTTGGGCCACTAAAATCTCGATTTGGCCCACTTCCTCTGGCCCGATTTTTCTGAAAAATTTTCTTTGGTATATTGGGACCCTCAGCTATCTTTTGACACCGCCCGCTTGTCTCTAGGACATGCGGTTCTCCGTAACATACCCTGTTGGATCGGAGTCTGTGATTGACCTTCCATTAATATCTCTGGCCGCTGGCTTTTGATTTTTGTTGTGGCTATCGCCACCCATCACGAGACGTGGCGGGGTAGCATCCAGTGTAGACGTCTGCCTGCGGCATCCGCGAGGGGGCCGCGGGCGCACAAACGGTTGGTTCGGGACCATGCCGGTTGTGTCTATGACGCTCGGGCCGCCATTCGTTGCGTCGGACGTATCGCGGCATGATCCGTCCGACGCCATGGGCCCCCCAGAACATAAACGGTTTTGTCTGCATTGATAAGAGGACGACGTGTTGGCCAAGTATAAAGGTTCTACTAACTGCAGAACTAGAAATATACATTTTTGCAATTTGACCACTAGTGGGAGCTCGGGTGTGCTGGAGTCCCTATACTATGAAAGAGTGCCACCAAATCTTTCCACTGACCGACTTTGAAGACTCTATCTATCGCAGAAGCTGAGATATGGATTTCTGCGATTTGACCACTAGTGGGTGCTCGGGTTCGATGGAGTCTTCGAACTGAGAAAGGGGACCAGCAAAGCTTTCGACTGAACGAGTTTGAAGACTCTATCTATCGCAGAACTCGAGATATAGATTTTTGCGATTTGACCACTAGTGGGAGCTCGGGTGCGGTTGGGTCCCCAAACTAAGAAAGAGTAACACTAAAGCTTTCCACTGACCGACTTTGAAGACTCCATCTATCGTACGAGCCGAGATTTAGCGATTTAAACATTTGTCCACAAGGTGGCCGGACACGTCCAAGACTTTTTTTGACGGGGTAATTAGTTTAGTTATTCACGTTTTCAAAGTACGAGCCCTCTACCCACACGGGAACCCATATTTCCCATCACAGGCTTCTTAAACACAGAATACACTACCTAAATAGTGTTGCCAGGTTTCACAAAACACGTTTTCGATAATGTAGGCGGGGTGGGGAATCCCCCCGCCTTAAAAATACTTGAAATAATTTTATCAAAGGCCCACTCGCCTTTCACGGCCCGAAAACCCCGAGAAAACGGCTCTTTTCATAAGAAATCAAAGGATTGCCTTATATGGAACATCATGTGATTGACGAAAAATAGGAGAAACGCACTTTGGGAACTTTCGGCCCGTTTTTGGGGCCCTTCCCGTGACCCGATCTTTCTGAAAAATTTCTCTGATCGGTTTGGTAACGTCAGCTTTCTTTTGACACCCTGGGCTTGTCTCTAGGACGTCTAGTTCTCTCAAACATACCTGTTGACACCCCATTCCGTATTAACAACCCAATCTACATAGCCGCCGGCTTCTGGTTTTTGTGGCAGCTAGCGCTGCATTGAAAGGGACGGGCGGAAAGCATCCAGGGGAAGGTCGCTGCGCTACCCGCGAGGGGAAATGTATGGAAATATTTTTAGTAAATTAAGAAGCATATGTTTGTTTGAAGTTTGTTGGAGGACCCGGGTCGTTGCGCCGGACGAATGACGGAAATTCGTTCGGCGCTGTGCCCCCGACTACTCTAGTCCATTAAGAAGTTCAAATACCCTGTAATAAACTGATCACCCCTAACCGGAGTCGCATTTTTCCAATTTTAAGGTCCGTGATCACTCAACCGTGACGAATTTTTTTTGACATAAACTAGACCTTAACTACCTTGTATGACCCGAATATGGCACCTCTACCTTCTACCATTCTCGAGATATAACGTGAAATCACTGGAGCGTGACTGAGGATATGGAGAAATAAAATTTCTTTCAAAATAGATTCAAATAATTTTTCTAAACATGCCCATGCCTTTACTTTCTCAACAGGTCCTTTCAGAGGCCTGCAATAAGCCAAAATCACTAGACCATGACTGGGGAGTGAGAGAAAAAAAATTTCTTGAAAAAAGCATTAAACTAAATTTTCCCAACATACCTGTCTATTTTATTTCTCGATAGCTCCATTTTTAGGTGCGCACCCTTCTTACGCCACTGGAGGGCGATTGGGAGGGGGAAGCCCCAAGATTCAGGTGGTAAAATATTCTATATATTAGTCCCTTTGAGATATAAGCATCACTTTGCCCAAAAACCAATTCCAAGTGCTCCTAATAGCCCAAAAACGATATTACCTAAGTGGGCGTGGCTTTCCACACGTTTTCTCACCACTGGGGGGGGGCGGTGGCAGTGCCCCCACCCCCAATTACACTTGGAAAAAATCCCAATACTCGGGCAAACGCTTTTTGGCCCCGGAAACGCAGCTAAACGGCTTATGAACCCCAAACTCACTCTTGCGTTACTTGATTGACAGCCTGAAATAATTAATGTCACGCAACCTTAAATTTGGGCCACCAAAAGCCCGTTTTGGCCCACTTCCTTTGGCCCGATCTTTCTGAAAAATTTTATTTGTTAGTTTGGTAACTGCCCCCTACTACATGCCAAGTTTCGTCCCGATCGGCCCGCCAGTTCTCTGGGAAATGGTAACTCGATGGGTCTCAGCCAAGAGACTTCGTCACATTATTTTTGCCCTACGTGCAAAGTTCCCTGACCATTACTGTGCATACGCACTTTCAGTGCTACAAGTTTGCCTGACCATCCAGGGGAGGTCGCTACGCTACCCGCGAGGGGGAATGGATAGAAATATTTTTAGTAAATTAAGAAGCAGATGTTTGTTTGAAGTTTGTTGTAGGGCCCGGGTCGTTGCGCCGGACGAATGGCGGAAATTCGCCCGGCGCTCTGCCCCCGACCCCTTCAGTCCATTAAGAAGTTCAAATACCACGTACTAAACTGATCACCCCTAACGGAGTCGAATTTTTCCAATTTTGAGGTCTGTGATCACTCAACCGTGACGAAATTTTTTTGACATAAACTAGACCTCAACTACCTTGTATGACCCGAATATGGCACCTCTACCTTCTACCATTCTTCAGATATAACGTAAAATCACTGGAGCGTGACTGAGGAGATGGAGAAATAAAATTTTCTCCAAAATAGATTCAAACAATTTTTCTAAACATGCCCATGCCTTTACTTTCTCAACAGATCCTTTCAGAGGCCTGCAATAAGCCAAAATCACTAGACCATGACTGGGGAGTGAGAGAAAAAAAATTTCTTGAAAAAAGCATTAAACTAAATTTTCCCAACATACCTATCTATTTTATTTCTCGATAGCTTCGTTTTTAGGTGCGCAACCTTCTTACGCCACTGGAGGGCGATTGGGAGGGGGAATTCCCAAAGTTGAGGTGGTGAAATATTCTATATATTGGTCCCTTTGAGATTTGAGCATCACTTTGCCCAAAAACCAATTCCAAGTGCTCCTAATAGCCCCAAAACGATATTACCTAAGTGGGCGTGGCTTTCCACACGTTTTCTCACCACTGGGGGGGTGGTGGCACTGCCCCCACCCCCAATTATACTTGGAAAAATTCCCAATACTCGGGCAAACGCTTTCCGACCCCGGAAACGGAGCTAAACGGCCTCTAAACCCCAAACTCACTCTCGCGTGACTTGACGGACAGCCGATTGACCAATCAGCAGCTTCGGGCCACTAAAATCCCGTTTTGGCCCACTTCCTTTGGCCCGATCGCTCCCAAAAATTTTCTGTGTTTGTTTGGTAACTAGCCCCCGCTACATGCAAAGTTTCGTCCGGCTCGGCCCTGTGGTTCTTCAGATAATAGTGATTCACGGTCGCTTAGAGTAGTTAGCTTTAGCTATTGACTTTCGTGCAACGAAATTTGATTCTATACTGTGCATACGCACTTTCAGTGCTCTCGGGTTGCCTAACCATCAAGCAGAAATGGAGAAAACGGCGGCACAGACGCACTATTCAGGAGTGGGCAACCTTTCGGCTAAATTTAACGACAAAAATATTCCGCGTGCCAACTAAAATTAAAAACAATGTTTTGCTACTTTCGAAGCAAAAATAAATACACAATAATAAATCTTTTATACATGTACAGACAGATTCACTATTCGGGAAAATATCAGTCCGACAAATAGATTTGATTACTTTCTTGTTCTATATCAGTGAGACTTCTGCGGCTGCATTACCGTTGATAGAAATTTTACATTTGGTTTATATTTTGTAACATTCAAAGAAATACACGAACTACTGGTTTCATCTTTCAGGCTACTCCTATTATGAGACCTAATAAAGTTCATAACTAAAAACCAAGTTTCACAAGCCTATGTAGATTAAAACATAGAGAGTAATACAGTTGCAAAGTTTTTAGGACACAAAAAAGGTTCGGGAATGGCATACCTATCACGCGATAGTTCGTTTTCTGCACTCCTCTCTTTTATTTTCTTCCCTGATCGTTTATTTTTCTTTCAAAATCAATTTATATATCATACAGTGAGTAAGCAAGTAACTCTAACCAACATAAGCTGTATCCTACAACTTCGTAAACCAAGCAGAAATGACGAGGGTGGCACAGACGAACTACATTTTGTTTTAGGGCAGTTGTCGGGAACCCATGGCTCGCGAGCCATATATGGCTCTTTTGGTGACGACATATGGCTCCCAGAGAATTTGATATTCCAAGAATAAGCTAATTATTGTTACCAGATATCAAACTATATATGTATAGCTAAATGTGGGATAGCATTAGCCATTACGTTTAATAACATGCTATGTTATAATGTTATGTGAGAGAAGTGCCAGATAGACATTGCGACAAAACTAAATAATTCTGGAACATATTTTGTGACATCACCAAGCGATTTAAAGTTGGTAAACGAAGCGAAAAGCATTCCGTCCCGCTTTTCCAGCATAATACACAAACATGTTCTCGTTACTGTTGTTTCTTTGTAGCGCAGCGCTAGCCTACTTACTGAAGGCGAATGCGTTCGTTTCCCACTGATTCCCATTGATGGCAGACATATCGCATGTAAAACCAATTCTAAATTCGAATTATTTGTACCGGTATCGTTAACGTCAATTCCTTTCTATTTTTCGAACTGAACCCGATATTTTGACAGAGAATATGCGCATGAAATTTCGATCACAATATGGTCAATAAAGACAGCCGAGACAGCTTTAAATGTAGGAATGTAGGCCTATGTAGTAAAATCGGAAAATGTGAAGTTATAAAATCACAGCTAAGGGGTCGTAGTCTTTCGAGGCGTCCCGATTTGAAGTCACAAAAATATGGTAACCCTAGTAATATTTAGATTATTATAAGCAATACGAAGATGCCTAATAGTAAGAAAGGCGAATAGTATCGTGGATTTCAACATGTGTTGCATGTGAGCAGTCGTTCAAGGCCATCAGCGACAACTTGCAGCATCAGAAATTACATTAAATATATCTTGAGGCACTGTATGTGTTGACTTTTGAGTGAAAATTTAGGACATGATTAGGGAATGAAAATTCCGTATGGCTCGCACGAAAATGCAATTGAAAATATGTATATTTATGGCTCTCTTGGCAAAAAAGGTTTCCGACCCCTGTCTAAGGTCTAGACCAGTGCTCCGCAACCTTTTTAACTCGCGGCACACCTATAAAACTTGCCAAATTCGACGGCACACCACAACATACAAAAAAAACAAAGTGTAACTTTGTTTTATGTTCATGTTTCAATCAGAGATTTGTGGTTGTTTTAAAACCTGTTTCAGACGCCCAATCGAGCCCAATTTTGAATACCCATTTTTATTAATGTCATACGACCCCCAAAATTTACCCAATATACAATAATTATATACCATTGGAAAGGTATTTTAGAGTACTATACGCTAGATGTCACTGGAGGACCGTAAACTAAAACACCTCTTTCAAGAGGTCTCTCGTAACGTCAAAAAATAACAAAAATATTTACACTCTCTCATTCTATCAGCTGTTGGACGTCTATAGCTATTGTAAAGCTGAAATGTGACTATACAGTTGACTGCACATTGGTTTTCTCTTTTATATGATACTAAACGCTTTTCCATAGTGCGCGTCGTTCAAGCGTTTTGGAAATTTTCCGTTTGAGAAGTCACCACATCGAATCAGGCGAGGCTAAGCTTGATAGATCGATCGGTTGTTTGTTTGTGCTTTATCGCGTTGAAAGCTTTTGTGAGTCATAATAAAACATTTATTATGAATCATAAAAGCTTATAATCGTCAGACAAGGAGAATTTGCGAGATAAAACGCCTAACTTTTTTTCGGTGAGGCAGCTGCGATCAAACGACTCGATATTTTTATAACTTCCTGACGTTGTGAGATGTCCACTCTCCTATGTTATGTAGCATATAAAATGACCTTCAAAATAAGACCTTATCATACTAGCTTTTGTTATTGGTTAGCGCGCAACGCCAAGGTTTATGGAATCATTTTCTTGTTGTGCGACGTTTTTATATCGCAGCGGGAAGTACACGCGTGATATGTAAGCGAAATTTTATCACTTCTAAATGTCATATAAGGTTCATTCTCATATCGTTGTGTGGGGAATAAGATTTCCTTTCAAGCAAAACCATAACAAACATTCCAGACCTCATGGTATACACACAGCAAATGTCCTGTACCGTCACGTCCTGTAGTGTCACATACAATATGCACATTATTGGCATGGATTTACAGTGTTACATTAAGTAACTTGAGCAACACATAGAGGGGTAGTTCAGCTACTGCACCAGGAAATATTATGGGCTCCTACTGTACCATCGCAAAAATTTACAGCACAACCCAACGTACTGTTAGTGCATGGTGGATTTGCCGTCCTGTAGTGTCACACTATATTTTACTATATATTTTTTTATCTACTAAGTAAAATTGGTGTTGGTAAACTATTGTGCAATTTTTTACATATTCAATAAAGCAACTGATTGGACAATGAAACAAAACATGTAGCTGAAAATGTGAAAATATATTGAATTTAACAACAAGCCAAATTTCTGGAATTGTCCTGTAGTGTCACTTGGAATAGCCCATAATTGCTTTGGTCAAGTGGCAAAGATCAAAGGTTATCAGGAACAAAACTGATTAAAGATTCAATTTTTTTTATTTTTAACCTTTATTATGTTAATGAGACAATTAGAGCTAAATTGAACTTGCATTCCTGGAATTTAGGTAAACTCCCAGCATTGATTTCTTCTGAATCACTCAGAATAGGGTTGGGCAAACTGCGGCCCACGGGCCAGTTACGGCTAACCGAAGTGTTTCATCCGGCCCACTTGTGCCTATATCAATTATGACTATGGTTTTCATGACTATAAATTTGTGTTGAAAATTTCGATGAAAATAACGAATCATCGCCTAAAATATAGATCACGTATTATTTGCACCTGAATATAATTGTGCCACTTGGTACACTGGCTGTTTGTTGTACATTAGCTGTTATTCTTGTTATTTGCAAATGAACTGTTTTGAGTCTCCAGTGACCAAATCTATTATTTGTAACTGGCTCACTGAGAAAATTAATTGCCCGCCCCTTACTTAGAATTTATATTGGTCAAAGTAACTTAATTAATCATAGTCTATTTTTGGTACTCCCGAAGTATGTGAACCAAGATGGTGGACACCGGAACGTAGTATGTGTATCGGGTTAGGGTCAGGCCATAATTTCAGGTACAAATGCTATGGAAGTCGCTTGTCTAGTCCTCGAATTCGTAATAGAACTAAAATAAGGAAAATTGGAATAAAATTATGGCCTAACCTGGTACATATACTACGATCCGGTGTCTGCCATCTTGGTTCACATACTTCGGGAGTACCCTATTTTCATGTGAAGTTACAACGGACAACTACTGTTATTAACGCCCAGCATTATAACCGTTCATGTTCATTCAACTCTTCCCAAACTTCAAGCTGTGTTTTCAGAAATTTTTTAGGCTTTATTTCTATAATTGAAAGTATTTCAACATAACTTATTAATTGATTGTAGTTTATATTCTCATTCTTAACTGTGTATTTATTACTCAAGAATGGTGCCAATGGTCATAATTAACAAGTTACAAATATGCTCGAAATAGAGTCGAATTACTCAACCAAAGTAGAAAGAGTAGTGATAGCAGAGTTGCAAGTTTGCTCAAATCAAAGTCCCAAACTCTCAACTTTAAAGCAGAAAGAGCACTGATAAAAGAGTCCCTGTCACAAATATGTAGCGGTTCATGTGTAACTTGAAACAAGATATAGCAGTACTATCAGAAAATAGTCATTGCCATATTTCAATTACTGCCTTGTTGCCACATTTTGATATTCTTTTTTTAATATTGGGTCGAATATTTTGGGCTATGTAAATTATTCCATCTCTTCACTCCATAACGACAAAAGTTTGAGAACTTTTGGTTTAACATATGCTCTTTGTGCGACAGAGGTCATTTGTAACTCTTTTATCAGCACCTTGCTTCGAGCATACTTGTATAGAATTACTAGAATCATCTATTTTCATGGTCAAATATGAAGTATCATTCACAGTTATGCTATACTAAACTTTCCAGAAAAACAATTATTCGTGTCTTAGCGAGCATGGTAAACTTCGTTACACGATTCTCAATGACTCTGGCTTTGATCACGAGAAACCTCGTTGACTTGGATGCTAAGTGTTATTAAATTTTTTTTACTTTTGAGTGAGTGCCTCACATTTGCTCAGAGATGAGTTTCCTTTACCTCTGAGTGAGTGCTCGTAACTTCGCTCAGAGATGAGTATCTTTTACTAGTGAATTCCTGTAACTTTGCTCAGAGATAAGTTTCCTTTACTTCTGAATGAGTGCCCTTAACTTTGGTCAGAGATGAGTCTTCATTGTAGTTGACGTATATAACCTTCCTTGAGCAAATTCACCTAATGATTGATAGGCTATGCTTTTACGTACTATTGAGCAAATTTATTTTGACTTTTAGCGTAAGATGTATAATCCCCTATGCACTGTATATGTTTAAATATGCAATTGTTCTATCATAATTGTTGATTTGATTTCAATTTTTTTATAACAATTCTACCTCAATGCATTTAATCCACTGAGACAAATAAACTTTGCATTACATTGCAGTATTATTTTCCGAGCTACTGATCTTATCCACCAAAAAAAAACTCAAGGGTGTTTTTGAAAGACTAACTTCGGAGCTAGGTTTCAGGGATGCCCGAAATGAATCGAATACATTCGTTATTCGTTGTATTCGATTTGATAAATTCTTGATTTTAGAAATAATTTAGAATATTTCACTTGTAAATATCTTCTTCAGCATGCCTTATTTTATGATGCACATAACTCACAGAAAAAAAAATAGTTAACTTCTGAAAGAATATAATGGAGAATGCTTATTAAATTAATGTGCATCCCAGTTACTCTGCAAAACCAAATTTGAATTATATGAATTAACAATTGCCTTGAAGAATTTCTCCTGTGAAACAGACCCATTAAATTATTGGTGGTAATCGAAGTCAAAATACTTGTCCGTGTCGAGGGACAAGAATCTTCAATGAATAAGCTACAAAAACCAAGGATGAATGAACATAAAAATATGCAAAGAAGTTTTTGGCTCAGAAAACCAAGTATGAAATTGAAGCAGGGTTTCTATGCTTATGTGGGGCATGTAGATGTAACGCTGTAGAAATATTGAAGATAAGTTTCTAGGCAAGTGGTCGGCAACCTTTTTTAAGTGACGAACCGGTAAAGCCTGGCGGACCCTCTTTATACAAACGAACTAAGCTTATGTAATAAGTTACACGAGTAGAAAATTTTCTAAAACATAGGTGATGATATTCAATGCGAGATTTGCGTTTGTTTGCTTGTCATTCATTAACTGTTCCGAATTCGGAGACATGGTGGACAGTGATACACGTAACGGTTTCTTACGTTCAGCCTACTTTAGTTGTCAATATTGAAAAACCGACCGCACATTAAGAAAAAGAGTATTGCAAGGATACTTTTCAACTCATTATCATTTGAAATTTCAATCAAGTGCTCTATATAAGACAATCTCATCGTTCGAAGGCTTTATTTGAGAGCTTAGTATGGCAAACTGAACAAATTTCATTGCTGTGACTTACGGCTATAAATTCATATTTAAAATACTAGTTACTGTTCTTGTGCTTGAAAGTCTATGCGGTAGATGACCCGCTATATCTACACTCCCAGTTTCGTAAGATATTGGCACGCAGTCATTCAAACATTGCATTATTGATGGTTGTTAATCCATACCTGATTTTATTACGAGATGTGCTAACTTTATGATCATAAAGTATAGATTTAGCTCAGTCTAAATAGCGAGTTGGGTGCTGTTTTGTCTATAACACAAGTGGGGATGGCTATACTAAATTATTCATCTATGTCATTGCTAGCATGATCCCGTGCTCTTGTCACATATATTTAAGCTACTAATTACCCATTAACAAAAGGATGGGATGTTCACACTTGTCGCAAGGGAGAAAAGCGGACAAGGCGGCTTAATCATGTCCACTGTGTGCACGGCTTAATCATGTCCACTGTGTGCACATTGGTATGTCGGAAAAAAGTCCTAGTTCTTATTAAAAAAATGCCGCATTGGGGGGAAGGTTTCCATCTCCGAAGGTGGTCGGTTGCTGAGTCACACCATATTTCCCATCTTCTATTTGCTCTCTGCTAAACAATGAAGCTGACGACAATCACGCGAATAAAATAACAGACAAGCACGACTGGGAATGTGCCTTGTGACGTTTATATAAGATTACTTTCGTTTGCAAAATGTAGAACTGATAAATTGCAGACTCTTCAGAGATACTTCAGGCGATTGCGACCTCTGTGCTTGCGACACTTGATGTTAGTCAAGGGAGGTCCAGTTCCACTTAACGGCTCGTCGTTGCTAAGCGTTACGGTGCGTTTACACTGGATGCGTTGACTCTAGATTTAACTCCCACAGGAAAACAAGCTAGTCATAGAGTATATAATAACATTGAACAATCAGGGGAGACTTCAAGTATATTATACTTGGTGTGGAATTTAACTGATAATACTCTAACTTTGTCAACCATAGTTTACAAATTGTGGGTGAGTAAATTAATAAAGAATAAACAGCCTTGAATTTTTGACTCTAAAACAACACATACGAAAAAAAATAACAATTGAACACACTAAAATCGACTTCCAAGATGTGCGATACATAAGTGTATAGTGCAATTTAAAGTGGACAGTGAAATTTCAGAATGGCTTGAATATATGGTAGAGCACCATAATGTCACAAAACTATTTCCACATATTTCACATGGGTGTTGTTTTTCGCCAGTCTGAACTTTCATATGCTCCTACAAATAATTCAATATTGTGGCAACCGCTTCATGAAATTCAATATTTATCAAAATTCATACCAGAGAAAAGTTATATATAATATGTGATAGGAGTTTTGTAGCTAAAATGGAAGTTGAATAAACATATGCAAGCTAACACTGAAGAAAATCCATATTCTTGTTAACCATGTGGCAAATATTTTGTGCGATTTAGTAATTAAGATTGAAATATACGATCTATGTAAAGAATTATAAATTCCTGTGAAATATGTGGGATTGACTTTGTAAATGCAAGTGGTTTGGAAACACATATTCCACAAGAATGTGGTTTGTCGCCAGTGTGGACTTTCATATGCTTTCTCAAATTCCTTAATCTTGCAAAACTCGTTCTACATATTCCACAATCGTATGGTTTTTCGGAAGTGTGAATTCACATATAATTTCAAAGTACTTGGTGTTGCAAAACTATTTCCACATATAAAAGAGTATCGTATTTCTCCATTCATAACACACGATTCTACAAAATTATTACGAGAGTATTGTTTATCCTTGTATGATTTTTCAACATAATTGATTCTTTAAAACAATTTTCCAAGAGTGTGTTTTTTTGTCAATGTGGATTCTCCTATGCTGTTTCCAACTACTAGATGTTGCAAAACTATTTTCCACATAATTCACAAGAACCATGTCTAATGGTGCTAAAAGTATGTTATCGCTCCATGAAAGGAAACCATTATTTAGATGCCAATTTACTATTACAGAATACTGGAATCAAATCCAAACTAACAAATATTATTCTATTTTCAATCGCGGGGATCTAGTAAATGTTGCGGCCACTGTTCAAGATGCTGGATATTTTTACGAGAACCAATTAGATGCTTTTACAATATATGACCTCACGACGAAGAAGAGCCATACTCTATAACAGCATGTTTCAAATATTTTTCAGTAATTTGAATGAAAATACACAAAAATGAAAAAAATGTTTCACAGCTGCGGGAAGTTTGTGGCAAACGTTATATGCAATACAATATTATATGCAATATTCATCAAAATTTAAACTATAAAAACTCACTGCACAAAAGAATTAATGTGGCAAATGTTTCGCTTGTTTCAATAATTTGTACTGGCGTATGCGAAGACATTGATATTGTGATAATTAATATATGTTTTTTTTTATTTACAGTGATTATTTATAAATTTTAAATGGTGTTTGAAACCCATGTGCATGTAGTATTGAAGAAACGCATGATCTTATGGAGTATGTGGAAAGCGTTTCCCAGCTGCAAGAATTTGAAAGGCACACAATCACTCACTTGTATTCTCGTAAATCTAGTGGCAAACGTTCTGTCAAACTTTCTGTCAGAATAAAGCCATGTATTTGTGCATTAGTGGAAGAGAAGTTAATACAGGAGAGATCCACATCATGTGCTCTAAGTATTTCAGTAATTTGAATAGACATATACGATGTCACATAGGAACTTTTTCCACATATTTCGGCTGTGTGAACTCTCATATGTTCATTCTTACGTGCGTGACTCTTGACTTCCCTATGAATTTCTCACATCTTTCACAAGAGTGCGGAATCGCTCAATGTAGCAAAACTATTCAAATATCACAAGAGTAGTTTACTCTTTCAAAAATGTGCCGAATTCATCTACAGCCATCCAGTAAATGGTGTGAACACTTATTCAGATTTGGGACATCCAGGAATTAATATAATTAAATTACATTTGCAATATATGACGCTACTGAATAGACCAAGCGTATGAATGACATAACATGAGCACATTAACAAAACACCCATACAAACTCACGCTAAGAAAAAGTTTGTATATATATCATGTGGGAAATGGGTTTTAAATATACATATGTATATTCACACAGAAGAGAATCGGATGAGAAAACACACCAGTACTCAGACAGATTGAAAGGAAAATGTGAAATTTTGATAGCTTCAAAACTCACACTTGAGAAAATTCATATCTTAAAAATGTTTTGTGCAATCCAATATTTTAAAGGATCAAAATCCATACCAGAGAAAGGCCATATACTTGTGAAATATGTGGACGTGTTTTGTATCTGCGAAAACTTTTAATGCAAAGTGCAGTAAATATGCATATGAATACTATACTAGAGAACAGGCAATATTCATGTTAACCTTGTGGCAACTGCTTTCCGAGTTCCAGTAATTTGAATAGACGTATGTTAAATGGAAAAGCTATATTCATGTTAAATATGTGCGAAGGGCTGCAACCGAAAACAAAAGTATGATTTCCCGACAGTGTGGACTCTCAGACTGCTTCAAATTGCCTGAGTTTAAAAAAAAAATTAACAGTGTTTCGCGACAGCAAGTTGTCTGAATTATTTCCATATTTCTCGCGACAGTATTCTTTATTCCCGATGTGAATTATTTTTTGTTTTAACAAAGTATCTGGTACTGCAAAACTATTTCCACATCCACATATACATGGGCATTTTTTTTTCATAGCACGAGATTCTACAATCTCTTTTCACATCTATCACCAGTGTATCTTTATCAGCAGTGTGAATTGCAATATGTAAGAAAGTAGGAAGGAAAAAAAACAAAACAAATCATTAAAGTAGGAAAAATCTTAAAAGTTTTAATATGTGATGATATACCTGTCACTTACTCCAAACAGCAAACATCACATTGAAGTAGGATAGGATTTACATATTTATCCCGGGGGAGATGAAAGTCGGCTCTGGTTACCAGTTCATGTCGGCTATGGGATTAGTTTTAGTTATTTGTTTTCGGAAGCATGAACTTGATGGTGGAGGAAGCCGTAACCACCCTACAACGGAGAGGAGTCCAGCAATCCTCTCAACATAACTACCCCGTATGGGATCAGAGATGCGGTGGCGAGCGTATTCCTAACGCTTAGCATGATGAGCCACACCGCCGCGCCGCGTATATTTAAAAAATAAACGAAAAATATTTCGGTCACAAATACTTGGGTGTGGAGTTTGAACATACAATTATTAAGAAAATAACGAGTAGAACAAGCAAACAAGTGGTGCACAATATGTGGCATTTAATAATAAAAGCAGCGTAAATCGAAATCATTGTTGTTACAAAACTATTTCCAGTTATTTTCGCCAATGTTGATTCTCTAATGGCGCTTTTAATTACTAGGTGTGTCAGAACTATTCTTATATATTTCACAAAAATATGGTCTTTTGATGCTAAAATTACGTTACTTTGCGTTGGGCCACCGTGAAATCCGGATAGCTCCATTCAAGCTCAATCCAATTTTATATTACAGAATACTTGAATCGAGTCCCAAATGCCGAGTGTTATTGTGAATAATGTGAGAATTTAATGAATTTATTAGAAGTCTTTGTGATATATGGCAAATTCAATGTCGAACGATACACTTCTGAACGAAGCAAATATATGATGTGTGCTTTAGTAAAATACGTACAAGAATCTACATTTGAAACAAGCCATAGATTTTGCATTTTCCAATAATCGAAAGTATTTCACAGCTGCAAGAAGTTTAAAAAGGTACAGACAGACGTTTTATGCGATCCAAATAATTTATAGAAAAAATTATTTCAGTCATGATACACTAGATCAGGCCTGCACAACTCAAATTATCACGAGGGCCGCAAGCATAAATCTGAAGGCCCGACGGGCCGCAAACTTTGCCACATACATATTTCTCAAGATGAACTACAAATCAAAATAATATTGTGAAACAGTTACATTTAATGAAACACTTTCATTACTTGGGAGCTTGAAAATATGAAGAATCCTATTTTCTTGAGTAAAAACAAGGTACAGTAGTTTTGCATATGAGATGGCAAATATGTATTTAGTAGTTCATCTACCTTGAAAACCCACTCTTCATTTTCAATATTTCTTTTTAAATAGAATTAGATATTGCGTGTTGCGGTATAAACTGACTGCAGGTAAATTTTTTACTCAGATTCAGTTTTGTGAAATTGTCTCAAATATATGTATGACAATTTATTTAGTCATATGTACCATTATCGGATATTTCCATTGTGGGCTAGAAAAACAATCCGTTTAGTAGCAATAGATCTTTCTCTGTTGTACTTTTTTGACTGCTAAATAACATTTTTTCACAAAATCTGCTCCAATTTATTTGAAATTTTACAATAAATAGCAATATTATTTATACGAGAATTTTTGCACCATTCATGAATGAAGTAATTGTTTTCTAAGTTCTAAATTTGAACCAAAAAAGAAACTTCAGTTTCATAAAGTAAGTAAAAAATAATGGGGTTATTACTATGTTGCTAATATGCACTAATGGGTGTGAGATTGTAGACCGATATTGTTTTAAGCGTGATTCAGTTTGAATACTGAGATATCTGCATCAGGGTTTCGCAAACTGCGGGGCGAGGGGTCGAGCAACGAATTTTAGGGAATTTTTCGCAAAGGGCACACCAATTTCACACAAAGTTTGATATTTATTGAAACCAGTGCAAAACATAAATCTCACAATTTCGAATATGATCGGAGGAACGGCGCGCGCTTGCATAACAATGCCGGCTTTGATTGTTAGACCCGAGAAGTGGCGTGTTTCCAAATCACCCGCGGGCCGCACAGAAGAATATGCTCTAGTGTTGATAGAAGGTAATTCGAGAAAATCTGTGTATTTGGCTGGTGCTTCACAATGCACTAAAAATTATTCTACATATTTCATAAAAGTATGTTTTTTTTGACAGTATCAATCCTCAAGGTTCTTTATTAAAGTGCTTGTTGCTTCAAAACTCTTTTTACATATTTCACAACAGTGTTTGCCAATAGGGTATCATTAATGCTGCTTTAGAATACATGCATGAGTAATGTTTTGCCAGAACATGCTCTTATATGTTATTTTTTGCAAGTGGTGTTCTTGTTTGATTCTGCAAAACTCTTTCTACATATTTCATAATAGTGTGAATTTTGCAAGCGTGGACTCTCCTAAGCTACTTCAAGTAACCAAATGAAAAAAACATCTTCATGTTTTTTATTGCACTATTGAATCGCAACTTCGACCTTTCCATGTTAAATTTGCTTTGCGAGCGTACCTACAAATGACCTATTATTTAGAATAAATAAGACATCAAGTCCGAAATGTACATTTTGTGAATGGAATGTTGAAACCGTGCTACATTTATTTCATTTCTGTGAATTTGTGCAACAATTTTGGGAAGTAGTTAATGCATAGCTAACTGTTGAATATGGTTTAAATCCTAATCTGACATACAATTTTAATGGGGGCAGAGCAAAACCAAGGTATGAACTATGTTTTATTAAGTGCAAGATATTATATTTATAAATGTAAACTGCGTAATAAAGGCCTCAGTTTGACCAATTTTTTATATATGATAAAAAGTGTTTACAACTGAAAGAATTATTGCAACTAGAAAACGTAAACTGTCGAACCACATAAGAAAGTGGAAAGTTATCATAAAGTCATTTTTTAAGTGCAATTGTGTTTATGTGTTATCGTGTGTATGGAAAGTGATGTTTTTATTAATAAATAAATGAAAATAAAAAAATGACAAGATGCTTTTTCGTCAGAATGGGCTCTCATGTGTTTATGTGTGGATCTGAAAATATACTAAGAGTCATATTCTTGAATGATGCTACAACACTGGGTTAAAAACGCAGATGTGTGTCAGAAAATTTTGTCATAAATAAATAAATGATGCCAATAAAGACAATTTGACAATCGCATAGCTTCGAATTTTACACTATATGGGAATCGGGTGTCATTTACTGGCCGTACATGAGCGATACCACTCTCATGAGGATGTTTGTCTTTTTTCTGACGCTGTGTAATGCAAATATTAGCCTGTTTGGCGCACTTAGCTACTAAGGATTAGAATCCCGTGGCAAAGGAAAGAGAAAAGACGGCCCAATCATATGGCGAACCGCGGCATATAAATACTATACACTTTGCTAGACGACGCCAGGGAACGAAAGAAATGTTGAATGAGCGGCTTCCTTGCTATTGCTGCATGAATTAAAAAAAATATGACGATCCTTGTTGCTGAGCTGCAGCGTCACTTCTATATTGTGGATAGTCATATTAGTCAGCAGTTTTGTTGTGTTGCTCTCATCGAGGCATATCATTGTCACTAGATGTCGCTAATTTGCCATCTATCCGAGATAAATCACGATTGTTCTTCCCATTCCTCTGGTTTTCTCTAGCTGTAGTAATCTGTTGTTCTTTTCATGAATTTGTATTTTAAGTTAATTTTTTAAAATATATCCGAAATATCTGATTCTGAATCTTAAGAATACGAAGCTACCTTACGTTTTTATGCAAAAACAGCTCAGCCTTAAGATGGCAATGCAGAGCAATAATTCACCTTGTTATTTTTTTAAATCAGGGAATTCCCCTGTATAATATTTCGATGCTATGCTGTTCTGGTAGTTGTAGCTTGCTTTTTAATAGAGAATTCAGATAGAGAATTGAAGAATGGATATTGAGTTGGCATTTATAGTATGTGTGCATGTGTGTGTAGTAGATGGATTAGTAGGATTTCATACTCATGCTGCTAGCTTAAAAGAAAAGACTTCATGAATGTAAAAATATCAATAAACAAAACAAAAAAGGAGTAAAAATTCAGAATCATTCCGTTGATATACTGAAATAGTAAAACTATGATATGGGGGAAAGGCCATACACATTCATGAAGAATATATCGACAAAGTGATTGTGTAATTGTGTTTCAAATTTATAAATTTCAATTCTTTAATGCTAGGACTGTAGGAGGTAAAATATTCCAAATTTTATCTTCAATGCCAGTCTGGATTTCATGGCTATTTTGAACGAGAAATCGGGCGTGCAATTATAGCTTACGGCGTGCAAAACAACTGCGCCCGCGTGCAATTGACTTCAACAATAGATACCTCTCAATACATCCACGTAAAATTACCGGGCTTGGATAAAATTACGTTGATCACAGCAAAAATGGACGTTTGACCGTTGACCCCCAAATATTATTTCTACAGTTTGTCGCTAATTTTGAGAGTGTTTGTGCGACTTTGAATACCTGTACTGTTTAGTAAATCCGCGTAAAATTATTGGATAAAAAATACGTTGAATCAGAGCAAAATGAACATACTTTGTCAATAAGTTTGGGAGTGTTTTTACGTAAAATTAATGGATAAAAAATACGTCAAATCAGAGCAAAAATGAACATTTGACCTTTGACCCAAAACATTATTTCTATCCTTTGTCACTAATTTTGAGAGTGTTTGTGCGACTTCAAATACCGGTACTGTTCAGTACATCCGTGTTTATTTATCGTATAAAAAAATACGCTGAATCAGAGCCGTAACTGGCCAGCGTCGGTGAGGAGGCGATCTTTTCGCCCATAACTAATCTCACGGAATTCCTATCATTCACACGATATGGTCTTTTTCGCTTCACATTTTTCGATCAGACCAAATCTTGCAAGCTAGTATTACTGTATTAGTCGACAATTGTAGAGTTATAATGTTTTGGCATCTTTATATTACAGTGTCATTGATTTAAAAACCATTTAAACCGATTTACATTGGTGAGCAATTGCAATTTTTCGGCGTGCAGAATTGAATTCGCTCGCGTGCATTTTTGCGGAGCGCTAGCGTCCTCGGGCGTGCAACTGCCATGGAATCCAGTCTGGCTTCAATTTATCTCAGAGTTCTCTATGCCTGCTTCAATTTCACTGGGAACAAAAGAAAAACCACTGATAATATCTTAATGTGCAACTCTGCCCTACAATTAAGTGCATTTTCATAATATTCATATCTTATACAACAAACCTGCCTAAACCTGAAAAGTCTGAATATTAGGCTGATATACCACTTGGCCAATATATTGGTTGAGATTGGGTTTTGTACTTTTGCTGCTAAAACTTCAACCTAACAAATTAAACTCATTTACTCTTAAAATGACGAGAGTGAGGTTGAATAAAAAGTTATTAATCTATAGTGATTTGAGCGATTGATACAGTTATTGTGATCTGTGGCATTTGCTAGGGGTTACATGATTTATGTTGCATGTAATATTTATAGCTATAGTTCATAATAGTTGGTCATTCCAAGTATATATGCCTGAAATGGAGGACCAACTAAAAGTAGGCAATTGAAAATTAGGCACTTTGGAAATTGAGCGTAATAAATAAAAAGAAATAATGAATTGTTAAATATAGTCAAATTAAATGTTGAACACGCAAGGTGCAACAAGTAAATCCTACAAGGCGATTTACAAGGTGGAGGCATTATTAGAAGTAGATGCACGCACTGGATCAAAAGATACGCTAGGCCCTTTGGACAAGATAGAAAATGGAAATTACATTTTCAATATAATTATTTCATTATCTTTTTAAAAGTTATTACACCCATTTTCTGTCTTGTTCAAAGTGTCCAAAGAGTGCCTAATTCTCAAGTGCCTTTCCAGATATGGAGTTTGTAGTATCTATTTCAGTATTCATAACTGTTCATAACTCTTGATCCATCATGACAAACCACAATTATTATTTGATGAAATATATTTTATCTATACTAGAAGATGTGAAATATTTTATTTACTGTTTTTGTACTTACCTATCAGCATTAACCATCGGCCTTCTGAAGATAATGTTCAGTTGTAGATGAGCAATAATTTAGTTTAACCCTGAATTTGAAAGCATGACTTCATGAAAAGGGCACATTCCTACTCGTAATTAGCTGAGTCAGTTAAATCAGTCCCAAAGTTGAGCAATGACACTTTCTGCTAGGACAGATTTGTAATGAATTTTTTCATTTATTGCAGTTTTATGATCTTTTTGTAAAGTTATCTAACTTTCCTAATATTTATGCATTGAACTGCTGAAACCCAAAAAGCTGCCTTAAAATACTTACCATTGCATCGCCTGCTCAACCAACAACATGGATAGAAAAGAAGACACTGGAGCATCAGGTGGGTTCATATAATAATATTCTTGAAGTTTTTACTCAGTATAAGAATCCACTGATTTCTATAAATCGTGAAATTAAGAGATTAAGAGACACAGATTAAATGAAGTGAAAATACTTGATAACTTGAATACTTGAAACTTGAAAATACTAATTAAAAAACAACAAACCTGATTGAGATATAATGAGTGACTTTATAACAAAATTAATATCGTAAAGGGACTTCATGGACACCCTGTATAACAATGTGTCAGAAGCTACAGTTTTTTAGGAAATCAATATCTGTTTGACATTGTCTATCCCCATTTCATTACATTCTGGTCATGGGATTTGAATATGAGATGGCAAGTGATTTAAATATCAAGCCCAAATCGCTAGGATTGCATTGTTTAGTTCGTTTTTTGTTTTTTTTAAAAGAGTGTAATAGACTAGAATTAGCTATCAGTACTTTAATAGAATGACAGGCTGTTTAACATTTTGAATCAAATGATGATTATGAAACATCTAGCACCAGTGTCAACTCGTGAAAACTATCTCAAAATGTGCAGTAAAAATAGAATTTCAAGCATGGTTGCTTGTTTTTGTGGCTTTGCTAGTTGTTTTTCAGTTCATAGTTGTGTTTTTGAAATTTAGGTATGTAGCAATAAACTCTAGACATCTAGAATTCCAAAAAGTTTTATTTTAGTTGCATTTATCGCATAGATGCAACAAGACTATGCCGTCAGTACTTTTCAATGGCAGCTAGTTGAATGTTTTGAATCAGAGTGATGGTTGTGAACATATAAACTAGCTTGAAAGTGCAATTTCGTGAAATTTGTTAATACTAGATTTTTCCAAGAATTATATATATTGGCGGTCAATGTTTTTTTACTTTTAACTTTACAAATTTTGTCATAAATTCGAAATTTAGGCAAAACTTCAGTTTTGCTTGCCCTAATTGGTAGATTCAGAACAGTGGTTTTCAAACAGTGTTGCGAAGAAAATTTTTTGAGAAAGCTTGAAGCTGATGTAATAAAAAAATATTTGTTAGATTTGATCTTCCCCGCCTCATTTTGATAATTTACATTTCTTTATTTTTTATATTTACATTCCATCCATGTATTTTCAACATGATTTTTAATTAAAACATACTCTCGTCTTGCTGTCTGTTATTTGTAGCTTATTGCTAGCTAGGTATTTTTGAGGTGGGGCCCGAAACTTGACAAATTCTAAAAAAGGGGCGACTTAAAAAGTATGAGAACCACTGATTTAGAATATTGTTGAATTAATTTTTTGTCATTTATGTTTTCGTTGGCCTATTTTTCAAGTAATATCAAACGGTGGGGCGCGACTCACACATTGGGTGGAACGTAGACAATTTTTGAAGAGATGTGGAGTTAATTAAAAATATAAATATTTGATCTTGACGCCTCATTTTGGATATTTCCATTTTTTTATTGTTTAGAGATTGCGATTCCATCAACTTATTTTCACCATGTTTTTTGATTAAAACATACTTTCGACCTTACTATCTTGTTAGTCGATTATCTACATTAATTTCAGTGCCTCTTGTGTACCTACAGTAATAACTTATCTACCTAAAGTTTATATTTTATTGCCTCAATATTTTTAAGGCTTCAATTATAATTTTTAGTAATCCATTTGTTGAAGCTTAAGATAGATATGAAATAATTTGAGCAGAGCTCGAAATGAAAGTATGGTTGTCAATTTTTCATCGTTGTTATCTGGTGCGCTTGACCTGATGTACAATGCAAAACTATAGTAGTTTATTTAGATATATGCTTGCATTTCTCAGGCATAGTGGAATTTGGCTTCAAACAGCTTACGATTTGGGAGTATAGTCAGATTTACCAGGGTTTTTAGTTACAGTTTCATCTTTTATTTCAGGATTAAGAATATGCAAAGTAAATGTCAAAGTTATATAGCATACCCTCTGCTCTATCCCTGTCAATTCAAGTATTGCCGGGTGAAAAGTTTGAGTGTTAATTTCCTGGAGATGAGACAATTCTACTTCTAGTATTCATTAGTTGAAGCTTGAGTGACAGGAATGATTCAAGCAGAGCTTGAAATGAATCTATGATTGCAGACCTTTAATTAACAGCTTACTTTGATGATAGCTAAAACTAAATGACTGCTAGAACCTAAAACTATATTAGACATAACCTCGATGGTTTTCTCACTAGTTTTGCATACAGGAGCAACTTGCTATAGTTTGAATATATTTATCAAATTTCGTAAATCTGACTAAACTTTTGAAATTTATGTTGTCAAATGTCAATTCATTCATGAAAAATTCATGAATATGTTTTCAAAATTTATTCTCAAGCATGTTCAATATTTATGCTAAATGGGATGAATCTCCGTATAACAATATGTCAGAAGCTACAAATTTTGAGGAAATTAATATCTGTCTGACATTGTCTACCTATTTTATTACACTCTGGGCATGGGATTTGAATATGAGATGGCAAGAGATTCAAATATCAAGCCCAAATCGCTAGAATTGCATTGTTTTAGTTCATTTGTTGTATTATTTAAAAAAGTGTAATAGACTAGAATTAGCTATCAGTACTTTTAAAGAATGACGGGCTGTTTAACATTTTGAATCAAATGATGATTAGGAAACATTTAGCACCAACGTCACCTCGTGAAAACTATCTCAAAATGTGCAGTAAAAATATAATTTCAAGCATGGTTGCTTGTTTTTGTGGCTTTGCTAGTTGTTTTTCAGTTTATAGTTGTGTTTTTGAAATTTAGGTATGTAGCAATAAACTCAATGGACATCTAGAATTCCAAAAAGTTTTATTTTAGTTGCACAGTAATCGCAAAGATGCAACAAGACTAGGCCTAATCTGCCGTCAGTACTTTTCAATGGCAACTAGTTGAATGTTTTGAATCAGAGTGATGGTTGTGAACATATAAACTAGCTTGACACTAAAAATTTTCTAGTGATAAATTATGAATAAAATTGTTCTGGGATAAAGGGCTGTGAAAACGTTCAAAATTCAAATTCGTTAATACTTGGGAAAGATTTTTCCAAGAATTTTATATATTGGCCGTCAATGTTTTTTTCAATAACTTTTTTACAAATTTTGTCATAAATTCAAAATTTAGGTAAAATTTCAGTTTTGCTTGCCCTAATTGGTAGATTCAGAACAGTGGTTTTCAAACAGTGTTGCGTAGACAATTTTTTGAGAAAGCTTGAAGCTGATTTAATAAAAAAATATTTGTTAGATATGATCTATCCCGCCTCATTTTGGTGATTTACATTTTATTTTGTATATTTACATTCCATCCATGTATTTTCAACACGATTTTTGAAAAAAACATACTCTCGTCTTGCTATCTGTTATTTGTAGCTTATTGCTAGCTAGGTATTTTTGAGGTGGGACCCGAAATTTGACAAATTCTAAAAAAGGGGGCGACTTGAAAAGTATGAGAACCACAGATTTAGAATGTTGTTGAATTAATTGTTTGTCATTTATGTTTTCGTTGGCCTATTTTTCAAGTAATATCAAACGGTGGGGCGCGACTCACACATTGGGTGGAACGTAGACAATCTTTGAAGAGATGTGGAGTTAATTAAAAATATAAATATTTGTGAATTTGATCTTGACGCCTCATTTTGGATTTTTCTATTGTTTAGAGATTGCAATTCCATCAACTTATTTTCAACATGTTTTTTGAATAAAACATACTTTCGACCTTACTATCTTGTTAGTCGATTATCTACATTAATTTCAGTGCCTCTTGTGTACCTACAGCAATAACTTATCTATCTAAAGTTTATATTTTATTGCCTCAATATTTTCAAGGCTTTAGTTATAATTTTTAGTAATCCATTTGTTAAAGCTTAAGATAGATATGAAATAATTTGAGCAGAGCTCGAAATGAAAGTATGGTTGTCAATTTTTAATCATTGTTATCTGGTGCGCTTGACCTGATGTACAATGCAAAACTATAGTAGTTTATTTAGATATATGCTTGCATTTCTCAGGCATAGTGGAATTTGCCTTCAAACAGCTTACGATTTGGAAGTATAGTCAGATTTACCAGGGTTTTTAGTTACAGTTTCATCTTGTATTTCGGGATCATCTTGTATTTCGAGATTGAGAATACACAAAGTAAATGTCAAAGTTATATAGCCTCTGCTCTACCTCTTGTCAATTCAAGTACTGCCGGGTAAAAAGTTTAAGTGTTAATTTCGAGGAGATGAAGACAATTGTACTTCTAGTATTCATTAGTTGAAGCCTGACTGACAGGAATGATTCAAGCAGAGCTTGAAATGAATCTATGATTGCTGACCTTTAATTGATGGCTTACTTTGATGATAGCTAAAACTAAATAACTGCTAGAACCTAAAACTATATTAGACATAACCTCGATGGTTTTCTCATTAGTTTTGCATACAGGAGCAACTTGCTATAGTTTGAATATATTTATCAAATTTTGTAAATCTGACTAAACTTCTGAAATTTATGTTGTTCAAATGTTAATTCATTCATGAAAAATTCATGAATATGTTTTCAAGATTTATTCTCAAGCATGTTCAATATTTATGCTAAATGTGATAAATCTGTCTTTCAAAATTTGTTTGTTTGTTTAATAATATTACAAATTAAGTATAATGAATTGATTGTATTCTAAAACATTTAGATTGAATTATCTTTATTCTCTGTAATAATTAGGGGCTAGGTGATTTAGATTGAGTTCCTGATTAATTAAATTGACTCTGAGACTAATTTTTATCTGTTAATATTTTCAATGTTACTGTCTATGTATCACTTATGTTTTGGAATAAATATATTCTGTCCAACTACACCAGTAATACTCAGTGATGCTTTAACATTATTCACACACACTAGATACAAATTTTCTGAAGATAATTGAATTATCAGAAATATTTAAATTTAATAGTGTATTCTAACAGGATTAAATCATAGATGGACCAAACTTGATAATTAATAATCCCGGCAACACCTATGTATGATTGTGTTTATTTATGCATTAGCTTCAAACTCTATTCCAGCAAATTCAAAAGTATCAGGGTGTTATCTACATACCAACTGTGAACTAATCTGTTTACAAGCAAGTACACGAAATGTGGATGAATATCTGTTACAGGAAAGTCAAACCTCAATAAATCAGTATCTTGATTAGTTGATTATTAAGCAAAGCCTAGTTCAGTGTGAGTGTGTGCTGAACACTTCATAGTTTTTGATAATTGCTTGTATTAATATAGAGCAGATCAACAAACCCACTAGCACCTTTGTGTTGGGGGTCAGAGTAGGTTTTAAAAATATTTTTTCATAGTGACATAGTTAAGTTTGTCGTGTGAAGTCATGTTTCAAAGTCTTGGTGTAAATTTGGCTGTTACTCGCTGGTTTTGCTGTTGCCTTCAAAATCAATTATAATTATGACTAGTTGCTTGCATAGAGCCTAGTTCAGAGAGAAGACATTGAAAGCAACATCTCAATAATACACATTTGTTACTTGTGCAAAGCCTGGTTCAGGGTGAATAACAAAGGATTTGAGAGAGCTGTGACTGCACTAGTAGATTTCTTTAGTTAGAGGGACAGGGATACATGTATAACTTTTATTTACATCATTTAACATTTAATACTGTATTATAGCAAATGCCTTGAAATATACAGACTGTTAATACTTTTATTGAATGCAAGCAAACTTAACTGTGATATATTAACTGATGACCTTAATGCTAGATTGTTTTGGGTCAGTGAGATTATAATTGTGTTTCATGTCACTTCATTCCTTGATATTGGATCTCCGCTATAGAAGACCCTAATTATCGGTTTTTCTGTCTGTCTGTTGGATCTCCGCAATAGGAGGCCCTTATTAACGAAAAAACGTGTCGATCGTTATGAAATTTTCAATTTTTACACAATTTATCGCAGTTTTCTCGTTAACCATGTCGAAAATTGAAGTTCCAAGAACGCTAACTTCCGCAGACGAAAACACTTTTTCGAACAAGTCGTCTTTCGTCTCAATATTCCATGAACTGGACAAGCCTTAGAGATTTTAGTGAACATTATTCTAATCGTTAGCTAGAGTATATCATCACACGAGAATGTCTACGAAACGCGCAGAGTTTAAAATGAACAGGCAGTTTTGGTAACCCGCTCACTTAATCACGCTGCCTTTATAGATTTGCAAATTTCTATGAATGGCAACCGGATGAATGCGGGCCTCAACTATCCGCGGAGATCCTGGGCGCCTACTGACTTGTTGTAATTAAGGGGCAATATCAGATAATGTTGCATAATACAGGGGGTGGTAAAAAAAAACCTACATATAAAATTAAATAAAATACTAGTCTATAAGAGCCTGACAATTGCAGAAAAACTCAATGTTTAAAATTAATTACATAATCATAAAATTAATATTCACAGTAGTTTTAGAAAAGCATATTGCAGTATCATATATGGCTCAGTGTCAACAGATTTTACTTTGCAGATGCCATCGAGGAGGTCTACGTGTGTTATGAAGTTTTTGCAACGACCTACATATGTGAGGAGTCATTTACAGATCTTACATATACGAGGACAAAATACAGGGTGACCCTTGTCGTAGAGTCAGTCCTAGGTTTTTGATTAATTGTGCAGTGAAAAGTAACCTTATCCATCACATTATTGTCATTTCTGTTGTAAATGAAACCTTATACTCCCTCGTTTGATAGGTACAAAAATTGCTATGGCATAGGATGTAAAACTAAGATTCATAAATAGGGGTAAATAGTTTTGAGCTATTTTCTAAACCAGGTTCTGTATAAGCAAATATTAAAAATAATTGGGATGTTTAAAGGCATGATTGCTTTTAGGCTTGGCCCAGGTGGCTTCCCGCTATTAACAAAAAATATTTGACTCATGCTATGCTTTATTCATGCAAATACTCAAAATAGTCTTCACCCACATATTCAATTTCAAACAAACTTTGTAAAAACAGCTGCTGATGGGTTCGCAATAATATCAGTAGTTTATTCATCCTTGAATTCAATCAAAAAAGCATATGACTTGGATTGAGATTTTATGACAAATATGCATTGCTGTCAAAAAAGCCAATTAAAATTTTATGGCTTCTTGCAATGTATTACATGTATGAGGCATTATTTACAGCTCCTACCAATAGGCTGACAAACTACAGGTCCAGACGTGCCGTAGAATCTTTTCTACGTCTTCTATTGTGCAGTGAGTAACCTTATCCATCACATTATTGTCATATGTGTTGTAAATGAAACCTTATCTTCCCCCTTTTGATAGGCACAGAAATTGATACGGCATAGGATGTAAAACTAAGATTCATAAACATTTTTTAAAGTTTGGGAAATCTAGATAGTTTTATGTATTTATCCGTATAGATCAGCTGTGCGCAACCTTTTCTCTTTAGATGGCCGCATTACGTTTTTGTAAAAGGTTTACGGCCGCCAGTGGTATCGAGATCTTTTATGAGCTATATTTATTACTGCAGATTCTCCCTATCTCACGAGTATTACTAACCCTTTCGTCGCAGCGGACATCAGAATTAAATTTCTTATTTTTTTCAAAACTATGCCTTTGATCAGAAAACGCGAAACGCAATCATCGACGACAGGCCTTTTCAGGAATAATAAAAGAATTTGTACTTTTAACTTGTTTAATTTGTACTCCATTAACTGGAGGTTGCAACCCCACAGGAGGGCGTCTATCGAACCAATTCTACACCAAGTATTATACCTATTGTACTTCTTTAGACTTTTGATTGCAAGCACAATTATTAAATCTCACGGGGTTGCAAAACATTTTAATATGTTGGAAGGGGTTGGATGATTGTGTCATATTAAACTTTGATAACCTGGACAAATTCTTCAAAATATCATGCATTTTGTCCTGTATTGTGACATGTTCAGACGCTTTATAATGAGCCTAATTCTGAGTTGGGCACTATCATTGAACACTGAATCAAATATTTTATTTATTGAATGGAAATATGAAGTAGGTTACTAGTCTATTTCATATGTGAGGATAGCTTACTGGCTATTGAAGATTCATGTATGTGGTCTGTGGAAGACGCCATGACTTTAAATTTTACATATTCATCTTAAGGGAGAAGAAAGGCTTACAATACAATTTCGGAGTATGAATTTATTGTGAACTTGTCAGCTTTAAACTGTCATGTGTAGTCTGGCATTAATATTTATTAACATGGGGTTGGAAGGCATGCTATGGTTTTTCCAGGCTGAGATTTTTTGCTTTCATTGTTTTTGTAAATATACCTTTCTCTGACTTTTCAAAATTTGTTCTTTTATGTTCAACAGATATTGAATATTACATATAGTTATACTTGAAAGTAGTACTCGACATCATATCTCCCACGCTTCCCATTTTGTCTAAAGAAAATGGCAGATCAAGATCATCCACAAGAGGGAGCTAATGTGAACATTCTAGGTATGTATTTGCAATTATTAAATCCAATAATGTCAGAACAAGCTTGTCATTATAAGCATGAGTTATATTTTTATCTTTCTGATGTTTGATTACTAGTTGTACTATTGCTCAATAATTTTGTTCAGTTCAACGGCTCAAACTCTGTTAGATAGATAGATAGATTTTATTTCGATTCATTCGCAAAAAATTAAACAATACACAAAAAAGAGAATGGCAAAGAATCTGGAAAGTGAACATAACCTAAAAATATGTTTATAACGTATTCAACGTGTTCACTCACTGAAGAATAAAGAAAACAAATCACGACAAACATAAACAAATAAACATGAATATAAATGGTTGGTCAATATGCAGGCGTCTAACTTCATAATCAAATTATGTGTAATTATTTACAAACAAAATCATGAACTGAATAGCGGGTGTCGTGTGTCTGCTATGTGTGAGACGGCATGTAAACAAACAACCTAACAAATTAAATTGAGAACAAATTAAATTAGAACCCTATTCGAATAAACTTTTCTTGAATAAACTTTGTTTCAGGGGCACAAATAAATGAACTGCATGTAGGACACGTAAATCAGATTGTTGCTCAGGCAGACATAGTTCAAGCTCAAGCAGAAGTGATTCACGTAGACAACGTGAACCTTCACATGCATTTTGGAGATAATGGTAATTTTTTTTAACCTGTAAACAGCAATAGGCCACTATTAGAACCAAACAATAAATTCGCGTTGCAAGTAACATAAGTTGAGAACGTTCAAAAGAATAAACAGAGGTATCGGTAAGTTTATGATGTTGTGGTTCGCAGTATCGATTATTTTTGATATTGTTTATGTGTTCAGTCTATTCATCAGTAATCAGCGAGTGTGGCCTATCGATTGAAATCAAAAACTTGCTTCTTTAATTAATTAGCTTGAAACAGTTCGCCCTCCACACTACTAATAAATGGATAGGGTTTGATAAAAATGGCTTGCTCATACATTGTTGGAAAAATTGAAGTGAATTTTATTGGATCTTTGCTCTCATTCGTTCTGTCTTTGTCCGATTGTTGAAAAAATTTCTAAATTTTTTTCATTCTCTCACCATTATATTGTAAACTACCTCGAAAATTAAAATTTGGAGATTGCTACCCCCGCAAAAGTAAATAGTTTTTCGAACAAGCTATTTCATCTCATTAATCCATAAACTGGGTATGCCTTAAGAATTTTAGTGAACATGATTAATTATAAGCCTCATTATACCTATCACGAAAAGGATAGCAACGAGATGCGCAGCGTTCAAAATGAACTGGTAGTTTCAGTATCACTGCCATTGTAAGTGCAATTTTTGCAGAGTGAGAGTTACGCATAATACAAGTTGGATGCTTAAAAGAGGGAACAAGCAATGGGAACAGTTTGTAATGGCAATCTTGAATTTTCGGATTGCGTGTGCCCTAGTGGATTTTTATTTTTGCTTCACAATGATTGTAAATTGACAGCACACTCTTTTCTTCAAAGTATAAAAGTTGTATTTTTATCACACAATATAATCTCGGCTTTGTCTGAATATATATTTTAATTACAGCAGTACCACCTGCAGCTCCACCACAAGCTGAACTGCAACATGATGCAGCAGCACCACAACATCAAGTGCAGGATGATGCACCATCTGTCAAAATAAGAAGGAAAAAAAAGGAAATTTCCCCTTTATCAGGTATGAACCAAGAATAATATCGAGTATTTTCATACAAAGCAATCCTGAAGGCCTGGCTAACTAATTCCATATCCATCATGTACTGCTTAACATATCAAAGAACATGGTTTGCCATATGTTTAGTTTGTTTAATTGACTTTCCTCTCCCCCTCTGGGATAAACTATAAATGACTGCGATTCATCCTGTGCTATAAAAAATAAATATGCACACACAGTATTTATGAGCAAAGTTATATTGCCCGCATATCGGAAATGCTTGAATTTTGAATACAACTTTTGGCTGCAGCTTCATTTTGAAAAAAAAACTTTCAAAACATCAATATTGAAAGTTTGTTCTATTATCCTTTCAAAAATACCTACAGTAAGATATTGACAGTCTAAAGGGAAGCAAATTTCCTGCACTAATCGTGTGACTGCCTCCTGTCAAAGTGACAATTAGAATATCTGTTACATACGCTTTAGTTGAATTTGCAGTAGAATTTAATTTACGTTTGTTCACCATTTAATAGTATACGTGAGTTGCGAGGATTCGATCCTGTCTATAAAGTAGATCCACCCCCATCAGGTATGTCTTGATGTGCCTAAAACATACAAATCCAATTTTTGTTTAGCAGTGGAAACGACATTGATTTGTTTCGCTTTGAAGCCATTTCTTGAGCACAAAATTTTGTAAGCAGGAACATATTTTACCCTATACATGCCCCAATCCAAGCGCAAAACTTCGATATAATATTTTTTTAAATTATAATAACGGTTAAAACGTGTAACAAATACATGTTAGAATCAGATTACTGCAAAATAAATAGAAAAGGTACAAATATACATCAGCTAATGGCAGAGCTGCTCAAGCGCGCCCCTTTCGAATCGAGCTACTCATCCGTTTAAATGACCAGCAGTGCGTTTTTTAAATTTAGATTTTCAGCTTTTCGTATTTAGAAGCATTTTTTGTTATCAAACTGCCATCTCGAATCAGCGAAACAGGAATTGTATGTGTAGTGCTAAGACATTTTTCCTCATTCAGATGTGAACTATGCCAGGGTTTCCCAAACTGTGACTGGCCGGTCGTTCGTGATCGGCGTGTTAGCCACCCTTGCAATATGTATAGTATAACAAAAAAAATTTTCATTTGCATTCCCACGATTTTTCAAATATTAATTTTATGCGCTGACAGAAATAAAAGGCTAAAAACGATAAATACTTGTTACAATTGACCCACGAAATCTTGTTTTACTCTTTTTTACTGCTTAAACGCATAATATACAGATAAGGGATTTAATAAAACTGATTTGTAATGAGCGCGCGCGACTTTTTAATATTGCTGTTAGTATGTCGTAAGCTGGAAAAGTTTGAGAACCCCTGATCTATGCTGAGCATACAATCTCACCATTTTGATCATTAATTTATTTCAGTCACATCTCCTCTTTATGAATTGCGATTTAAAAGAGGCATTGTTTGTCTAATAAGTACAACATAGTTTCAATGCTCTAATGATGTAGGGGGACATTTTGTTAGCAAAAAATTCTCACTTGTGTCTACTAAGAGAATATAAGTTTCATCACATTATTAAATGTGGCTGCTGAGCATGTAGAGCAAGTGTGGGCAATTACTTTGTTGGGTGGGCCAGTTCCAGATAACAGACTTGCTTACTGGGCAAGAGACTCAATATGAAACTAGGAATTAAAACAGTTTATTTGCAAAAAACTAGCGTAACAGATAATGTACAACAAACATCTATTGTACCAAATGACACAATGATAAATCAGACTAATGTAGGCTACTTCGGAATAATAACTCAAGTTGCATTTGAGGTATGTGTGGAGACGGACTCAAAGTAGTCACTTGAAAATTAGTTACTTTTTTAGGCATTTTAGAAAAAAGGGAAATGGACATAAGAACTTTATATGATGAATTAGTTGCATATGTAAAATTAAATGTTGATGTCAAGTCCAGTTAAAATCTCATAGAATATCTTATTACGATAATTTGTTTTAACATCCATATTTACGAAATATTACATATTTACGGGGTATTAGCCCGCTTAAGCAAGATTAGAAATTAAATTAACCTAAATACTTTTGTAAATGTTGTCATTTTGGTATGTTAGCAAGAACCATGGGCAAATTCTCCCGGAATTTGAAATGTTCATTTAGTGATGCCGGACACCATTTCCAAGCAAAGCAGCACAGGTCCCGCGATATCAGATACTTGAATAGTGAAGTGGCATTCTGAATATTTAGTATAATGATAAAATCAAAGGTTATCAGATGTAACAATGTATGAACAATGAACACGCCACCGTTTTTTTTGGTTTGACTGATCCTGGCTGGCCCCCAAATAGAAAGAAAATTATTGAAAGTGTCTGCCCATCTGGGAGCTAGGGGGAAATTACAAATTTTCTAGAACTTCATTTTATCCTCTGATCTGGAGTTCCAGCTTCAATACCATTGAATTTTGTATGTCATGAAATCTTTGCAATAGTGAAACTCAAATTATAATATAAGCGAGGTATATAGTTACAGTAAGCCTTATTTCATCATTTCAACCCTCTAGCACCATGCAACGAGGAGGGAGTTATCAGATACATGCATTAAACAGAGCGAATATGATTCCCAATCCTATGATGTTTCTCTGTGCATGTTCGTATTCATAAAAACTGTTTAATCAAAAAAAATCTATTCTAAAAAATTGAAAGAAGTCATTGAATTATAATTTAAAAGTATGTATCGTCAGTACTGTTTGATTATTCCACCCATCATACCAAATGGGTGTAGTGAGACGAAAAATGCAATAGTCGTAACATATTTCACACATGTAACTCGTTCCAAAGTGTGTTTTCAAAATTTTATTTCTATGCCATTTAGGGCTGTCCAAAATCGAATAATTTTTTGATTCGAATCGAATATTTTCGCCGAATCGAACCGAATAATCGAATATTATTGCGCAATATTTAATCTGTCTCTATCATACAATAAACGCCTGCCCTTCGATGTTGTGGTAACGTATGTGCAGTTACATCTTACTTACTGCTGGTATTTTGCAATGCAATGTTTTTAGATTTATGAAAGGAGATCACTCGCTTGTATAGACTGGTCAAAAAAATTGGAGAACTCCAAAATTTGGGTCTCGAAAACTGTTGAGTGTTAAGAGTAAAAATTGCACTATTCAAAAATTGCAATCTCAATTTTGATGGATTCAGTTTTAATAGGACATGTGAAGCCTGTAGATGCTATTTTAATCCTATTCACTAGTCTTATGTTTTTTTGTGTAAATTCCAGCAAAATGATGACAACCATCAATATAGATAGAACTGTTGCTCAAGTTCAAAATTGCATTTAAAAATTCCAAGCTAGTTTGATGACAATATTATTTGATGACTATAATATTGTTAGTGTACAACAGCCATCAAAATGCAAGTGTGCAATTATTTGTCTTGGTATATAGATGGATAATACAGTAATGCTATCATAAGAAATTACAAATTCCATTCAAAGAAGGTATTGCCATCATAAGGATCCCAAAACACCTGTTTCAGCTTTAACCCTTTCCGTGCGGTGGGCACGTATACGTACCAACGACAAAACTCGCTAGATTGCGGCGGGTACGTCAATGTACTCCACTGTTTTATTTAGCAATCGGTCGCAAACTGTTGGTCTAGTTTTTCCTGGTTTTAGTTTATTGATAAGAAGTCTTCTACGGGATTAACATAAGCGACGGTAAATCTCGCTTTCGTTTACGACTTGAATTTTATTTGAGGCGGAACGAGGGAGTGTTTTTGAAATTTATGCAAATTTCGTTGTTTTTTGGGTGGTAATAGAAGACATATTATCCCTTCCATCTACCAAAGTATTTTGAGTTAGATCACCAAATTGCTACAGCAATATTATGCTATTGTTTGCCAACCACGAAGCGGTAACAGTAAAGGATTTAGCGAATTAACTCCCAAGAAAAAAAATGCCTTTTTTTTATCCGGTTTGTGACTCAGACCACCACTTTTGAAAAAAAATTTTTTTTAATCGCCAATTGCAAGCTCTTCAAATAAGCTTTCCAACGAGCCGTCAGTGCCAGCAGAGGATCATTAGTTTTTCGTTAGTAGATCGATCAGTTGTGGGAGTACAAATGCATAAAATCGGCGTAGCAAATACGATTATTCAATAAAAATCGCATGGAAAGGGTTAAGTTGCCTGTACCATGTTCCTATGATAACTAACTCAACAGCTTCAAATCGATTCTATTTATAGAACTATCGTTTTCTAAATTGTCTCCTTTTTCTCCGTGTTCTCTCTCAAAAACGTCATGACCGATTATAACTTGTTATGATGACCATGTAGAAATGGCTAATCACATGCCATTTCTAGTAATGACATTAGTAATGACATGTTTATCACAACATGAAGGCGAGAGAAATATCAGAAAGTGGTCTCAGAAAGTGGTCTGAGCTCGGAGCGCCGCCGCTTGCCCGATGAAAAACATCCCGTAAAGGTGGTTTCCGCTTCATGTACCGGTACCTAATTTTAGCGATTCGAAAATTAGCCGAAAAACGATTCGAATAATTTGCGATTCGATTCGATTTCGAATATTTGGTTCGATTGGACAGCCCTAATGCCTTTACACATTAACACTATTAAATTTTGAATGTTTGTTTAAAAATATAAGCGATTAAAATGAAAATAAAAAAGGTTGACACCGATGTGCTGTCTACCGGCACATTGTTGTCAACCTTTTTTATTTTGATATTAATAGTTTTTTTTTCAAGTTTTTTTCAAGTTTTTTTTTGCATTTTTATATTTTTCATTTTGTTTTTATTTTATTTTCATTTTTTTTTATTTTTACAAATTTTTTTTTCAATTTTTTTTTTTTGAGATTTTTTTTTTCATTTTATGCGTGACAATGATGGGCAACCATAGAATACCAAATATGGAAATTTTTCTCTCTTACCCTATAAGACATTTTTCATCTTCAAATTCAGGTTTGTCATCGCATATACAAAGCAAAGAGCAACGCACCAGAAATTTAAAAATAAGCAATGAAGATGTGCTTGTGGCAGGTGAATGTATTTATAGTTTGTTCTGATATTGCCATTGGTTTCCAGTTATTGGAAATTCTAAATGCTACATTTAGTCAATGTCGAGGCAAATACTCTGTCTCGAGCTTTCATAAAAGGTTTCAGATCCGACTTGCAGTATCACATTCTATGACTTTTTTCATGGTAGTTTTTTATGCCGAGTTTTATCTCACATCTGGGCTGATATGTTTTCATACCCTCTAAGTTGATGGTTCTCTCTAAACAGCTGCATTGTCTGTATCATGAGATTTGACATGATGCTGCTTTTTTCACTGTCAACAAATTTTAACTTATAAGTTAATCCCTATTCATCATTCTACATCTCAGGTTCTGCAACATATTTGCAAGCAGAGCAAGATGCCAATGTTGATATTGCTTCATCAAACATTCACATGACTGCAGGTAAGCACTTGGTAATTGGATTGTTTGTAAGTCCTTGAACAGATTAGTCCAGTGTCTCCTAACTTATTTTCAAATGACCCAAATTTTTTCAAATATATAATTTGTAAAATTTTATGTCCCAAGGATATGCTCTAAGACTAAACGGTATATACGGTAGTTGCGTGATTTAACATAAGCAAAATGTAAGTTGCCAAATTCTAACGCTTTTATATGTCCCACATATCCATTATTATTGGCAACACCTCAATACAAAATAAACAATAAAATTTATTAGAAAATTAACTGAAATTTTAATTCTTTGTTTTAAACGAAGCAACCCAAAAGGGTTTTCAGGTGACTCAGCTTAGTCTATTTGTTCATTTCAAATAACTGTATTTTTCCACGGTTGGTACGCACTTTTAAAGTCAAATTTTGTCTTCTCAGTAAAAGTGGTGCGTAAAATGCGTTGACACAGAAAATATCAAAAAATATTAGGCGATTCCTAACTGGCTGTTATTTCTCACATGTATTAGTATAAGTCTTTTATTCTCATTTGATATGTTAGAATCAGATCATACTTGCTTGGGTAGAAGCACACATTTCTCTGGGTCGCTTCTTTCATTTTGTCGAATCGGTGAAACTTTAAGAGTCATCACTATTTGTCACTCAAATTAGTGAGCGTGGAGTGTTTGAAACGTTACTTTGACATTGAGCCTTATCAGCCTTTAAAGAAAAAAGATCGGACTAAAATAACAGCATGATAGTTTGATATCAAATAGCAGCATGTCATGATGGGCATATCTTTGGGCTGCGAACGTAAGACAACATAATAATATTCATTATATTTAAAAAACTGACAGAAAGTCTGAAACGCTTCATCGAATTAACACCTGCAAGTGAAGAGAGAAACAGAAACCCGCTGTGTCCCTATATACATTATACATGGGGATTGAAAATGTTTGAGTCCTAAAATACACATCTGTATCATGCATTGGTATATTATACTTGAAGCCTCTATATTTCAAATTTGCAGATGAAGCAACTATAACTAAAGGGCAAGTAGCAACTACAAATGTTTATGGCAACGTTACCATCTACAGAGGAAAAGAACCTAAAGGTAATTCACTTTATCTGAAACTTGGCCAAGGAGAACATGTCAGTGCCATCGCTTGCTATTTTGATATCAAATCAGGCTTGGTAATGTGGCGAATCATGCTAAGCATTAGAAATACACTCACCACTGCACCAATTTGTGGGTTTGCAGGTTTGAACCTTCTGGTGATAAATATGTGCCAGAGGATTACTTCCTGCTGCGGTAGGGTCAGTTTGGGCTTACTCCACCGTCGAGTTCATGCATCTGAAAGAAATAACTGCCTAACTAATTCCATACCCGGCATGGACTGTTAACCGGACCAGAGGCAGTGGTTTGCGAAATGATTGAGCAGTATTATCGTCTTTCCTATTTGAATTTTATATGAAAGTGTAGGACTTGGGCCATGGGTCGACTCATTTTTCGACCAACCCGGACTAGCAACTGGTATTCCTCCTCTGGTAAAAGGGTAATAGTACATCCACAGTATTAGGTTATATTACAATTCTACCTTGTGGGCCACAGGTTGCACACTTCTGACCTAGAGATTTTTTTAATTTACTAGTGGTGATAAGAGACCCAAATTCATGTGGGCAAAGTTTTATCCTGGATGGCCGCCTGTGATATACGGTATGCTGTCAATGCGGTATATAACTGGTAGATAACGATTACATCATTTTAACTATTCAAGCAAAAGTAATATTGTCTCTGTCTACATGTTAGAACATGCAAATATTTTGGTTACAGCAGTAGATTGCAATTTTGATAAACATATGAATTTTGAGAAAATCACCTTATGCAAAAATTTATCCTGTGTGAGTAGGTATATTAAAAATCTTAGTGTTAACAAATGGTTTAAACCAGGGGTCCGCAACTACTTTTCAGGGCGAACACAAATTTTTTCAATTTCTCGCGACCCAAGCAATTGGTAAGCATGTAATTAGGTATTTAGTTATCGATTTTAAGACTATTATCGACACTAGCAATTTTCTTGCACAAAATTTTATGAAACTGGACACATAAAATCTCATTATCTGGCTCATCAAGTAATTCCACATAGCTACTGCTAACCTTGCACTGCTACAAAACAATACAATTTACTGTGTAGTAGGATACCGTAATAACAGATAATAACAATGGAAAGAAATATGTAATGAATAATTTCCCGACTTTTGATCCCTGGAAAATCCATCCTATATACCAGGGATGGCGAACCACCGACCCTACTGCGTTATTTTGGTGACCCGCCAATATACGAATCAATGAAAAAAACATTGATGATTAAAACTGATGATAAAACCGTTTTGTTTTAATCTAATCTTAAAATAAGTTAACTACTCCATTATATTAGTATGAATGTGCTACAATGTCTGTGAAATACAAATTTGGCGTAGAATGGTTTTTGATCCAAACATTCTAAATGGCCTTCTTTGGCATATTGGTCTGGCCTAATCGGCGGCAGGTTTGATTGACAGGATGCTGAATAGGATGAGCAAGTGCAATGTCTATACAAGACTTACGGTACTTGTGTGCCACGGTTATAGTGTTAGAAGTAGCAAATGCGGAGTTAACTAGAAAAAAGGTGAGACATATGCGATTCATAGAACAGAGTTTGTATAAAAAAGACAGTGGCCATACAGTAGCTTTCAGTACCGACCGCCGTCGCGTGCGGAAGTGGCTACCTCGAGCCGAAGATATGCATTCGAGAAGTGAATCCCAGACTTAGTGACATCAATAAACAAATAACAGAAATAGCAGATTTTTTAATGATGGACTGGAAATGTGCAACATGGGTGCAAAATGGAAGATTTTGTGATGGACAAAATTATGCTCTGCTCAAATATGGAGAAGACCTGATATCAGTGTTAACTCTAAGCAAATTATGAGTGCGAAAGTGCTTCGCAGTCCAAAAAAAAAGTGCGAAAGTGCTTTTGCCGATTTTAACAAGTTAGGTGCCCTAGCCTTTCATATAACCCATTTAAAACGGCATAGATACTCGCTCCTCCGGTTAATATTATGAATTAAAGAGAAGCCTTTTCGTTAACCGAGTTCCCTTTAAGCGAATTCATGTTTAATTAAAACAAGCGAATTCATCGGCAACGAAATGATATCTGCTAACACCTGCCGCGGACAAAACTTTCATGCAATGTATCACGGTGTCAGTTGCTTACTCGCTTAAACAGCAAAGACTTTCACATTTGTTACTCCTTCCATCTAACAGACACGCGGTCGGCTGGAAACCATATTAGTTACAGGGTGGATCGTTTGTACAAATCCGGTGCAAAATAACCCCCCCCCCCAAATATAAATAGCAATCAATTAATTAGGGTTAGGTGCGCTGGAAATTCAACTTTTCGATTCATCCCTAAACCTAATCTGATAATTATTAATTTGTGATTTTGAACCACTTTGAAAGTCGCCACCCGCTGTTTTAAAAGATAGGTTAACCTACGTTCCCTCCGAAATATTATGCAGGATACTCCCCTGTTTTAGGGGATAGGTTGACCTACTTTCCTTTCAAACTTTTTTCTCCGAAATATTACACAAGATCACTTTGAAAATCCTCCCGTTTCGTGAGCTAGCGTGACCTAATTTCTCATTTACATTTATATTATACTATTTCAGAGCTTACCCAAAGACAAGTAATTTTTAAATGTCCACATGCCTTGGTTTGCGTGTGAGTTAGTTTAAATCGGGCAGAAAACATCATATATTGGCAAAATGTTTAGTAATGTCATGTACTTTCAGCATTCATAAATAGCACTCTTTGTAATGCTGCTGACCTAGTATCAAATATTCGCATCACAACGCCACTTGCGAGGTTTCCATATATTTCAATTACACTAATAGGAACGATGACATCAAAGAGTTTTCTTTTGCGAAGGTACACTAAATATACCGAGGGTGATCCTTGAGAAAAACATGAATATAAAAAATAAACGAATGATATGATAATGGATCTCAAATAATTTTGAGAGTGTCTCGAAATACCAATTCATTTGATAAATAATTTTTATTCGACCACATGAACGCTGATATCCTGAAAATTAATGTCGAAAGAGAATTACGCATTCTCAGATATCGGACATCCAGTCGCGATATTCAATCGTTCATATGCACAAATCTCACATTATTAGTAATTGCTACCCAAGTTTGTAAAGTTTAGAAACCAACAAACAGAAAATAACTAACCTAAAACACAATTAAAATTCAGTCGGCAATAAATTCGTCGCCAAGACGATGCCATACAAAACAAAAAATATTTGGTCGCGAGAGTTAGGTGAAATGACTGCCGTTGTTTTTTAAGCAGAATGTAAAAAAATTTATAATTAATAAACGGGAGTTACGACGCCCTTTACACATCGTGAGTATTAAACTTCCCTGGTAAGTACTTTGGAAGTACTATTATTATTGTACCTGTACACCTGTTGGAGTATTTCGGACAATTTCGAATTTAAAATAAATGAAAACCAGACATATAATAAAGACGCAAAAGTAAAATGAACATTTATTGAAAAAGTTATTATTTAAGAAAGACAACATGATCGTACAATTCCGCCAAAACCTCGATGTTCGCAAGTGAGATGATAAATAAATACTTCCCTGTATTCGATCAATTAACTTTAGCGTATCGTTGTTCTGCCAACAAACAGCCGGGTGCAAAATATTTCCGTCCTGTGATATGCTCACAAATATTCTCGATATTAATATCATACCCTCGAGTATGTACTTTCTATTAGCTCTGTAGTGATCCCTTCCATCCTTGGCCAAGTCATGTTTCGAATATGTGAACATTTTATTCGACCATACGTGGCCGGCGGGATGTTAAAATTGTAAACAAGAGAGAGGTAAAATCAATCGCGAATTTCGTTATAACGTCTCGTTTACGAATTGTTGCGCCTGTTATCGTCGAAAATGATTACATTTGTTGTATTTTGAGGCATTTAAGCAGTAATAATTAGGGCATGAAATCATCAAAATAGTCAAGTGAGATCTTGAAATTGCAAATTCCGTAAATAAAATTGTGAATTATTCGGTAACGAAATCAGCTTTAATAACCGTCGGGGTATTGTTTTGTTGAAAATTATTATTAATGTGTGAGCGCCAAAAACATACAGTCCATACCGATGCGACTGCAATTTATATGGTCGCAATTGGTCTGGCGCGTTTATTAATAGTGTAAAATAAATTAAACGAATATCAATTATAACCAAGCCTGTCAGCGTGTTTATTTTCTGTTGGCAGGAATCGTAAAATACCATCTTGAGACAAATTCACTTCTATTATAAAATCTTAATTTTCAGTTATTATCGTTATACAAATAACATATGACAACTTTTTAATTTATCGTCGACCAAAAAACCGCCCCACACTCGTCCAAACGTGTGTCCAGCTTGAACGACAGGAACAGATTCATCGACGACCTTAATTAGGGAAAATATGTATTTTATTGGGAATGCAAAATAAATGTAACCAAACGCATTTTTTCGTGATATAACTTTGTATTTTCGGAAACGGGTTGCCGTGAAAGGTAAAATTTATCGCAAAAATGTTTTATTTTAAATGTAACAAAACACATTTTGCGATATAACCTTGTATTTTCGAAAACGGGTGTCCTGAAAAGTAAAATATGATCTAAATTAATCGCAAAAATGTTTTATTTTAAATGTAACAAAACACATTTTCGCGATATAACCTTGTATTTTCGGAAACGGGTGTCCTGAAAAGTAAAATATGATCTAAATTAATCGCAAAAATGTTTTATTTTAAAAGTAACATAACACATTTTTCGAGATACAACTGTATTTTCGGATACCGGGTGTCATGAAGAGTAAAATATGATCTGAATTAACCGTAAATAATGATTCATTCCAAATGTATCATAACGCATTTTTTGCGATATAACTTTGTATTTTCGAAAACGGGGTGTCACGAAAATTATTAATCTAGTGTTTTATCTATCGTCTAACTAACGCCTGGAACACATCATTTCCGGGGAGAACTCTAGCCCGCGAAACGTCATTTAATTTAAAATAGAGAATGTTTCACGCATTTTAAAACGGAAAATCACCAGTAAGTGGACAGGGATTCAACCCTCCGGATTCAGTATTCTATATCCCCCGTGTCAGAACTTTCTGAAGATTGGAACAAAGAACCCGTCAAACCGCCGCGGAAGAAGGGGAGTATTTTTTGCACTAATAATTAGGGCGTGACAATATCAAAATCGTCAAGAAACTGGTGAATTTGCAAATTCCATAAATAAAATTGTGAATTGCTCGGTAACATTTTAGCTATATTTATCGCCGGGGTATTGTTTTGTTGAAAACAGTTGAAACCTGAGGGAATTAGTTACAATTAGCGCCTGACCTCTATTAGGCACTCCAGCATTCGAAAAAAAGCACTCGAGCCCAATCTTTTTAGCATTAAGTCGCATACGTAAAATATCCTGTAAAAGAAGTGCTGTTCATTAACGTCATCTCGTCTTATGACTACGCAGAAATGCCTTTATTGCCGAATTATTCAATCACTATTTTAAATCAACATTCAGGATTGGCACAATTTCAGATTTGCAAAGTTTATCACCATAGAAATACATGAGAAAGTTAATTATCGTCTTAATAAATATCTGCATCACGGTATGGACAATAATATTACCATTCGCATAAAATTGGGACGGTAAATATACAAATCTTGATAGGTAATATTAAGGCCAACGCAAATGTTAATTTGAGTCCTCAATGTCTTCAACAGCTGTTGCCGATGTGAACGAACCGGTAAACCCGAAATATAAAACTTCGATGTCCGCCAACCCACAAGAATTCATATTTGTAAAAAAGAGAGGGCGGGAATATAGATTACCCAAAACCTGGATATCGCCGCCAAAACGATCGGTGACAAGAACGATTAGCGATTACAAGGCTTTGTTGCCGATTTTTTAATGTTTCCAACGTTTATTCGGTACTCCTTAAAAATATTCGATTCAAAAAAATATTGAATTTTGCCCACCTGTCCTCGCATATCAATGAGAAATAGTTGTGTAAATATTGCAAAATTACGGAAAATGCCACTCCTTTCAACATTGTGATTACAATAAAATGGCACTTAATGGTATTTTGTGAATTTGGTGATTTTGCAAATCTGTGACATGCTGCTAAAAGTTTCGTCTGATTTGAAAATCGTGCAGTTTGGTCAGAATTCATCCAAAGTGACTATAACACATAACACTTTTATAGTCATTTTGAATTCATCGATATCATTGATAGTCACATGACCACTCTCTTCAAAGAAACGCACTGCGTATTATTCCAACATCTGGTTTCAATCACCCGGGAGCGTTTTTTGCGGGAGAAGCGGAATCGGTGTGCTTGTATAATAATCATATTATAAACAAGAATTTTGCCGTTTATGCAAAAGCTTTATCTCCTATGTCTGCATCTCATAGGTTAGAATTCCGGTAAATATCGTTATGATATGCAGAATTGAGTTACAAAAGTACTAGTATGTTACTTATTTGTCAACTTAATACTCGAAAATATTTGTTAACTTTGAATTTTTATTCCATTCAAAATCGGAAAAAAGTGCTATTTCTCTTCAAAAGCGGAAAAAAGTGCTATTTCGCAGTCCCTAAAAAAAGTTGCGAAAGTGCTTCGAAATTTTCGCAAAAAAGTGCGCTAATAGTGAACACTGCCTGATATACAAATGTTAAACCGTAAATATATACTACTACGGTTAAACCAGAGCCATTATATAATGGTGGTAGTATATATTTACGGTTAAACTGCACGAACTGATATTTGAAAATTCACAATCGATTTTTACATTGGTGTGTTAACGTTTTAGTAGATTTTACTAGATATATGTTTGATCATGGAACGGAAACATGCATTCGCACCTCATTCTAGGATTTTTCGGACTGTTTGTTTACATGCCGCATCACACGCACAGCGGATATTTAATTCACTGTTTTGTCTTTGAAAAGATTGCACGCAACCTGATTACCAAGTGAAACGCCTGAGTAATGACTGCCGTCAATATTCATGTTTATTTGTTTGTGTTTGTGACTCGTTTTCTTTTTTCTTTGGTAAGTGAACGCGTTTAATACGTTTTAAACCTATTTTATTAGGTTTTGTTCACTTTCCAGATTCTTCGCCTTAATCTTTTGTGTATATGTGTTTATTTTGTTTTTGCGAATGAATCGAAATAAAATCTTATCTTATCTCTTATCTTACAGATGATCTCTTAATTTCTCGCAACCTGTCTTGTTAGCGTGGTTTTCTTCCTAATATTCTTAGAGCGAAGGTGCAGCAAAATATTTTGCGCAGTATCCAAGAAGTATATGTTACTTTGCAGTTATTTTTCCACGTATACAATGCAATTCACATGCAGTGAAATACCATTTAAATCTCTTTTGCAGCCACGGAAAGATTTGCATTGAAACTGATTTCCGTAATTCGTATATACGCATGCGAAATCATGTTTTCATAGACAAATTACATAAAATCGAGTAGGCCTACAAGATATTGCCTTGGTCCCAATATGTGTGCTGTACAGAGCAAAACTGAACTAATTTATCCCATCTTAGGTGGAGTGGGGAAACCAAATATATTCAACCTGTGGCACTGACATAGTTTCAATGCTCTAATTCAGAGGTTCTTAACGGGGGGTAAATTGGACATGCTGTTTGGAGACATTTTGTATGCAATAAATCACACTTTTGTTCACTAAGAAAATATACCGATAAGTTTCATTACATGATCAAATGTGGCTTCTGAGCATGTAGAGCAAGTGTGGGCAATTACTTTTTTGAGTGGGCCAGTTCCAGATAACAGACTTGCTTATTGGGCAAGAGGCTCAATATGTCACTTGGAATTAAAACAGTTTATTTGCAAAAAACTAGCGTAACAGATAATGTACAACAAACATCTATTGTACCAAATGACACAATGATAAATCGGACTAATGTAGGCTACTGCAGGCGTCCAAAGGTTTGTTTAAATCAGGCTTGAAGCTGCTTGTGCTGATTTTTTAGACCAATCGTAGGTTTGAACTCGAAAATTAGTTACTTTTTTAGGCATTTTAGAAAAAAGGAAAATGGACATAAGAACTTGAGATGATGAATTAGTTGAAAATGTGAAATTAAATGTTGATGTCAAGTCTAGTTGGATAATTTGTTTTAACATCCATATTTATGAAGCGATATTAGCCCGCTTAAGCAAGATTAGAAATTAAATTAACCTAAATACTTTTGTAAAATTTGTCATTTTGGAATGTTAGCAAGAACCATGGGCAAATTCTCCCGGAATTTGAAATGTTTATTTAGTGACGCCGGACACCATTTCCAAGAAAAACAGCACACGTCCCGTGATATCAGATACTTGAATAGTGAAGTGGCATTCCGAATGTTTAGTATAATGATAAAATCAAAGGTTATCAGATGTAACAATGTATGAACACACCACCGTTTTTTTTTTAGTTGACGATCCTTGCTGGCCCCAAATAGAAAGAAAATTATGGAAAGTGTCTGCCCATGAGTCTGGGAGCTAGGGGGGAAATACAAATTTTCCAGAACTCGATTTTATCCTCTGGTTACTCTGTGTGGGTTCACAAGTTCTAATCTCTTAAAGATAGTCATCTGCGAGAGGATTACTGGACTTCCCGTCGACGTAGGCTGGTTCACATAACTGCTGGTCGGTTATGGCTTCCTCCACCATCAAATTCATGTATCTGACTGAAACAAATAACTGGCTAATTAATTCCATACCCGACATGAACTGGTAACCAGTCGAGAGGTCAAGGTTGATTGAGCGGCCAAACATGTTATTTCTATCCTAGAGTGTAGGCTAGGGTGGTCCAAGGTTTTGGGCTCCAACAAACACTTTTATTGTGCAAACACATTGATCAGTATCAGGTTTTTATCAAGCAAACCAATGCAAAAACCATCAAAAAACTTAATAAAACTTGCAAAAGTCTTTTCGATATCTACATATAGTGTAAGATTTCAGATTCTTCATAACGGAAAAAGTACTTCCGCAAATGGAAGTGCTTTCGAACATTCATAAGAATTTCAAAGCAAAATCTTAACTTTGGAAAATGCTCAATGCTCCCAAGATTCTGAAATGCCGTTAAAATTCCAATTACAAATAATTTCATTTCATTAATCAGAAGTAATGTTTATAGCTGGTATCACTATTTTAATACAGTTTTCTAGTTAAAATCAAATAATGCATTGTTACAATTCACACTATATGTTATTTCAACTTTTGTAAAATATTTTTTCAACTATTTCCAGGTGCAACTCTCTCACATCCTTCTACATCATCAGTCGCAACTGGAACACCGGTTAAACCCTTGCCAGATACAAGCACAGCAATTGCTCCTGTATATAAAGCGAATTCACCAGGTACGTTTGGGCTAATGGAAAACGTCCAATCTTGGTAGGTCCAACAAACTTCTTACTAATTGTGTCTACAAGATCAAGATAAACTTACATGTTACATATGACTTGTAAAATATTGACGTGTCACGTTTTCTTGATTTATTCATTGTTAAACACTGCAAGAGTAATTATCTAAGTTGCAACTCTTCTATGTAATCGACCTACGATCTTATGAAAGTTGAAATTTTATGGTTAAGACGAACAACATTCATTTATCCATCATCATTATATGGCTTGGATCTAAAAAAGTCAATACCAAACAAATTTTCATGGTTTTGCCTCTACAAACTATTGTAAATCTATCATTACACTGACATATGCTTTTTTTCAGGCTTCTTCCAGCAAGTTACAAAGAAACTATTTGGAGGTGAACACCTTTCAGTTAATTAATATAAAAATCATTAATAAATGAAAAAGACGCTCCAGAAGTATGTGTACCAATATGGAAGTAACTAATTTTGTGTGCCCAATTTACATCAAGTTGTGTAAATGGACTGAAAGCTATGGGGTAATTCACTTGGCTAACAAAGGCAGTCCCGAATTCGTAATATAACTAAAATAGGGAAAATCAGAATAAAATTATGGTTGACCCTAACCTGGTACACAAACTTCGAAAGTAGCTCATTCAAACAATAGTGTTTCATATGAACAAGCCAATAGATTAACTTGACTGTTGGGTGATTATTATTCCATTACTGAGTCTATGCATCTGTTACAAATAATGTGCCAATTATTCCCATTCCTGAAATGGACTGGAAACCAAACTTGGGGCAATTTTTCGTAATTTGACAAAGCTTTAAAACTTTTGTATTTTGATGGATATTTCTCGACCCCTAACCCTGGAAAACTCTTCGTGTGCTTTTACATCCAAAAAGTTCTGAGTGTTTTTTGCCAGTTGACGATTGCAAAATTGGTTTACATGTTTCCTGGAATCTGAGATAAATAACCTTTTTCTTATCAAGAGCACTGGCTCTTATTCAAGTATATCACAGCTGTTTTGAACTAATTTTCAATTACTGCGACTAAACTAAAACTATTGGCTGTAGGGTGGTTCATGTGACCACGGGTCGGTTGTGGCTTCCTCCACCATCAAGTCCATGCATCCAAAAACAAATAACCGACTATCTGAATTCATACCCAATACTGACTGGTGACGAGACGAGAGGCTGTGGTTCGCCATATGGATAAGCTGCCATATCGATTTTCCCTTCTCTCCCCACACACACTCAATGATAAATGTGTAAAACCTATGCTATATGTAAATACTATCCTTTTAATATCTAACTTAACATCATCTCCTTTTAATCAAAATCTTAATAGAAATCTTCTATTCAGGCGTGAGAAGATTCATTGATTATTTCAATTGGAGAACATGGAAGCAAACAACAGTCAATGTCACAGAAAGCTACAAAGATCAAAACTTGGAAGAGCCTGAATTTGAGGTCAATCCCAAGTTAAACAAAGTGACTGGTTTTTACAGAGGCCAGATGGCACCTGATGTCACAGAGTACAGGAAGGAACAAGAATTCGCTGTCACAGAAGGGAATGAAAATATTGTCGAAGTGATCTCACCAAATGAACTAGTCCAACAGCTGTGTGAGGAAGGTCACCGATGCGTAGGACTAGTGGGTCAAGCTGGAGGGGGCAAGACCACAATGATGAAGCGTACTGCACGAGGCGTTCTCGTCGCTAATGAACTGGATAACGAATCTAAAGCAAAACTGGGATTGTTTGCTCGGTTGTTCAAGAAACAGAAAAATGGATTCAAATTTGTTCATCACTTGAATTTCAGAGACCTCCTTGTTTCTTATGGTTCAACTCCAGAAGAAGCTTTAACTCCATGTACTCTGCTTTTCGGAAACTTTGCACCCAATCTATCAGATCAAACTTTAAAAAAGGGATATAAATGGCTTCAGCAACACCAATCAGAAGCAATTTTCTTCATTGATGGCCTGGATCAGGCTACATGGAATCTAGAGGGAAATTACAATAAAATGACATATACTGATAAATCAAGTACAGCCACAATCATGTTTAATATCTTATCAGGCAACTTGTTCCCCCATGTAACATTAGTTATTTCTTCACGCGAACACAGGATGGCATCCCTTCCCCTAGAGCTACGACCTCCATTAATTATTGCTCTTGCTGGCCTTGAACGTGATGACACCAGAAAACTATTTACTGCTGTTGTAGGTGAAACAGGGGAAGAATCCTGGAATAAGATGACATTTCAGTCACCTGCACTCGTGCCATTGTCTTCTGTCCCTTTATTCTTGATTTTCAATGCAATTGTTCATAAATCCAACCCAGAGAATCTGCCTAATACAATGACTGATGTAATGACAAAAGTACTTCATATTTTCATGCGTTCCTCACACACTCAAGAGAAAAAATTGATTGAAATAATTCTTCACAATTTGATGAAAATGTCATTTGAAGCCACTCGAGAAAAGCGAGTTATTTTCAACAATACCGATCTAAAAAACGCAGGACTTACAAAAGAAATGGTACGTGATCTCATCATAGAAGTACCTGGAGGCAGCTCACTACTTAATCAACATCTTTTGGAAGGTGACACTCTGATGTTCTTCAGTCATCAAATCCTTCAAGAAATGTTAGCTGCTCTGTACATCGCCAACATGGATCTCGCAACTTTTCAAGCATTCGTCACTAACGAGATTCACAAGGATCACTGGTCCGTTGTTCTACGGCTCCTGTGTGGAACTGTTTTCGATCAAAAAATTAAAGCTCAATTCATCAGAGATCTTACAACTGGTAAGTGCAATCAGGACGTTACAATCATTGAATAAATCAAATATTATCGTATTGCGCCAAGAGCTAGGAATAATTTTGCCATAGCTACTCTAATTACCCTACCGCATTCGAGATGGCTAAGTGGTCAATGCAACATCTACCACAAGTAGAAAGTAACTATTTAATATAACCGTTGTATTGGTAACAGAATGGGGTGCCGGAGAGTGTAAATCCTGCTTCTAAATATTTTGAATTTTTTTTTTGTCAGAGACTGGACTAGAAAAGCAAAATTGTCTCAAACATGCACTCACAACTAAGATAAATCAATGTACGAAATCCTATCAGAAGTTGGAGTTGTTTGGTGCGTTATATGAAGCCAATGATGCCGAGCTCATTAGATCCCATGTTCAAGAAATCAACTTCGAAAACGAGTCTTTCACTGCAGCAGGTATGTGTGCAATGTCATGTGTCATGCGACGATGTGGTCATCTTGAACAAGTTCGCCTCGTCAAATGTGAGCTCAATGCAGAATTATTGAAAAACTTCGAGTTCAACTTGAAAGGCTCTATAGTGAAGGCAAGTGTTTAGTAAAAAACCTAATTTACATATTATCGTTGACGAAAATAATACAAAGAATACACTTAATTTCACATCATGAGATAAAAAATGTATCTCCCATCTGTCAAACTAATGTATATTTAGTCGATTACCTTAAAATGTTAGAATTATCACAGTTATACGAACATATCTTAACTTTATTTTATACTTCTGATATTAATTTGTATTGCATCCTAACAGGTGTCAGAATTTGATATCAGCTTAAATCCGATGTCCGTTGAAGCTTTTGATATCTTTGGTTCAGTTTTAACAAACATTGAAGTGGAAAAACTCGTTATGCGTGGCTGCTCACTTACAGAAGAAAAGTTTCGTGTGCTTGGAAGACATTCCCATTTACAGGTCGAAATATAAATTTTAAGATGGTTCATTATTCCAATTCCTTAATCCTTGATTTTTATTTTGTTAGTAAGTTTGCTCTGTTTTTTTATTTATATTTGATAAATTATGCAAACTTTATTAACATTTTAATATTCGCTAGAAAAGATCTTCAAAATTATATTTAATTTGTCTAGTTATTATGAGGAATTAGATATTTATCCACCTAACAAAGGTATTTTATATTTCAGATTCGCGTTCTGGATGTTGGAAATATCACAAACATGACGTTTGATCTGTATCTTGCAATTGTCAAGTTCGCATCTGAACATGATGTCAAAGAACTTCTGATGGATCCGTGGGATTTCTTCAAGGCAAGCGAAGAGCAGCTGTTGGAACTGAGTAAATGGAAAGTTTGTGGAAAGGTAATTCAATCTGAAATATTTGAAATGGCTCATATCCACTCAGTCACCAATCAATCCTAGAGTAATTTCTTGCCCAACTATGGCTTAGGATAGGATATACAGGATAGGATTTACATATTTATCTCGGGGGTGAGGAAAGTCGATAAGACAGCTTAACCAAATGGCCTCTCGTTCGGGTACCATTCTATGTCAAGTATGGGATTGGTTAGTCATTTGTTTTTGGTAGCATGGACTTGATTAGCATGGCTTACCTGAAAAGAGAACCCACCCTGCAAACTTTGACTGTATAGTTTTTAAAAGCCCACATAAGCAGGCCAGTGTTAGCACATTTTGGCGTACATGTAGTAATTATTCCCTTCTTGGCAATTATTGTATTTTTTATTATTGTTTTCCTCGTGCAACGCTATTACATGGCTTTCATTGTTAACGGGGCTCTGTATAAGGGAGTCACTGATATGAAGGGAGCAACGTTTTATGATAGAACTGAAGCCTGTCCTTTTTAACATTGTCTGCTCCATTTATTTGGACTATGGTTGTGATGGTGGTTGTATATCTGTGTTTATTTGTTTGTACATTCAGAGTATTTACAGAGAGACTGTCTTCGACAATTATCAAGTCAAGTGTTTCACTGGTCTAGTTATGCAGCTTTGAAATTGAGATATTATATTTTTTGAAGTTTTCTATTTTCATTCACCTAACAAACAATTTTATTTATCTCAGATCCAAGTTCTGGATGTTCGTAATATCACAAACATGACGTTTGAGCTGTATCTTGCAATTGCCAAGATTGCATCTAAACATGATGTCAAAGAACTTTTGATGGATTCGTGGGATTGCTTCAAGGCAAGCGAAGAGCAACTGTTGGAACTGAGTAAATGGAATGTTTGTGGAAAGGTAAACTAAGTCCAAAACCTTTGGAATAGTTATATTCGAGTGGTAGTGCTTTTATTTTGTTATAAATGACTGCAATCGCAAGTTACGTTGAACACAATTGAATTAGTATAACAAGACTGTAACTACTTTTTGATAGTTCAATAGTTTTCATGAAACTTATGTTTTTGTTTACAGTAATCATTAATCATTGTCATTATTTCATTGTATGCCTCACTGGTCAGTTGTATAAATACTGTTCATTCAGCTGTAAAAGGACAGTCTGTCCTTGATGCTATGTTTAGCATGTGCTCTGTCTGTTTGAGTTATTTACTTTAACAATAAACTTTTATTTGACTTATCACTTTCAAGATACAATAAACTCATCAGTTAAAAAGTCGGCTATATTAATAAGTGGTGAAACTGTTTGCTTAAAGCAAGGTTCTCAGTCCTAAAAAATCAAAGATCTGATAGAGGAGTTGCAAACTCCCGAGCTCCTAATTAAAAACGTTGAAAGTTTTGATCGAACAGTTGCTAATATGCCCAAAGCAAGGTCCCATGGCCTCAACTAAAAGTGAAAAGAGTTCTGATAGAAGAGGTGCGAGTTTTCCCAAAGCAAGGTCCCAAGGCCTCAGATAAAGTGAAAAGAGTTGCTTATAAAAGAGTTTCAAGTTTGTTTAAAGCAAGTTCTTGAGCTCTCAGCTAAAAGCCGAAAGAGTACTGATAAAAGAGTTGCTAATTTGCCCAAAGTGAGGTCCCAAGCCCTGAAATAAAAGCCGAAAAAGTACTGATGAAAGAGTTGCTAATTTGCCAAAGCAAGGTCCCAAGCCCTTAACTAAAAGTGCTAACTAAGCTAAAAGTGAAAAAATACTGATAGAAGCCTTCAAGTTCTCTCAAAGCATGGTCCAAAGCCCTTAACTGAAAGTGGAAAGAGTTCTGATAAAAGAGAAGCAAGAATGCCCAAATCAAAGGTAATTAGCCCTGTACTGAAAGTGGAAATAATTGCAAGTGTGCCCAAACCGAGACTGACGCACTTAGAGCATTTTTTATAATTTATACGAGCATCTCTAAACTACAGGCTCCAATAATTCTCAAATCGAAAAATCTTTTGTCATAAACTTTGCTGGAGTTTTTTAACTGGTTTGTTGGAAACACAAAATATATAATTGTAAAAGTGCTTGGAACGTTGCTTTTAGCGATTTTAAACTTTAGTCTTCATCAACTAGAATGGAAAGAGTACTGATTAAAAAAAGCTTCTATTTTTACTGTTGTGGTTCAGCATGACATACCCAATTTGTTACACCCTGGGTGAGGTGAGGGACATGAGTTGTTTGCTATTTTGTATGTTAATATGTGCATACTGGTTTCATATAAAATGTAAATATTAATATGTTTCACAATGAATAGCAAAAGGCCTGCCATGAGCATTTGCAGTGGTATTGGCTATTTTTAGTGATATCTGATCAGTCAGGAAAACAATGGGAAAATTCTAGGAACCTTTACACTTGTAGTTTATCAACATATACAATATTTTTCAGATCAATGTTCTGGATGTTCAATCCATCAGCCGAATGCCATGTGATCTATGTCTTACAATATCTGAGTTTGCAAGTCGAAGTGGAGTCAAAACATTCTAATGGATTCGTTGTGTTTCTCCAAAGCAAATAAAGAGCAGATAAAGAAATTGTGTGAATACAAATCTTGTGGGGAGGTCTGTATTATATCATAAAATTTATTGTAAAGATAGTCCACCATAATTACATCCTTTCTCCACATCACAACCAATCACAACTAATTGCGTGGAGCCCCCTTGCTATTTTGCACTATTTCTTACTGGTGATATTTTACTTATGATAGCATGAGGTGTGAGCTAGATCACAGACATTTTTCTGCGTTGTTATCCATATTGATATCTACTGACAGTTTTGTTTTTGAGAGGTTTATATGGATGGCATATAATTGAGTCTTATCATTTCTTTTTTACTGTTTTATGACATTTTGATGCAATATGTTGATATATATTGGAAAATCAATGACCTGTGTTAGGGGTTCTGAATTCACTGTTCTTGTGTTAGTAATCACCAGCCTTCAAACATTCAACCTTGCTCGACTACCAGCCTTTGGTGCACTGATGTTGTATTATCCCTATACTTCCAGATATCCATCATTGATATCAGTCAAAACCCAATGGACGAAGAAGGTTTTGATGCTCTTGGTGACCTTTTATCAAACTATGAAGTTGACCAACTCATTGCAAAAAATTGCCAACTAACAAAAGCAAAACTTGATGCTCTTGGAAGTCATTCTGGATTAAGAGTATGACAAACCTATATTATTTTATTATGCCACTGCTACTCTGTTGTTGAGTTGGTTGACAAATACACACAAAAGAGCCGACTTATAATGTTTGATATTGGTAGACTTGGATAGTAAAGTCTCTTTTTATACTAACATACACGTTTGTCCAATAATTTACTTTTCTTCATGAGCCAGAAGCCCGTCTTCGTCAGTCATATCTGTTACAAAACTTTTGGATAGGATTGAGATATGTACTCTTATTTATACTTAAAAACCATTTATATATGTGTTTCAGTTACCCAGATTTGATATCAGTGAAAACCCTATGGATGAAAAAGGCTTTAATGCTCTTGGTTCTGCTTTAACAACAAATATAAGAGTTCTTGACCTTGTCCTGCAAAATTGCGAACTCACGAAAAAAAAACTGGATGTTCTTGGAAGTCACTTTGGATTACAGGTTTTGTTATTTATTGCTGCTTGATCTATCTTCGAATAAACAAACTGCAAAGTTATATCAGAAGTTAGCTATTCAGCATTTGCGATAATGCCAGTAATGATTTAGGGAAAATTGCTAGATCATAGGGCTTTCCAAACTTTTAAACCATACAGTGGAATTGGGGTTCTTTTTTACAGTACATGAACTTTTTGGCACGGCTGTTCTGACTGTTTATCGTTCAATCCATGGACAACGAACAACGTTAAACTAAATTCAGACACAATATTGTAATTTCATCAATTTTAATTTTGTCTAACTACACAATTTCTTTATTGATTCACTGACGTTGCCGCCTAAACTGTTTCAGAATATGCGAAGTAATTGTAAAATATTATGAAATTATAATATAAGAAACATCCTCGGTGTATTATAGGACCTTCTTCTAGTCATTGCTGATTGATATCCTTTTATGTTGGCTGTTATTTATTGCCTCTACGATTACGATTACACACAAAATGAAATATTTGTATTATGTTTTTTTTTCAATTGAAACGTAGGACGGCGGCCGCTAGAATACGTGGGCGATATTTAATATTCTTTCAAACACAAAAACAGTATTTGAAGGTCGCGATATTTGGATTAAATTGGAATTGAATATCTAGGCCTATAAGATTGGACACCGAGAATACTAGCTTCAGTGCACAATGTATCTGAATCAATTAATGCATCTGGATACCAAACATCCATTTCATATTATGTGATATATCTCTTTTTTAATCTGAAATAATGTGTACTATGAATAATGCTCAAAGACAATTGTTTAACCCGTCTGCCCTACACAGCACACTTGATTAAAGTAAATATTACATAGTATCGGTATTGGAATATCGGCCTTTTTGTAATATCGGTGTATTGGTATCGGCGTTTTTAGATGGTATGGATCGTTATCGGTGACAAAAGTGGTATCGGTACATCTATAATACACATCATTTACAAAAATGATGAACAATAAAACTTTTAAAATAAATTAAATGTGTAAAATAATCAACCATATATATCAGTTAATATTTAAGAGACGCACTTAGCAAATCGCCTTCGGAAACCGATGGCATAACAATTAGAGCCGACATTGTTGTGCAAGCAAATTGTGTCTTTTGATCAGTACAGCATATAGACATTGTTTTGCAAGCGCGACGATTTTACCGGGTTTCCATAAAAATACGACATAACCTGAATTTCAAAAATATTTTTAATATAAGCCCCACCCTTAAGATAATACTTAGTCGATAGCGTATTTTTATTTTTGACCTAGTCATTGACAAGAAATCTTTCCTACTACTTTTGAATGGTTAATAATCTATGTTCAGCAATTATTTTAAATGAAAACGTATCATTTATAAGTAAATGGAAATTGGTTTTCATATTTTGTATATTTAAAAATCTTGTAATTCTCTACTTTGTAATTTTGTTTTTGAAAAATGATAATAAAAGATCCCCCAAAAATAAGCCCTATATTGTTATTTTTCAAAAGCTAATTGAAGACAGTGTCTCATTTTCGGGGAAACACGGTATGATGATGAATTCATTCGATATTGTGGGGTTTTTGTTTTACATTATTTTCAACAATTGTATTACGAATCAAGGGTCTGAAAAAGTGCAAGAAATATAGTATTTTGTGTAAAATTGCCGTTCTCTTTGCGTCCTCTAAAATTCGTTTCGTGGCCCCTAGTTTGGGAGGCCCTGCACTATTCAACCATATACATATTTAGTTGAGGTTTAATATAGGTAGAATATTTTTAGTTATTTGCTGTTTTATTTTTCAATAGCTTCAAGAAGTATAAAATGTTTAGATATCTGTTGGCTTAGTGATATTGCATATTGGAACCTGGCTAATTTGAAAGCTGACCAATTTAGTTAACTAGGTCGATTCAAGCTCATCATTCACTACCAAGTGGTAGTTTGCAAAGTTGTTCACCAAGCTCAATTTTTTTGTAATTATTAGATTACAAAGTTGGATGTCAGTCATAATTCTATAAATGAAGAAGCTTTTAATGCACTTGGTTCACTTTCAAATAGTGTTGGAGTAGATGAGCTCATCATGCGGAATTGCCAATTAACAAAAACCAAACTTGATGCTTTTGGGAGCCATTCTCGATTGAAGGTATAATGAAGATCATTTTGTTTTAGTGACATTCCTGAATCTTGATTGTATTACTGTCAGGTGTTTGCCATCTTGCATATCCACAATGCGTTATTAGACTTACGTGCCATCAAGTGTTACATTAATGATCGGTCTTTCAGGCGATAATAATATATGTTTATTGGCTGTAATTACTATCAAATCTTTTTCTCATCTATCTACTGGGATTTCGTCAGCTACTCTTTTGGTTCATATTTTTCATTCAGTTTTCTCGGTAAGACTGATCTTCAATAGGATAGGATTGGAATTGCATATTTATCCTGGGAGATATGGTGAATCATGGGGTCTAGTACGGTTACCAGTCCATGTCGGTTATGGAACTAGTTGGCCCTATCTTCGTTCCAGATGCATGGAATTGATGGTGGAGGAAGCCTTATCTGACCAGTAGTTACATGAATTATTTCTAAGATGACCAGCAATCCTTTTGCACATAATTTCCCCCCACAGGATATGAATCATCGAACTACCGCAAGGTAAACAAAAATGCATCGGCGGGCGTATTCATAACGCTTAGCATGGTGCGCCACACCTCAGAGCCTAGTTTTCTGACCTAATATTTATAAATCATGCTCCCTTTGCGTCGAAAAACATCTGTTTTTATATCTCTAGTAATATATAAGTAAGAATGTAAAATTAACTCAACACAGATGCAACTTATGCTCTTATTTCCATTTTATTTGAACTAGTTGATACACTATATTTACTGGTATTTAAGAAACTATTTTTTCTTGATGAACGAGGTTTCGGTTTTTATGAATAGTATCTGTCACAAAACTTTTAGAGAGAATTCAGATATGTAATCTTATTGTTTGTTAAATTTCATTTCTATGTTTTCAGTTTTCCAAGATTGATATCAGTGAAAACCCAATGGATAAAAAGGCTTCAATGCTCTCGGTTCTTTATTAACTGCAAATAACAAGGTTTTTGACCTTGTCATGCAAAATTCCCAACTCACAAAGGAAAAACTAGATGCTCTTGGAAGTCACTCAGGATTACAGGTTTTGTTTTTTATTACTGCTTGATCTATCTTTGAATAATCTGTAAAGTATATCCGAAGTGGTTTGCTATTCATCATTCCTGCTAGGTGGCGATGTGGAGAAGATGAAATTGAACTTTTTTCTTGAATTTATCTTTTTTTCCGGTGTTAGTTGTTAGAAACAAATGGTTCCATCGGTATTATTATTCATGTTACTTTATTAATAAAAAAGAATGTAAGCATGTGGCAGTATTCATTTCAATGCAGACGCAGGCCCTTTTTATCTGGCCGTGTATTGGACCAACTGAAGCTCAACGGTGTCACTTATAGAGCTAAGAAATTGTATTACATCACACTACTGTATATCTTGCTTCGTTTTGTTGCAAATTTCAAAATTTAGTTATGAATATTATATAAAAATGTTGAATATGAACACTCCCTTCTGTAATCTTATTTATACTTGAAATCCATTTATTTATCTATGTTTCAGTTATCCGGGTTTGACATCAGTGAAAATCCAATGGATGAAAAAGGTTTCAATGCTCTCGGTTCTTTATTGACAGCAAATGATAGGGCTCTTGACCTTGTCATGCAAAATTGCCAACTCACAAAAGAAAAACTTGACGCTCTTGGAAGTCACTCAGGATTAAAGGTTTTGTTTTGAATTGTTTCATGATATATAATTAAATAATCTGTTCATAAAGTGTATGCGTAGTGATTTTCTATTCAGCATTCCTGTCAAACTAGGTGGCGAGCGACTTTTGTCAGCAACTTTTTTAGTCTATATTTTCCCATTAGTTTTCTCTAGGTAGAGATAAGGATAGGGTAATATTTGGTACTCCTGAAGTATGTGCACCAAGATGTCGCACAAACTGAACCATAACCCTATACACAACCTGAGTTCAGGTTGTGCGCCATCTTGGTGCGCATACTTCAGGAAGTCCCTATATTTCCCCCTTAGTTTTCTCTGTGAGACTGGAATTTACTAGGATAGGATGGGATTTGCATATTTTTCCCGGGGGAGAGATGAGGCGGCTTAATCATATGGCGAATCACAACCTCTAGTCCGGTTACCAGTCTATGTCGGTCATGGGATTAGTTAGCTAATTATTTGTTTTCGGAAGCATGGACTTGATGATGGAGAAAGCCATACTCGACCAGCAGTTACGTGAAACACACTACATTGGCAAGAAGTCCAGCAACCCTTCCGCACATAATTTTTCCCCACAGGATTCAAACTTGCAATCCCAAGCAAGGTAATCAGAGATGATGTGGAAACTTAGATTCTTATATTTTATTTGAACTAGTTGATACACTATATTTATGCTTTCTGCTAAAAAAAATAGTTTTTTTATGTCGGTTTTTATTAATCGTATCTGTCACAAAACTTTTAGAGAGAATTCAGATATGTAATCTATTTGTTGATTAAATTTCATTTCTCTGTTTTTAGCTGTCCAGGATTAATATCAATGAAAACCCAATGGATGAAAAAGGATTCAATGCTCTCGGTTCTTTATTAACAACAAATAATAAGGTTCTTCACCTTGTCATGCAAAATTGCAAACTCACAAAAGAAAAACTGGATGCTCTTGGAAGTCACTCAGAATTAAAGGTTTGTTTAATATTGCTGCTTGATATATTTTTGAATAATCTGTTAAGCATATCCGTAGTGATTTTCTATCCAGCATTCTTGCCAAACTAGATGGCAATGTAGAGTAGATTGAATTGATCTCTTTTTTTTTGAACTTCACTCCTTTTCAGTGTTAACGATTCAAAGCAATTGAGTTTTATTGGTATTATTTGTTAACTTCTGTTTATAAAAAGTTATAACACCTATCAAAAACTCAAGCACTCTCTTTGTAATGGAAACATGGCACCCATATAGCTGATTCAGATTTTATTTTCGTCATGCAAAACCAATATACGATATGAAAAATTAAACAAAAGGCATATAACAAATTACGAAGAGAGATATCGGCTTGTTGCAATAGACGTGGGATCGCGAAAGACTAAAAGAGTAATCCAGTCAGCGACACCTTGTAGCTGCATTGAAGCCGCAAATATAGCAAACGAACAACTCAATAATAAATAGTCACTAAATTTGACACAATCATATATATAAAAGGGACAACAAAAAAAATGCCTTCAAGCTGCTAATGCCACAATGACCACGAAAAATTACCTAAACATTCACTTAATTAGACTCGATCACAAAAAAAGAACAGCAAAGTTTGAAAATAAACTACAGGGTGTCATAATTAATAACTATGGAATATTAGACTCCATAGGCAAGCTAGGCTTTGTCATGATCCAACTGAAGCTTGACGGTGTAACTTATAGAGCTAGCAAATTGTATTACAGCACGTCACTTTTAATCTTGCTTCTATTTGTTGCAAATTTCAAAATTTAGTTGTGATTATTTTATAAAAATGTTGAATATGATCACTTCCCTATGACATAATTTGTTAGTTGAGATTTATTCTTCTATGAGTCATGATTTTCCCCATATTACAGGCATTGATATGAAATACTATCTTTCATTTTCATAAATTTTCAAAGTTTCCTCCCAATAATTCTATTCGTTTTACTAGATTTGCTCTCTGGATATTCGATCCATTACCGGCATGACATTCAATCTATTTCTTGCAATATCTAAGTTTGCAAGTGAAAATGAGGTCAAAGAACTTCTGATGGACCCCTGGAAAGAGTTCAAAGCAACTAAAGATCAAATATTGGAATTGAGTAAATGGAAAGTCTGTGGAAAGGTGTGTAACATATTATGACGACTTGGAATATGACAACAAAATAATTGCCTAATTCAGCCTTCTGTAATCGGCCTATCTTATATGGGGTAATTGTTTACTAATGGCTTTTTGTTTTTGAAATGCTTATATTGGTAGTATTTAAATGTGTCTTATCATTTATTTCCCACTGTTTTTCAACAATTTAAAGCGTAAGATTATATATATTGATAAATCAACCAAACATTCAAACTTGCTTTTACCACATTAATGATGTTGCGTTATCTTTATGCTTTCAGATATCCATCATTGATATCAGTCAAAATACAATGGACGAAAAAGCTTTTGATACTCTTGGTTACCTTTTATCAAACTATGAAGTTGACCAACTCATTGCAAAAAATTGCCAGCTAACAAAAGCAAAAGTTGATGCTCTTGGAAGTCATTCTGGATTAAAAGTATGACAAAGTTGTAATATTATGCCACTGTGTTTACCTGTTGTTAAGCTGGTCGGAAAATACAAACGAATCAGTCAATTTTATATGATATTTGATATTGGTAAATTTGGGTAGTAAAGTGTCTTTAAGTAAATGTTTATTAAATTGTTTGAGGTAGCCATGTGAAAGGTATTATGATGTCGAATAATAATAATGTCAAAAAATCTAGCATCACACTTTCATTCGGTAAAATGTCTAAGCTAGAGTCTGTACAAACAACCACTTTTATGCAAAAAACTCCTTGGCCAAGAGCCAGTGTCTGTTCCAAACGTTCTGGATAGGATTTAGATATGTAATCTTATTTATACTTGAAATCCATTTATTTATCTATGTTTCAGTTATCTAGGTTTGACATCAGTGAAAATCCAATGGATGAAAAAGGCTTCAATGCTCTTGGTTTCGCTTTAACAACAAATATAAAAGTTCTTGAACTTGTCATGCAAAATTGCCGACTGAATAAAGAAAAACTAGATGCTCTTGGAAGTCACTCAGGATTACAGGTTTCGTTTTTATTGCTGTTTGATATATTATTGTTTGCATAATCTGCAAAGTATATGTTGAAGTGGTTTGCTATTCAGCATTTCTGCTAATGCCTGTTATAATTCAGGGAAGATATCTAGATCATAGAAAAATAGTCTAGGAAATATACTTATGTCATTGTTTTTAACAAATTTGAAAAATATACACTGAACAAACATATACATATCTGAGGTATAGATCAGTCTATTTAATTCTTTTGCTTATTTTGTCAATAGCTTGAAGTACAAAATGCATAGATATCTGACGACTTGGTGATATTGCAAGTTAGAACTTGTCTAAATTCAAAACCAACCAATATAGATTGTAACAATTTTCTTAAACTAGATGGTTTCAAATTTCGAGTTCACTACCAAGTAGTTATCTGCAAAGTTGTTTACCATTCTCTATTTTTTGTAATTTTCCAATATTAGATTTCAAAGTTGGATGTCAGTCACAATTTTATGAATGAAAAAGCTTCCAGTGCGCTTGGTTCGCTTTAAAGTACTGTTTGAGTTAATGAGCTCATCATGCGAAATTGCCAATTAACAGAAACCAAACTTGATGCTTTTGGGAGCCATTTGGCGAACCATGGTGTTTGGTCCGGTCAGCAATCTATGTCGGTCATGGGACCAGTTAGCCAGTTATTAGTTTCAGATGCATGGACTTGATAGTGGAGAGTTATTAGTTTCAGATGCATGGACTTGAAAGTGGAGGAAGGCGTAATTGACTAGCGATCACAGGAACCACTTGGTGGGGAGAAGACCAGCAATCTTCTCGCACATAATTTTCCCCAGAATATTTGAACCTGCGAACCCAAACATGGCAATCAGAGATGCGGTGGCTTATTACTAACGCTTAGCATGGCTTGGCATCACACTTTCATTCGGTATGTCTTGAGTCGAGACAAACAGTTACTGGTATGCAAGAACTAATTTATTTTGAATGTTGGTCTAGCTTGTCTGTCAAAATGAATCGAACGTATTCGAATACCATTTCGGCTGATGTTACAATGTTTCCGAATAATAGCCACTTTTCGCCGTCAGCAAGGTCTTTTGTTTTTGGAAAAAATCTTCAAACGATTTTCCACGCTTTGTCACGTATTGTAATGACTATGAAATAGAATCCCAACTTTGTTTATCTTCTGTGCGAGCTAGCGCCTCATATTGTTGTGACAATTTTGCACAATTGCGAGATTGGTATTGCTTCTATTCTCTTGCAAGGGATTCTTCTAATTGACACATTCGTTTTCATTAATTATGTAAAGCCGTAATTGTTACGATACCCAATAAATTGTTGCAAGTCGGGATTATTAGGAAATATAATTTATACATTTGAGATACCAGCATTTAAAATGCCTTGCTGTTTTAATTTAATTCTGTTCAACGTAACTCATGAATATGTCTAATTATGGTAAAATGAAAGCATTGGCCTACTACTCCAAAATTTCACGGCAATCTGTGGACATGAAATGTATGGAAAACTACCAGATTATATTTAATTTATGATTTGTAATTTCGTACTTACGAAAAAATTATAGCATTGATATTATGCGAAATATTGAATTATTTGGTATTAACCATCTCAATTAAAACGTAGTGCTGAAAATAATAGGTCAAATTGCATTATTAGAAAATATTTTTCTTTTTATCACACGTCTCGCATAGATCCAAACATAGTCAAATATTACCGTAAGTGAGTGCGCCTTGTTAAAAATTACGACTCTCAATAAATTGTCGCAAGTCGAAAAAACAAGTTGATTTATTAGGAAAATAATATTTACTTTTTCCCGCTTTTTGACAAGTAATTTCGATAATGATAGTTGAAAGTTTGGAATTTTTACTAGGACGATTTTCTGTTGCGCAAAATATTCGAATCCTTGAACAATACCAGCATTTAAAATGCTTTATCGCTTAATTCTGCTCAACGTAGGCCATGGTTGCGTCGACTTAATGAAACATAATAGCATAAAATGTTGATAACAGTTATTTCATTGTTTATTGTATGCACATTCCTTCATACACTAAGATGAACATACTTTACTTGGATTTAGTTTCGAATGTATTAAAAGTTTCATATTCGAAAATAATAATTTTAAATGTATTCGAAATAGTCAATTTATTCAATATTGGCCACCCCTGACACTCGGTTTTTATGAATCGTATCTGTCACAATACTTTTAGAGAGAATTCAGATATGTAAACTATTGTTTGTTAGATTTCATTTCTATGTTCTCAGTTGTCCAAGTTTGATATCAGTGAAAATCCAATGGATAAAAAAGGCTTCAATGCTCTCGGTTCTTTATTAATAACAAATAATAAAGCTCTTGACCTTGTCATGCAAAATTGCCAACTCACAAAAAAAAAAACTGGACGCTCTCGGAAGTCATTTAGGATTACAGGTTTGTTTATTATTGCTGCTTATATCTTTGAATAATCTGTTAAGTATATCCGTAGTGATTTTCTATTCAGCATTCTTGCCAAACTAGATGGCGATGTAGAGTAGATTGAATTGATCTCCTTTTTTTTTCACTCCTTTTCAGTGTTAACGGTGAAAAGCAAATGATTTTATTGGTATTATTTGTTAACTTCTGTTTATAAAAAGTTATAAAACCTAGCAAAAACTCAAGCACTCTTTTTGTAATGAAAACATGGCACCCATATAGCTTGCTTTGTCATGATCTAACTAAAGCTTGACGGTATCACTTATAGAGCTAGCAAATTGTATTTCGTCACTTTTAATCTTGCTTCCATTTGTTGCAAAATTCAAAATTTGGTTGTGAATATTATATAAAAATGTTGAATATGAACACTCCCCTATGACATAATTTGTTAGTTGAGATCTATTCTTCTATGAGTCATAATGTTCCCCACATTGCAGGTATTGATATGAAATACTATCTTTCATTTTAATAAATTTTCAAAGTTTCCTCCCTATAATCCTATTCTTTTTACTAGATTTCCACTCTGGATATCCGATCCATAACCGGCATGACATTCAATCTATTTCTTGCAATATCTAAGTTTGCAAGTGAAATTGAGGTCAAAGAACTTCTGATGGACCCATGGAAAGAGTTCAGAGCAACTAAAGATCAAATAATGGAATTGAGTAAATGGAAAGTCTGTGGAAAGGTTTGTAACATATTCATTGAGACTTGGAATATGATAACGAAATTATTGCCTAATCCAATAAATATGTTGTAAACATTTTGTTGAAAAACCTTGGATCTCACTTTATTGTACAGAGTGTGTGTGAATTTAGTGAATTGATATCCAGAGAAGGTCAACCCCTAACCATTGTTTTTTTTACATTTTCAAATAATATTTCGAATAAATTTTAAGTTCAGATTTTCCAGTTTTTCAGAATGTTTTTATTTGATATTCTAGTAAACAGAAGGTTAAAAAATCCTGGATTGAGAAACATCAGATACTTCGCATAACATCTGGCACCGATTAGGCAAAAAAATGAAATGATAATAAATAAATGATAAATTTTCGAAATGAATATTCAATTTATTTATGAATTGAAGGACTAATTTAAATATTTATTTTAGTTGGATGTACTTAATGTCAGTAACAACAAGGATCTTGGCGCTGCTGGTTTTGGTAAAGTTGGAACAGTTGTTTCAAAATGCCAGGTGAAGGAATTGAAGGCTCTGAGTTGCAATCTGACAGCAGAAGGAATAAAAGCATTCAAGGAAAACACTCGCAATGCCAAGGTAACAAACAGGTTAACTTACATAAATGGCCATGTATTGGATATAAATCAAGCATGTCTTGATATAACAAACAGTTTATGAGTTGTTTAATGGCTATTCCAGTGGAATGACTTTGGTCACCACAGAGTATTTTTAGACATTTATAACTCCCAAGACAAATTGAAAGACAATTCATGAAACTGTGCCGGCCAGCATTATTGTAATCTACCATGAAATATCGATTGGATCAGCAATCCTGTTGCACATTCACAATGACCCTTCACGACAGCAGTCGGAACCGAGCAGTATGTGGCTGCTTGAATTCGTTAGGAAAATAGTTTTATAATGCAAACAGCTTTATAAACAGTTTGTGAGATCTTTTCCGTCTAAATGTCTGATATCACTGCTTTTTTATCTAATGAAATATCATTTTCTGGCCACTTTACTCCAGATTGGTCGGTTCGCCAATTTCCTTTTTTTACAAAAATATCGAGTTGTTTGATCGCAGCTGCCTCACCGAAAAAAAGTTAGTTCACATAAGCGTTTTATCTTGCAAATTCTCCTTGTCTCACGATTATAAGCTTTTATGATTCATAATAAATGTTTTATTATGACTCACAAAAGCATTCAAGCGATAAATCACAAACAAACAACCGATCGATCTATCAAGCTTAGCCTGGCCTGATTCGATGTGGTGACTTCTCAAACGGAAAAATTCCAAAACGCACGAACGACGCGCACTATCGAAAAGCGTTTAGTATCATATCAAAAAGAAAACCAATGTGCAGTCAACTGTATAGTCACATTTGAGCTTTACAATAGCTATACACGTCCTCATTTTCATTCAACTCATTTTCTGGTCGTACTATTTCATTTGCCCCTATTTTCTATTCAAAATTTATCATTGAATAATCGCAAAACCAACCATGAAAACAAATTTCACTCAAGTTTGATTCGTCTTTAAATAACCGCTTGCCGAGATTAACACTTTGAAAACTAATCATATTTGTTAGTGTTTAATCGGACATTCACTACAAAATATTTTGATCAAAACAACACGCCTGTTTCATAATTTGACTGCCGTTGCATGAGCCATATTATTGTGTATTGTCGGTTTACAGGCGTAAAAGATTGGGAACCGCTGTTTCTGCTTTATCCATGCAATGACAGTCCTGCTTATATATCTGAGTGACTGTTCATACTTCTTTGATGCGAAGGTTTTCTGTATTGAAGACAATGCATTCATATCGCCCACTGCATAAATAGATCAACTTAAACGAAATTCCATATGAAAAGTCAAATACACTATCTTTCCTCTATTGTGAGCAAATATTTTTTTAATGGAATTTAACAATATTTCGATATCAGATTTTATTATGAGACATGCATTTTGCTAAGAACAAAGCTTTGTGCAAGCAGCCTTTGGTGAGTTTTACGGGCCGAAATATCTCAGGCTCAGCATTGCCCATACAATTCAATACACCCTGACGTGGTGGTGGGCATGGGAGCGGAATCTGAGAGTTTTAAACACTATGATGCAATGGATATGCAATATGTGCACCCGCTCAGACACTTAATTTGCTCAGACAAATATTCAGCATAGTTGTGAGCATTGCCTTTTTTATGGTTTTGCACGTTATTTGCAGTTTTCTGTTGTTTCAAAAAAAAAACTTATATAAAAAAACTCATATCTCTGGTCGTGATATTTGATTTGCCCACATTTTCTATTTCAAATTTATTCTTGAATGATTGCCAAAGCAACCATGAAAACGAATATCACTCAAGTTTTATTCATCGTGTTTTAATTATAACCGCTTGCCGGAATTAACGCTTTGACGAATAAACCTATATTTTTTAGTGTTTGATCGTATTTTTGGGTGTTCCCAGTCCCCATGCTAATGATTGGTAATCATTGTTCCAGGCTCTATCCATGCAGTGACAGTCTTGCTTATATATCTGAGTGACTGTTCATTTATGTTCGATGTGGAGGTTTCCTGTATTGGAGACAATGCATTGCTATCGCCCACTGCAATAACAACTGTATAAGTCAACTTGAATAAAGTGACCCTTCGAAAAGTCAAATACTGCTTTTTTCTATTTTGTATGTGAATATTTTTTCAATAAAATTTTACAAAATTGGTCTCTGGTATTTGAAAAAGCTTAATCACCAAGAAGACTTTTGTTCATGTAGTCTTATATCTGTCTTAATTAACTAGGAAAATTTAAATCAGCTATCAGATTTTGTTTGGGTTACATTTCCATCAAAACAACAGACAGTTGAATTTTTGATAAAAAAATTTGTCCATTTTGATCAATCAGTTTTTAAAGTTTGCTTTCTTCATTTCTCATACTTTTATTTCCTATCACGATCACATTTTGTAACCGAGGTCATCTACATTAGTTCACTGATACTATTTATTTCAGTTGGATAAACTAGATGTCGGCGGGAATGATGGTCTTGGAACTGCTGGCTTTGGTGAAGTTGGATTAGTTGTTTCAAAATGTCAGGTGAAGGAATTCAGGGCTTGGTATTGCAATCTGACAGCAGAAGTAATGAAAGTATTCAAGAAAAACACTCGTAATGCAAAGGTAAAACCAGTTCACATACCTGAACATATATTTGCCATAATTTGGAAATGTCAAGTCAAGTTTATTTTTTCAACCAGTAAAAAATATCACAATCATAAATTACGACAAAAAAAATAATTTACTTACTAGGGAAAAGAAGTCGCGACGAACCAAACTGGTTATCGAGCTGCAACACCCAAATGTTTTGGAGATTGTTGTATTATACGACATTATCACATGCTTTACACTCGTAACAAAACTCTGTACAAGCAGCCATTGATGAGTTTGACAAACTGAAATATTTCAGGTTCAGCATTGCCACACTATTTAACAAACCATGAGGTGGAGGGCATAGGAATGGAATCTGGAAATTTTAATCTGTAATGTAATGGATATTTTTCTCGAGCTTCGATTTTCTTGTTTATTTCAGGAACAGTCACCAATCACTAAAAGGTCAACAATAACGTAACAATTTTTTCATAAATAAGTTGTTTATTGAATATCTTAAATGTCATTATAACTTCCTGCGCGCTCCAATATTCCCAGAAAATCTACGATAGACTGGGCATAAATTAGCTAACAACCTGTTTAGAGCCATCCATGCCGCTAACAGGTTGTCAGCTAATTTAATCCCAGTCTATCGTAGATTTTCTCTAAACCAGTTTGTAAGGGCCATATCTCCAAAACAATCCCCAATTATGCATCACAAATTTTGCAATACTAAAGTATATGAACAATTTTTCGGAAATATCTATATCTATACAGTTATGACCAACGCTTATTAAAATAATTTTCTAAATTAAGTGAATATTAAATGGAAACTTTAATTATACAAATTCAACTCTGAAATTGTGACAAAATATCAGAAATTAACTGTTGAAAAAATAAAATAAAACTGAAAAATAATGGATTTTATCATTGGTATAAAGTTTTTAAGAAAATTATGAATGTGAAAAATAATTAATTGGTCCTGAGCTTGAGTCACTAAATTTCCTGGAATCTTCGCTTCCAGCTAAAATGATAGGCTTGGCTCCAGCTCCAACAAAACATCACAGCTTCGACCCTTTTTCGCAGTGCTAAGCACAATTGGTAAATTGTTGAACTGAGTGATATCTTAGTAATTAACTTATATTATTTGGGGTAATAGTGAGTGTATAAAGGCTTTTATTAGAGAAACAGGCAAGAGAAAACAGTACAATAATATTCTTTGCAGTTTCACAAATTACTTGAGGCGGCGTGAAAATGTTTTTATTTTCTTAGCGGCGCATGTTTTTACCATTTTTCTTCTATTCTCTGATAACACTTCGCACAAACCGAAATATTTCAGGTTTCAGCATTGCTCATTCAATTTAAATCACCCTGTAGTGGTGGGCATGGGAATGGGATCTGAAGCTTCTATTTCCTTGTTTATTTCCGTAACAATGACCAATCACTAATAAGTCAACAATAACGTACCAATTGCAATTTGTGCATTCGCTCAAGATGCTTCTTCCGCCCAGACATATATTCAGCATGGTTGTGAATGTTGCCTCATTTTCATGGGTTTGCGTGTTATTTGTCAGTTTTCTGTTGTTCCAAAAAAAGGTACTTAAACTCATATCTCTGGTCGTAATATTTCATTTGCCCATATTTTCTATTCCAAATTTATTATTGAATGATCGCAATACCTACCATGAAAACAAATTTCACTCAAGTTTTTTACATCGTCTTTAATTAACCGCTTGCGGAGATTAACACTTTGGAAACTAATCATATTTGTTAGTGTTTAATCAGACATTCACTACAAAATATTTTGATCGAAATAACACGCCTCTTTCATAATTTAACTGCTGGTGCACGAGCCATATTGTTGCGTATTGTCGGTTAGCAGGGGTAAAAGATGGGAATCACTGTTCTAGGTTCTATCCATGCAATCACAGTCTTGCTAATATATCGGAGTGACTGTTGATTTTTGTTTGTTGCGAAGGTTTTCTGTGTTGAAGGTAGTGCAATGCTATTGCCCACTGCAATAACAACTGTATATATAAGTTAACCTAAACGAAATGCCTCTTTAAAAAGTGAAATATGCTATTTTTGCTCTCTTGTACGTGAATATTATTTTAATAAAATTTGATAAAATTGGTCTGGTAGTTGAAAAACTTATCATTAAACGCCATTTCTCCATGCAGTGTATATGTCATAATCAACTTAAAAAAAATTTTAATCAGGTATCAAATTTTGTTTAAGTTGAATTTTCATCAAAGCAGCAGACTGTTAAATTCTTGTTAAAAAATTTGTCTATCCTGAATCCTGATCAATCAGATTTTATGGTTTTCTTTGTTCATTTCTCATACTTTTATTCTTTGTCACGATCACATTTTGTGACTGAATCTATTTAGATTGGTTCACTGATCTTATTTATTTCAGTTGGATATACTAGAAATCGGTTGGAACAAGAATCTTGGCACTGCTGGCTTTGGCGAAGTTGGATTAGTTGTTTCAAAATGTCAGGTGAAGGAATTGAAGGCTCCGAGTTGCAATCCGACAGCAGAAGGAATGAATGCATTCAAGGAAAACACTAAGAATGCAAAGGTAAAACCGGTTCATATACCTGACCAGATGTTGGCTATAATTTAGTAATGTTTTGGACATTGCTGTATTATGCGCCAATTTTCCTTTTTTTTCTACCCAGAACGAAGCTCTGTGCAAGCAGCCTTTTGATGAATTTTACGAACCAAAATATCCCATGTTTCAGCATTTCCTACCCATTTTATCACACCCTGAGGTGGCGGGAATCTGAGAGTTTCAAACTGTTATGCAATTGATATTTTCCTGAGCTTCGATTTCCATGTTCATTTTGTAATAATGACCAATCACTAATAAGTAGGACTGGGCGTTTCGAAACACTGATATGTCGAAACGACGGCGTTTTGCTTTTGAAACGGATATTATGACGTCATAGCAAATGCAATCTGAAATTAGTCAGGGTATCATTCAAGGTTGTCCAATTCGAATTTAATATCCGAATTTATTCAAATATCATGACTCTCAAATATCGTTTTTTGTGTTTATAAGAATATTAAATATAGCGCAAACGTCCTAGCACCGCCGTCAAATCTGAAATCAAATCAAATTTAGCTCAACGATGTTGATGTCACGCTGACGATAAACAGTCAGAGTCATAACGAAAATAAGCCGTGTCAAAAATCCGAGTTAATGTTGATTGTACTGTATAATTCAAAACATTCCACTCAGTTTTTTTTCTGTGTTTGCCAAGATACACCACAATTCATAAATACTGTAATGTTTATCAAGTCCATTTCCTTAGAGCAAAAAAATAAGTAATTTCAATCGATATAAGTCCAATTCCTATGTTCCTGGAGTTTAGAATGTATTCGGAATTCGGAAGATTCAAAAATATCTTTTTTCAGAATGTATTTAAAATAGTCAGGTGTTCGGTTATGGCTCTCCCTGGTATAATTACCACACTGGATCACAAGGATTTGTGGCGTCGGATAAATTAGAAAATGACCCCACCCATTACATTAGATGAGGGCAGGGCCGCATTGAGACGTTGAAAGGCCCTATGCTATGCTTCTTGTGAGCCCCGTCTCTAACAATGACGTAATTCGTAATATCTTGGTGCCATTTGGCCACTGCTTTGTCATTAAGCAAGAACCTTCGTGGAGTTATCATTATCGTTTATCCTCTCGAATTAGCACCCAGTGCTTCCTTTTCGTGGATTTAATTCTGGAAAATAAATATGTGTCATTATACATTAAATTCGATGGGTAATAATAGTATCATATTTTACTGTTTATGACAAACGTGTTTCGTTTCGAAGGCAAAATTTCGTTTCGATTTCGAAACACCAGGGTTTCGAAAATGCCCAGCCCTACTAATAAGTCAACAATATCGTTACAATTGCAATTTTTTGTAGCCACTCAGAAAATTCTTTTGCTCATATAGATAATCGGCAAGGTTGTGAACATTGCTTCGTTTTCGTGGTTTTGCGTGTTATTCAGTTATCAATTGTGTTTGAACTTGTCGATAATCAAATACCTTCAATGTTATTATAAATTCAGACAAGTTTCAGTTCAATTGCAATAATCAAAAATCATTTTTGAAAAACCTGCGATAGGCTTAAATTATCTACCAGTACCTGTGAGCGGCACAAGGTTAAATATTTCAAAGAAAAATTATGGCTTGCGTTATGTGAACCAGTTGAGCGCCATCTCTCCAAAATAATCCCAATTATGCATCAAAAATTTTGCAATTTCAAAGTATAAGCAGAGTCAATGGTGGGGGGAACATCCATATAGTTAAGACCAATGCTTAATAAATTGAATATCTAAATAATTCAAAATAAAATAAAAATCTTAATTATGTAAATTTAAAAATTTAAATTATAAATTAATAATTACCTATTGAAAAAAGTTTTAAAACTGAAAAAGGATGAATTTTATCATTTGTATAAAGCTTGTATGAAAATTATAAATTGGAAAAAGAAATTAATTGGTTGAGGGCTGAAGACACTAAAATTTCTTGAAGCTGCGGCTCCAGCTAAGATGATAGGCTTGCCTCTAGCTCCAACAAGACATTAATCACTTGTGTGAGTGTGTGGAATATTTCAATTATTTTAGGTGAGTGAGCACGTACCACTTCTTTTTGGCAAAACCTTCCATCTTATATACCGTACGCTTTATACCTTATCTAAGGTTTTGTTTGCTCTCCTGATTTTATATTCAGTTTTTATTTATTTATTTGTACCAATCATTTTATTGTTATGCTGATAATGGAGTCGAAATAAACTTATACCTATAAGTAATTGCTTTATATTCTCCGGAGTTATAATGAGTGTATAAAGGTTTTATTAGATAAACAACTTTTAGCCTGGAAGGCAAGAGAAAATAATACAATTGTATTTTTTGCAGTTTCATAAATTACTTGAGGCCATGTGAAAAAATTTATATTTTATTTGCGGTCTATATTTTTGCCATTTTTCTATTCTCTTATAACACTCCGCCCTGTTGATTCTGGTGAAGTTGGATAGCTATTCCACAATGTCAGATGAGCGTTTTTTGCCAAGTCTCCTAATCTGATATTAAAGATAATCTTATTTACCTTTGCTCTCATATTTCCTGTCTCTCTGCATTTATTCTCTAATAAAATTGGAAAAAATTAGAGTTAGATATAGAGTTAGTATTATTGTTCCACTTTCAGCTCCACAATGTCAGATGGACAAATTTTTTGAAAGGTTTCTAATCGGCCTGTCAAAGTACCTGAAGTATTCAAGGGAAATACTAAAGTAGCAATGCGTTCCAACCATGACCAATATATCAATTCATAAGTATTATATGATAACAACATGTATCATTTCAGATCGACAGCTTGAATCTGAGTTGGAACAAAGTCAGCAAACTCGGAGATGAAGGATTATCTACAATCAGTGAAATTGTTCGTAAATGCCGGGTTGAAAAATTGTACATGGGGTTTTGCAACTTCAAAGATGATCAGTTGGAAAGATTCAAAGCATTGATTGCTGATACTGTGGTTGAGTTCGATGGCTTCTAGTGAGTCACAGATGCCGTATCCGAGGATGATTTTATTGGAATATTTGATTTAAAATTATATTAGTTCCACATTTCTTCAGTTTGTCTGTCTGAGATAATCACTTTTCGTTTTGTTTCAAAATTGTCGAGCAGTTTTTTTTTTTTTTTTTTTCAATTCTGTCTATAATATTTAGCAAGTATGGTCCGTTTATCGCATTATGTCTTATGGAAATTTCTTTTGATTTTCATTTATTTCATCAAATATTTCAGTCAGGGATTCCGAATAATGAACTAGTTGCATACAATAAACAATGGAATAACTGTTATCTACAACCTGGCTATTATACCATACATTTTATGCCCACGGATTGCCGTGTCAGACTATTAATGCTTTTATATTTTAGTAAGTATGAAAATATGAATCAATAATTAATTATCGGGCATTTTACCACACTTTTTATGTCAACAGATGGCCGTGAGTAGTAGGCTGGCTAATGCTTTTATTTTTAACCATGAGTTATGTTGAACAGAGCTAAATTAATACGGCAAAGCATTTCAAATGCTGGTATCAGTCATGGATTTGAATATTTTGCTCAGAAGAAAATCATCCTAATAAAAAGTCGATACTTTCAAATATTTGCCAAGAATCGAAAAAAGTATAAATTATATTTCTCAATAAATCAACTTGTTTTTTCCGACTTACGACAATTTATTGGGTATCGTAACAATTGCAGCTTTACATAGTTTTCAAATTTTTGACGTAATGCAAATGAATGCGTAACTAAAACACTGTTGCTGAAGAGGCAACTAGCAAAAATAATAAAATACCATTGAGCGCTCAACATGGAGTAGCAACCGAATGCTGGGTGTACGCTTGACATAAATGATATTCCCCAATATATTTACCAATGCCAATAAAAATACTTTATTAGATAGAACCATTTTTAAACAAAGAAGCAACATCTCTTCCACAAGGCTGGTTTCAAGCCGATATGGCTGCTTTTATCGAATTGGGCCCCGCACCCTGCGCTAGTCTTTTTCTGTATTATTTATCTGTATTATGAGGTACAAAACGTGAAAAATAAAGTGAAATAATCTTTCTCATAATATTAAATTGTTATGCATAGTAAATTTCGTAAATTATTGTTATGTCGCCATTAGCAATTAAAAAACTCAACAGTTTGTCAATGCTTTCTATACAAAGCGAGATTGCTAAAGCTATTGACTTGAAAATATTTGGAATAAATTTGCTGATAAAAAGGCTAGAAATGTACTCTCCTGAATAATTATTGAAATTTCCTATTTTGCCTTTCTTGATGTTGAAAGTAAAACAATGAAACCATCCAAATTACCTTAAAAATTGTTGTATAGCAAGTAATAAATGTTTATTATTTTCATTTGTATATTTTTTTTTTATGAAATATAAAGACCCATAAATTTTACTATGAAGAGTAGGGGGTATGCCATCATATTTCTAATTGGGCCCCACAGTTCCTAGCACAGGCCCTGCTCTTTCATTTTCTACAAGAATTCTTTGTCTTTATTTGGACTTCAACCTGATATAATTTTGGGAATTATCCAGCACTCAACTCTGTGCTCAAATCACACAGCTTTTTCTTACATGTTTATACAAAATTTATTTTAATAGGTTCACTTTTCTCCCCAATTCGCAACGGAACTTTATTATACGAAAACCTGCAATTGCCAAACTAACTACGGCTTTGCTCTGTCAAGTTACTATATTAGTACAATATACATGCATAGCCTTCTATTGTTCAAACGCGCTTGCATTTTTTCAACTACAATTCTGCTCCCCAAAGATATAATTATGCGTGAGAGGAATGCTGGGCTCTTCGCCATCGTAGGGTGGTTCACGTAACCGCTGGTCGGTTACGGCTTCCTCCGCCATAGAGTCCATGCAGCTCAAACAAATAACTGGCTAACTAATCCCAACATGGACTGGTAAATAGACTAAAGGCTGTATGATTAAGCCGTCTCGTCGGCTTCCACCACTCCCCCCCTCAGAATAAATATCTTATCCATAGGGTGAAAGCGCACGCCGCACCCATGCAGGAAAACTTTTTTTTTATCATTTAACTTATGGCAATATTAGTAGTTTTAGTCCTTATATAAGTGATGATTTAAAACGCATAAATTTCTAAAGAAAATTGCTATTCACACTTGATGTCACACCACCCCGACTTTGAACGAATTCAGTGAGAAATTTGCAGCTGACTTTTCACGCCTATCATATTGGCCTTAATGGAAGTGCTAGCAATTTTACGTTCATTTTCCAAGTGTTTGTTTTTCAAACCGATCGATAGGGGGATTTGATGACGCACAAATATGTCGAGCCAAAAGGTGCCATTTTTGAATTCTAAGACGTAGAAAGTTATCTTGGTTGAGGTGTCTTCAATAAAATCGCTAACTATCATTTTCAAATACTTTACTGTTAAATCTATCTAATTCTAGGCAAGATCCAGACATAATTGACTGATATGCTGAAACTAAAACTCATTTAGCTTCTGTATCTTTCAATGGTAACATTTTTCAAACTGCTTTTCCATTTTTTAGGTTAATTGCCCGTTCTTACTAATTTATTGTCATCCGTTCTTCACTCTCCTTAAATCGCTCGCTGCTCGGCAAGTGATAGCTTTGTGAATCGCGATGTTTAACAGAAGCTAGCTTGTAGGGCATTATAACGTCATAAGTATAGATAATAAGTTATAGTTATCAATATTGAAATCCAGGCTTCACATTAATAAGATTTTGGGAAAGGAAACAATGCCTGTACCCCTTCTGACTCTGTATTGATTGATGTTTGTTTTGCCATAACTAATTTTTTTACCCGATGTGCTAACTTTATAATTATCCGGATTCTGAAGTATAGAATTATCACTGACTAGGCATGACCGGTTAGCTACGAGCAAGTAATGGAGTAGTCACGTTCTTAGCGAAAATTATTTTGTTGGAGATATCTTATACGGACTGATGAGAGACACTCTTATACGGGCGCAGTGGAAACAACTGACCCAGCATTATTGCGACCTACTGACATGCCAATTGTTTGTGAAGTCAGAAATGCAGCTGAAATACATCGTGTTTGTCGGGTTGGGTGCTGTTTTTAGTCGTAGGGTTTGTGGTTAGATTGTAGAGGTTTTAAATTGGCCTTGTCCGTTTTTGTGTCACCTCTCTGCTGACCAGCGATGGGTCGCGGCCAGATAGTTGCCGACCACTGCTTCAAACCACCATCGGTTACGTGAACCACCCTATGCTGAACTTTTTGCCACCGTAGGGTAGTTCAGGTAATCGCTTACAGCTTCTTCGGCCATCAAGTCCATGCATCGGAAAACAAATAACTGCCTAAATATTTCCATACCCCGACATGGAGTGATAACCGGACGAGAGAGATTTATATTTATAATTACAAACAATGTCAACATCATGATACATTTGGAGCAACAGAAAATATATTTTAATTTAACAATAATTGGTTGATCATTATTTGAGGGTCAGTATGCAAGACCGGTTAGGTCACCGAGGCTCCTGGCCCGTACTGTATTATATACTATATAAGAAATCAATCAGATATAGCAGGGATGTGCAAACTGCGACCCACAAATAAAAATTGTGCGTCCCGCGGAGAGAGCAATTCCAATCTTATTGCGTCGCAAAGCCTATAGCAGTAGGCTACCTGAGTGCCACTGTCATATCAGCAAAATTAGCTAGCAAAATCCCGTTGCAAAATACACGTTATAAAAACGTGTTTCTCACTCAAATCGTTTAGTCGGTGTGAAAATAAATTTGAATAGCAGTTTCAATTTATGAGTTTCAACTCGCCATTTCTGCAAGGACCCCTAACCGTGCCGTAAGATCAATAACAAAAAGGAAATAATTTTTTGTGCTTGCAACTACAGTAGAAACTTTACCTACGAAATTAATTCGTTCCGGAAGCACCTTCGTACAAAATGTCATAAGTAGAGACGCACACTACCTGTAAATAACCTTTTCCGTTCTAAGCCCCGAAAAAAATAGGACATAATATTTGTGTAAATTATAATAACGGTTAAAATCAGTGGTGGGATTCATTCGGTTCGCACCGGTTCTATAGAACCGTCTCACGGAATTTTATGAGATCAGCGAACCGGTTAGCATTACTGGTTACTATCAATGTTCTGTTTGTAACAGAACCGGCTGAAAAATATGATTTCGCAATTTTTCCCTGAGACCCGCGAGCCGCAGCTTGCACACCCCTTCTCTAGTTGATAATATGATATCCTCTGATTACCCAACGCAGGTTCGCATCCCGTGTAGGTTAATTATCTGAGAGAGGACTGCTGGCCTCTTGAAGCCGCAGGGTGGTTCATTTGCCGCTAGTTGATTATGGTTCCCTCTATCATCATGTATGTGTATATAAAACAAGTAACATGCCAAATAATCTCTCACCGTTTTGTCTGATAAAGACGAGAGTTGTTGAGACATCTCATCGGTTTCCATCTCCCCCGGGATAAATATGAAAATACTGTCTAATGAGCAAGTCTGGTGAAATGCCACCAGAACAAGCGCCATATAAGTCGCAACTTGCATTATTTCGAAAAATTACAATAAATTTAAAAAAAATCGTAATATTCTACGTTAAGCGATAAATTCCGGACACCGAAAACACTAGGTTAAGCGATGATAGAGGAACCTCAAACCAGTGTTCGGCAACTTTTTCCAAGTGACGCACCGGTAAAGCCTGACCAAAATTTTGGTGGACCACCTTCACACAAACGGACTAAGCCTATGCAATAAATTATACGCATTAGGAAATTTATGTTGACAATATACTAAATACGACGGTGATGCTATTTAGTGCGATACCTGCATTTGTTGGCTTACCTGTTCCCATATTGGAGATATGGCCGAAATTGACACATATAACGTGATTTCTACATCCGGACTACTTCGTTATTTCGTTTTTGTAGTTATCAATATTGAAAACCAGGCCCTCACATTAATAAGATTTCGGGAAATTAACAATGCTTGTACCCCTTCTGACTCTGTATTGATTGATGTTCGTTTTGCCATAAGTAATTTTTTTACCCGATGTGCTAACTTTATAATTATCCGGATTCTGAGTATAGATTTAGCACTGGCTAAGCATGACCTGTTAGCTACGAGCCAGTAGGGCAGTAGTCACGTTCTTAGCGAAAATTATTTTGTTGGAGTTATCTTATACGGACTGATGAAAGACACTCTTATACGGGCGCAGTGGAAACAACTGACCCAGCATTATTGCGGCATACTGACATGGTAATTGTTTGTGAAGTCAGACATGCTGCTCAAGTGCGTTGTGTTTGTCTGATTTGCTGTTTTTAGTCGTAGGGTTTGTGGTTAGATTGTAGAGGTTTTATTACGGCCTTGTCCGTTTATGTGTCACCTCTCTGCGGACCGGCGATGGGCCGCGGCCCGGTGGTTGCCGACCACTGTTTCAAACCACCATCGGTTACGTGAACCACCCTATGCTGAACTCTTTGCCATCGTAGGGTGGTCTGTTACGGCTTCTTCCGCCATCAAGTCCATGCATCGGAAAACAAATAACTGGCTAACTATGTCCAACATGGACTGGTAAATGGAATGATAACCGGACGAGAGAGAGTTATATTTATTATTACAAAACAATGTCAACATCATGATACATTTGGAGCAACAGAAAATATAATTTAATTTAACAATAATTGGTTGATCATTATTTTGAGGGTCAGTATGCAAGACCGGTTAGGTCACCGAGGCTCCTGGCCCGTACTGTATTATATACTATATAAGAAATCATTCAGATATAGCAGGGATGTGCAAACTGCGGCCCGCAAATAAAAATTGTGCGTCCCGCGGAGAAGTGCTAATTTTGAATGGTGTGCCCGCGAAAAGAGTTTTCAGTTTTGTTAATCTGGCAAAACTAGCAAGCAAAATCCTGTTGAAAAATACACGTTATAAAAACGTGTTTTCATTCAAATCGTTTAGTCGGTGTGAAAATAAATTTGAAAAGCAGTTTTCAATTTATAAGTTTTAACTCGCCATTTCTGCAAGAACCCCTAACAGTGCCGTAAAATCAATAACGAAAGGAAACAATTTTTTGTGCTTGCAACTTCAGTAAAAACTTTACCTACGAAATTAATTCGTCCCGGAAGCACCTCCGTAGGTACAAAATTCCATACATAAGTAGGGACGCACACTACCTGTCAATAACCTATTCCGTTCTAAGCCCCGAAAAAACTCGGACATTATATTTGTATAAATTATAATAACGGTTAAAACCCGTAACAAATACATGTTAAAATTGGATTACTACATGCTAAATAAAAGGGACATATGGAAAGAAGGAAGAACAGAGAAATAACGAATAAAAACTACGAACTATATACCTATAGACTAGGGTGAGCAACCTTTTTCGGCTCGCGTGCCAAAATCGGCTTAATTTAAAGAAAAAATTGTTCCTCGTGCCAACCAAAATTAAAAACAATGCTTTGCCACTTTCAAAGCAGAGATACGCAATAATAAACCTTTTATACATGTACAGACAGATTCACTAATTGGGAGAATATGACTCCAACAAATAGATTTGATTACTTTTCTTATTCCATATCAGTGAGCCTTCTGCTGCGGCATTACCGCTGATAGAGATTTTACATTGGGTTTATATTTTGAAACTCCCAAAGAAATACACGAACTACTGCTGGTTTCATCTCTCAGGCTACTCTTATTACGAGACTCAATAAAGTTCATAACTGAGAACCAAGATTCACAACCATATATATGCAGTTGCAAAGTTTTTAAGACATCAACAATTTTCGGGAATGGCATCCCAATAACGGAATAGTTCGTTTTTTGCACTTCTCTCTCGTATTCCCTTTCCTGATCGCTTATATATCATTAGAAATCAGCCAACATGAGCTTTACAACTTCATAAATCAAGCAGAAATGGAGAAAACGGCGGCACAGACGCACTATTCAGAAGTGGGCAACCTTTCGGCTAAATTTAACGACAAAAATATTCCGCGTGCCAACTAAAATTAAAAACAATGTTTTGCTACTTTCGAAGCAAAAATAAATACACAATAATAAATCTTTTATACATGTACAGACAGATTCACTATTCGGGAAAATATCAGTCCGACAAATAGATTTGATTACTTTCTTGTTCTATATCAGTGACACTAGAAATTTTACATTTGGTTTATATTTTGTAACAACATTCAAAGAAATACACGAACTACTGGTTTCATCTTTCAGGCTACTCCTATTATGAGACCTAATAAAGTTCATAACTAAAAACCAAGTTTCACAAGCATATGTAAATTAAAACATAGAGAGTAATACAGTTGCAAAGTTTTTAGGACACAAAAAAGGTTCGGGAATGGCATATCACGCGATAGTTCGTTTTCTGCACTCCTCTCTTTTATTCCCTTCCCTGATCGTTTATTTTTCTTTCAAAATCAATTCATATATCATACAGTGAGTAAGCAAGTAACTCTAACCAACATAAGCTGTATCCGACAACTTCATAAATCAAGCAGAAATGACGAGGGTGGCACAGACGAACTACATTTTGTTTTAGGGCAGTTGTCGGGAACCCATGGCTCGCGAGCCATATATGGCTCTTTTGGTGACGACATATGGCTCCCAGAGAATTTGATATTCCAAGAATAAGCTAATTATTGTTACCAGATATCAAACTATATATATATAGCTAAATGTGGGATAACATTTGCCATTACGTTTGAGAACATGCTATGTTATAATGTTATGTGAGAGAAGTGCCAGATAGACATTGCGACAAAACTAAATAATTCTGGAACATATTTTGTGACATCACCAAGCGATTTAAAGTTGGTAAACGAAGCGAAAAGCATTCCGTCCGTTCGTACTGTTTATTTGTAATATCTAGGCTTACCATACGTCCCGCCTTAGGCGGGACAGTCCCGCTTTTCAGCGTTTTGTCCCGCCGTCCCGATAAGTCAGCCAAAAGTCCCGCTTTTCCAGCATAATACACAAACATGTTCTCGTTACTGTTGTTTCTTTGTAGCGCAGCGCTAGCCTACTTACTGAAGGCGAATGCGTTCGTTTCCCACTGATTCCCATTGATGGCAGACATATCGCATGTAAAACCAATACTAATTAGTCTAAATTCGAATTATTTGTACCGGTATCGTTAACGTCAATTCCTTTCTATTTTTCGAACTGAACCCGATATTTTGACAGAGAATATGCGCATGAAATTTCGATCCCAATATGGTCAATAAAGACAGCCGAGACAGCTTTAAATGTAGGAATGTAGGCCTATGTAGTAAAATCGGAAAATGTGAGGGTATAAAATCACAGCTAAGGGGTCGTTGTCTTTCGAGGCGTCCCGATTTGAAGTCACAAAAATATGGTAACCCTAGTAATATTTAGATTATTATAAGCAATACGAAGATGCCTAATAGTAAGAAAGGCGAATAGTATCGTGGATTTCAACATGTGTTGCATGTGAGCAGTCGTTCAAGGCCATCAGCGACAACTTGCAGCATCAGAAATTACAATAAATGTATCTTGAGGCACTGTATGTGTTGACTTTTGAATGAAAATTTAGGACATGATTAGGGAATGAAAATTCCGTATGGCTCGCACGAAAATGCAATTGTAAATATGTATCTTTTATGGCTCTCTTGGCAAAAAAGGTTCCCGACCCCTTTTCTAAAGTCTAGACCAGTGCTCCGCAACCTTTTTAACTTGCGGCACACTTATAAAACTCGCCAAATTCGACGGCACACCACAACATACGAAAAAAACAAGGTGTAACTTTGTTTTATGTTCATGTTTCAATCAGAGATTTGTGGTTGTTTCAATGAGCACAATCACTATATATTAGGATCAATACGTGAAAGAGCAACTCGAAGTTCGCCGTCAACATCTTTTATGCAGGATCGTTTATCGTTTTTGATCAGTAATAAAGAGGAAAAGCTTTGTTCGCCCATCCGCATTGGAAATGTGCGCTTATATTCTTCTTTTATTAAAATCCAAAACACATCAAGTGCAATTTCGCTGAATTTCAGTCTTAGCGTTTTGTCACATTTCAGCACTAGTTGAGAAAGGATTTCGAATCAAGTCGTATCGTTCATTGCGAAAAAGTACCAGTACTTATCTTTGCTGTATTAAAGTTGAGTGCTTTTTCGCCAAATTTGACACGAAACCGTATTTCGTCTTTAAGTGGCGCATATGTTCACTCGGAACCATAGCTTCATTTAGAAGTTGCTCCCCACAAATAACGCAGACTGGTTTTGGAGCATCTTTGTTACCACAGCAAGAAAATTCATTTTTAATGTAATCTTCCCTGTATTTCCTTTTGACAAGTTTTTTTTTCAACGTTGTTTGTGCTAGGTACAATATGTTGCTCAGTATCAGATGTTTCGGATGTTCTTTTTAAAAATTTATCCATTTAGTTAAACTTTTACGTTCCTTGACTTTTTCAATCAAAGACCACTGGACAAGCACTGATTCTGCAAACTCACACTTCAGTTTTATTTATATTCGATTACTACACGACTACACGTGTTATGTTTTAGCCTCGACAATAGGCATTACAATATATCTGCTTGACGTATAGGCCTATTCCTTGTTACGTCACAAATGCACAGTGTCAGGAATTTGACTTGGTGTCGCTCAAGCTAACGTAGAAGCATGTTAACTTTACGTTAGTAGAGTAGAGTAGTAGACTAACGTAAAATTAACAAAGGATAAAAAATGTTGTATAAAAGGAGAGAAAAGTTGCAATTCCTGTGCGGCACACCTGGTATCGTCTTACGGCACACCGGTGCACCGCGGCACACCGGTTGCGGGGCACTGGTCTAGACAAAATTCACTTATTTGTTACGCCATAATGTACTTCTTTGTAGCCATATGTCATGAAAGGACAAAAAGAATTAAAATAAAGAACGGATTGTCAACAAACGATAATGAATAAACGAACACATGGTTCCATCAGATAATCCAGAGTCTTGAAACCTTTCATCTAAAAGAGAATGATCTCGTTTCAAGGGCCTCGCTCGCGTGCCGAATAAATGAGCTTGCGTACCAAGTTTGGAACGCGTGCCAGGGGTTGCCAATTCCTGGACTAGACTAAACGAAGACTGCGGAGAATGGGAGGAAGGCGGTAGGAAGAAGTGAGAGCCGGCGGCAGAACGTAATGTACGAAAATGGGCAAACACACATGAAAATTCAAAAACATTTTTTCATTGTATCATCGTCTATTCACTGAATTTCGCTAGCAAGATATTGTACGTACCCGCGGGAAACAAACTGGCCAATGGACGCGACTAGCCTTCGAATGCGATAAAAACAATGAAATAAACGTGAATTGTTTTTAATTAACGGCGGGCGCTAAAATATTTGCGCCACGAAAACGATATCCGAAGGTCGCGATATTCTAAATTGAACACCCCTTCCTCAAAGCACTGCAATCAAATTAACCTAAAATAAACGAATATCACTACACACATTTTCTAGGTTTTCCGTTTTTAATTAGGCCTTTCGTGATGTAGAAAATCTTACGTTGGCCTACGCAATATTTTTACGAGAAGAATTTTCGTAAGTTGGATTTCCATAGCCTTTCGTAGATAGAGCTTCTAAGTGCGGCCCGCGGCTTCACCCATTTGCATCTGGCCCTCCTGTAATAATGGTTGCACACCGCTCAGATGAAGCATCGGCATAAAATGTGAGAGGCCGTGGTTCGCTATATTATTAAGTCATCTTATCAGCTTGCTTCTCTCCTGGGATAAATATGTAAACCCAGTGGCGGCGCGGTGGTCATTTTGACAACCGGGGCAAGCTACTGCGGGGACCAAGTCACCCCCATCTACGGGGACAGGATGAGCGCTGTAAGTTCTCCCATCATTTATGAGTATAAAAACCATTCCATCGGTAACAACCAATCGGCAAGAGCCGACAATTTTTAACGATAAAAAAGTGTCTTTAAAACCGGTCCAAGTCAAGGGAATTAATAAATATAGACATAGTTTATTTTGAAACCTCTTTCAAAAGGAAAGGCCAATATTTACCCAGATAAATACAATGACATATTAACAGAAACTTCGGGAAAGCAGACAAACCTAAAATAAGGTTTTAAAACGTTACTATGAAGAAAGGAAAGTTAATGCAAAGATAAGGACATGCGTCGCTCACTCATAGATATATATGCTGCTAGACTTCTACTGCTTGAAACATATATGCAACACGCCGCGGTTTCTTGGAAGCAAAATGCTTCCAATAACGCGCTGAATTAAAGTCATGCATCCCAGAAATAACGTCTCTGTGAATGGATAAAACAGCCAAGGAATTTAATCTATCTTGCTTCATTGTGTTTCTGAGATACGTTTTAATACGCTTCAGCGTGCTGAATGTTCGCTCTGCGTCGGCGGAAGAGATAGGCGTCGTCAAAATTGATGTCCAGAAATTTGCAGACGCCGCAAAGGTAGTTACTAGAGTGTTATCTATGAGGAACCCATAGAGCGCGCAAGTTGATGTGATGTTAAAAAAAGTTTGATGGTGTATATACATCGCAATTCATTTTCCAATTTACCCACGTTTAATCATGGGGTAAAATTTGGAGACAGTAGCCAACAAATGGATGGGAAATTGACGTGCAAATTTGAAAAATTTTTGGGGTTCATCAAAGAGAACGCGGCAAGGTGTTCCAGTGCGCAGACGATCGCCTATTTGATTCACCAGGAATGTCACAGCATTCCTTTGCAGACAAATCAAACGCTGCGTTGTTTGCCCGCGGCGTAAAGAAGCACTCCATGTGTCGTCGTATTTTATTGTTTCCCGGATACGAGATACAGCATCGCAGAAGTCTGAAATACACGACTGCACAGACGCTCCATCCATTTAGCCTTGACTGCAATGCGCCGTATAATACATCCACGTGATTAGAATATTGTGGAGAAAAAAGCGAGAAAAAATGAAAACTCACCATCTTCTAGCAGACGCTTTAGACTGCCGCCTCCCTCACAGAGCGTTCGTCCCAAACCGGAGAGCTCTGAATGCCATTGGAAACACTCAATGAGCTCAGGACCTAATTTCGGACACGCCCTGCACCACGCGTGATTGAAGTTCACCGTGTTGGTGCACAAGCTGGGAGACGGCGGGCTACATATCTGGCGAAGGAGGTCAGAGCGCTTTCGGCGAAACGGAAAAAAAATGAAGAAACCCCGAACATTTGCAAAAAATATACGGACGAGAGGGGTATCAAGACACATATTTTTAATAACGAGGTTTAAATTGGTGTGCATAACAATGTAAAAAATGCGCATGAGGAAATCTTCTTTTATATAAACTTGAACACCATGTTTCGACCCACTCATGACTGCCGCGCCGTCATAAGTTTGAGCTATCAATTTTGACTTCGCGTTGTAAGGCTGTAACACTTCTTTCAGTACAGCCGATATCCCGCAAGCCGTGCGATCAACGATTGGTACAAAGCTGTGAAATCTCTCGGTAGGTTTACCATCTTTCACAAACCGAAAAATCACAGCCAGTTGGGAAACGCACGTGATGTCAGTTGTCTCGTCAGACTGAATCGAAAGGAACTGGCAATTCTCAATTTCCAGAGCCAAATGTTGTAAATAAATTTTATACATTGAGTCGAGCAAATCATTTTGGATATCCTTAGATGTCCCTTTCGAAACAGTTGCGGCATCAAGATGATCTCTCAATTCTACCATATCCAAAAATACCCCTCTATTAGAAGAGCCAGCCCGTTCATCGTGCCCACGGAGGACAGCTCGTGACAACCAATGAACTTCAAAAATCTATCAATCGACCGAGAACATGGCGGTTTTTCTCGACGTTTTTGCGTTGTTGCCGACGAATAGAAACCGCGCGTCCTTCATCCAACTGTGCTGCAATATTAACATTTCGAATGTTCGGTATTTTACTGCATTGTCCAGATGCTCCATAGAAGATTGATGATCCCCTGGCACGCTCGGAAAGATGTTTAAGATCTCTAAAACCAAATTTACACCAACGTGAGTCACCGGGCGGTAGCAAAAAGTAGGCAATAAAAACAAAAAAGTGCATTTTTGTCCTCGCTGTAACACACCATTCGTGTTTTTTTATACCAAGTTTCTGCGCAGAATGTACGCCGACGCTTTCCTCCGTCATGGGATTGTTCCAGTGAACAATTTTTTGGTTGATAAGGGCCCAAGACGTTGTACCTCTAATTTTGGTTCCAGCGGCAGCTGCGAAAACGGAGTGCGAAGTAGTGGCATCAACCTTATTCATTATGAGGTCTTAAGGCTAAGAAATGCGAAGCCGGAAAGAAGTGAGGAGCTCAAAAGGAATGTGGAAAATCGAAAGCAAATGGGATAAAGGTCTCTAACTATTCAAATAGCGAAACAAGCGACAAAAACGAAGGCGAGGAAACTATCAACTCTTCAAGCAACCAACGAACGAGAAAGGAATGCGGAATATGTCAACACGTTGTTGTAAGAAACGTCGGCATTGTGTCGTCATAATTTCGGGGCTAGCCCGGATGATTTAGTAAAGAAACAGAAAACAAACGAGAACAAACGCGGCGAGTGGAAGATAAAAGAGAGAAATACGATATACAATGAGCAAACCGGGGCAAAATCGGCGTCGCCCGTCGACGTTCGGCGAAGGCTTGCGAGCGAAAAATGAACCATGTCGGAGAATATGGCTAGTGTAGACAGTCTGTGCAACCGATATTGAGGTAATTTTAGAATATTTTTTATTATACCGAAAAAACAACCGGGGCATTGCCCCGGTTGGCCCTATTGACGCGCCGCCACTGGAAAACCCATCCTGAGTAAATAAAATTGTTAAATATTATTAAAGCGCTTCCAAATTCGCAATCAGCGCTCCCACAGTTATCGCAACGTCCATCGGATGGCGTGTTCTCGCACTACGCTGGTTAGGAACGGAGACCGATTTTCTGAGATTTTTAATCTGCAATATACCGGTCAGCCGGTACCGTTTCTCGAAAGCGAAGTTGATTTCAATTGAGATAAATGTGTGTTATCTTGACTATAATGATCGTTTGACATTTATTGGTACGTAACTCGCACAGTTTGTCAAATAATAGGATACATATTTATTTAAGTCCGTGCTTCTGTGCTTCCGAATAACAAATAAATACATACCGTACCGGTAACTAATCCCGGCCTGGTACCGGTACCGTAACTGGACGAGAGGCCGTGGTTTGCCATATAGTTAAGCCGTCTTATCGGCGTTCTTCTCCCCCGGGATAAATATGTAAATCCTATATTATCCCGGGAAGAGGAAAGGGTCTCATGTACTTTAGTATGGTAGCAAACAGTGCACTACTACCGTACTGTACTAGGTTCAATATTCCCTATTCAGTCATCAGATAATGTTAACAGGTTAAAGTAGACTTCTCTTATGAAATAATGTCTATATTTTAATAACAAGTGTGGTACGGTAACGTACCACACAGATGCTGATACAGTGATAGCAGAAACAACCTTTGGTATCGTGCAATTCTTATTGGGTTTCTTTTGCTGACTTGAACTTCTCCAAGATTTGCATCAGCCAATTTTCTACAATATTTCATTCCCTTGGATATTGCTTGGACCCCATCATACTTGCGTTCGAATGAATTCTCTCTTTATTTAAAAATGGCGACAATTTTTTACGAATGCATGAGTGGAATATTCAGTTCCTCATGTTATTTTGTGATCTATGGATTCTTGGTTTACGTCACAATTCCGCTGATTTTCAAGATTTATCCAAAAATCGTCTTTGAAGGATTATTTCTCAACAGAGTCTGCCCACCTGTATGGTTACTGAAGCTGAACAAACCAGACAAGGTAAGACCTACTACAAGACGTTTGTATGAGTGAGTGCTTCTGAATGAGTGCCCATAACTTTGCTCAGAGATGAGTCTCCTTATCTGAGTGTGTGCGAGTAACTCTGCTCAGAGAAGCGTCTCCTTTACTTTTGAGTGAGTACCCGTAACTTTGCTCAGAGATGAGTCTCTTTCACTTATGAGTGCCTGTAACAATGCTCAGAGATGAGTCACCTTTGCTTCTGAGTGAGTGCCCGTAACTTTGCTCAGATATTAGTCTCTTTTACTTCTGAGTAAGTGACCTTAATAACTCTGATCAGTAATATGTTCCTTCACTTATGAGTAAATGCACTAAACCTTGCTTCAACCAGATACCCTTATTATAGTGATCAATTCCTAACTCTAAATTCTCTTCTTTTACTTCAGGCCTACAATCTTAAAGAGAGCAGGAACTGCTATGTGAAGTCTTCGAGTGGAAGTACTTTAGGCGTTTGGCATATTCCGCCAGTCACTCAGTACGATACTCCAGAGGTCAAATCAGGGTCATTACAAGACGCTAAGAAAGTCATCATTTATTGCCATGGCAACTCGTTTCATCGTGGTTTCAAGCATCGAAGAGATTTATATTCAGAGCTGCAGAAATCAGGTATGAATAATATGGTCGAATTCTTTTTGTCAAACTCAAAGGTACTCGGAGCCGCAACATTTACTCTAATGTCAGTGGCTATTAAAACTACCGGAAAACCACTTATGATGCAATAATTCAGTTTACGACAAAATAAAAATAATTTGAAATTAAGAAGAAAAAGTTTGTTTTGACAGATTTGAATCATTTTGATGCGACCTATTGTCAGGGATACCGAATAGTTCACTATTTCGAATACATTCGAAATTATTATTTTCGAATATGAAATTTCGAATACTTCGAAAATAAAATCCAGTAATAGAATCCAAGTGTATGAAGGAATTTTCATACAATAAACAATGGAATAACTTCTATCTACAACCTGGCTATATTACCAGGCATTTCATTTTTGCAGATATATATTTTATATAACATGAGTTGTGTTAATTAACAGAATTAAAATAATACGACAAGGCATTTTAAATAGTGGTATCGGTGATGGATTTGAATGCTTGCGCAACACCAAATCATCCTAGTAAAACGCCCATACTTTTAAATACCAACCATTATCCAAATTATTTGTCAAAAAGCGGGATAAAGTATGAGTTCTTTTTCAGACTTGTGACAATTTTTTTGTGAGTACAAAAATACGAATCAAAAAGTAAATATATTCGGGAACTTTACCACACATTTAAGTCCGCAGATCGCCGTTGTATGTTTGTGTAATAATACTTTTATTATTTTATAAATACGAAAATAGGGTTCAAAAACTATTTATAATCGGGTAGTTTACCACACATTCAATGTCCACAGATCACCGTTGTATTTTGTAAATACGAAAATAGGAATCAAAAATTAATATCAATCGCGAGTTTGCCTCATAATTTATGTCCACAGAATGCCGTGATATTGTGCCCGAATATAATTAATTTTTGATTCTTATTTCCGTACTCGAAAAAATTGTCACAAGTCGGAAAAATAATTTATACTTTATCACACATTCAAGTCCACAAATCGCCGTTGTATTTTTGAGTTATAATAGTTTTAATATTTTGTAAATACGAATCCGAAATTAGTTATAATTGGGCAGTTTACCACACATTTCATGCCCACAAATACCCGTGGTATTTGGTATTAATACTTTCATTATCGATACTTTTGACCATCATTATCAAAATTATTTGCCAGAAAGCGGGTGAAAGTATTTTTCTAATAAATCAACTTGTTTCCCAACTTGTGACAATTTATTGGATATCGTAACAATTACGGCTATAAATACCGTATTTCCCGGCTAATAAGTCTACATGGCAAATAGGACGATGTATATTTTTAGCACTCAAAAAAGGGGGTTTTCCATATAGGCCTCCAAGAAGACGGGTAGAAAAATTGTTCCCTGTTGTTCAGTTATGCTAATATGCGCTAATAATAATGTTTAGAACCAGATCACGTTTGTTTAGTAGAATCATACTCACAGAATTACTATTTTTAACAATAAAGCGGTAATTTTAAGTTAAAAATCACAATCATTTTGAACAATCTATAATTTTATAGGGTCAGAACAGAACCAGATCATGTTTGTTTGGTAGAACCATACTCACGGAATTAACTATTCTCAACAACGAAGCGGTAAATTTAAATTATAAAGCGGCAATCATTTTGGACAACCTATCAACCCGAATGTGGAAATAATTTTGGAATGTGATAAGTACCACACGGTACGTCCGGGTTATTTCACAGCTGTGTTTCATGTCCCTGTCGTTTTCTGCTGAATCGGCAAAACCAAAGGGTCATAAATCACTTACTTTATCCCGGTGGCGGTGGCCGTGTTTTCTCTTTTAAGTAACGATAACCGGCCTACGATTAAATATCATGATTGGCAGACCCATAAGAACCAAATATAAGGTTTAACACAAATTATGCTTGAGAAGACTAATGCGAAAAATAAGCAGGCCACATAGAAATAAAATAAACATGCTTTCTCAATAAGGCGCCCCTCCCCCCAAAAAATCAGCCAAAATTGGGTCTAGAAAAGCGACTTATTAGCCGGGAAATACGGTGATTGTCGATTTTTCGACTAATGGAAATGATTTTGTGAATTAAAAGACGAATGTCGGCAATGTCCACCAACGCAAATGTGTCGCAACACTATGCGACGTACATTCGCGCTGAATATAAACAATCAAAATGCCGACTCTATTTCATCGTCATTACAATACGTGAGAAAGCGTAAAAAGTCGTTTGAAGATTCCGGTAAACAAAACACCGTGTTTACGGCGAAAAGTGACTACTATTCGTAATTATTCGGAAATGAGCCGAAAAGGTATTCGAATACTTTGATATTCGAATAATTTCGAATATTCGATTCGTTTTGGACAACCCTGCGCTATTGTACCGCTCACGACTTATACCTGTTGTCATGTGTAATTAGTGAGTAGTAATAGACTTTAAAAACGGCTGTTACCACTTCGATTCATAGGTGCCAGAGCTCCGAAAACAGAAAGTCGCATGCTGCTGATCGCTGGTCTACCCTGACTAATTGTGAGACAGCGTTGGTAAATTAGTTAGAACTAGAATATTGCATCATAAGTGGTTTTTCGATAGTTCTAATAGTATCTGACATTAGAGTACATGTTGCGGCTCGAGTAGGTTTGAGTTTGGCATAAATGTTACATTTTATGAACAATATATACAGTGTTACAAAAGTGAAAAACAATCTCGTGCCAAAACTACATTTAATCCCAATCTCAACAAATTCCTATTTTTCGCTAGAACATCAAAATTTGGTTTTATTTCAGTTGTGGCAGCATCAGGCAGGCCAGATTGAATAACCCAACGGGCCAGATTTGGCTTGCGTAGTTTGCCCATGTCAGGTGTAACAGGGATGGCCAATTCGAATAAAGTATTCGAATGTATTCGAATATCTCGTCATTCGAATATCGGAATTCACGTTCATAAGAATATCGGATATTTGTGTGACGTCACACATTTTCGACGCCGCTTTCAAGATGTTCCCCGTTGAATGAAAACATTCTCGATAGAAAACTTGCGCGTGATTGTTTTCATCACTCATCAGCGTAACGTGTTATTTAGGCCCGTAAACAAACGCCTTTACGATTGTGTTATTTTCTCTAAAACGAAAATTTTCCACAAATTTGTTCCACGATAACGATAACATTTATTTTATTTTTGTATGCGCACGGAATTGTGAATCTGGTAAATACGTTCATCGGCGGCGAGTTTCTAAAGACAACGCAACTTTTTGATTGAAAAGCGGCAATTTAAAATACTGAAAATAAAACCGTAAACAACATAAGTTTTATTGAGGCCCGCGAAAATTTAAAAAACGCTTTTCTAGGCAGTGAAAATCGCAAAATTTCGTGTGCCTCTGGCACACATTATGTTTGGTCGGCGTTTAGAAACATATCGTCACTAATTGAGGGCGGGATTTGCCTGATTATCCATTTAAATTGCCGTCGAATATTTTCGGTTAACACGATACAAGGTTTGAAAACGCGACTTTTTCCCTGGTTGTGAGGATGTATATAATATAATTAATCTAAAGTATATTCAATCAATTTTATTGTGATGAAATAAATTTTACTCTGAGATATTTTACTCTGAGCATTTCGATCGAGCGGAGTCACTGTTAACAAGTACATAAATATTTGCCGAATTCGCAAAATACGGATAAAAACAATATTTAATCGGACAGTTTACCTCACGTTTTTATTTTTATGGCCGCGGTTGCAATGGTATATAAGAGTGGTGAGGATTTTATTTTGTCGACGCAACCGCAGGTTAAATTGAAGACAATTAAATTAATAAGAGCAAGACATTTTAAATATGCCCGTGTCGGTCACGAATTCATCACTTTGCACAACAGAAAAATATATATTCGTTGTTATATTATTTGTTGTAAAAGTCGACTCTTTTAACAGGTGGCATAATCGCGGCGATGAATATGTATTTTAATTTACTGCTAAACTTTATATGTATATTCATTGTATGAAATGAATTATTCTCTACACTTAACAGGATTTTATATAATTATTTGAGATTTTTCTAACGGCGATAACGAGTTGGCAAGATTGCAAAAATACATATTAAAATTAAATACATCAGCAGTTTATCTCGTAATTTTAGGTCACAGATTGCCGTGGACCGAATAGTAATGTTTTTTTTTGACGTAAGAAGAAGCAACCGCGAGTTATGTTGGACACATTAAATTAATATATAAAGATATTTTAGAATCTCGTAGTTGTCATGGATTGAATATTTTACGTAACAGAATGATCATTATACGCTGACAAGACGGCTCTTTTAACGAGCGCGGAATCGCGGTGGGTGTTACAGGCGGCAATGGAATTTCCGATTTCGAAAATCCTGGCTGCGCGCTGGCAGTGGTGGTCATCTATTCTCTACTAATTTATTTCTAACTCCAAACACAACAATATGTTACACATAATAACAATATGGTTCACATAAATTTATATACAAATATACTGGTAGGTAGTAGAATACTCTAGGCTTAAATATTAGAATTTTTAAAGGCATAATGGATTTTCGATTGTTGTTGCCTGTATTGCCAATAAATTTATTACTCTCAGAAAATATACACAATTATCTGAATACAAGTAGTATTTTTGTCAATAGACTCGACTATTATCGTAATATCATGGTACCAATGATAGAAAGCGTCAGACAACTCCTTGGCTATCTTTTCATATGGTCATTTGTACAAAGTGAATAATTTTAATAAACTGACTGTGTCACAAGTTGCTATTATTTTTTATTAATAGCTATGACCTATCAATTACTTTGTGTACATATACTGTTGGTCTGTGGCTTCATTCTGATATTTCTATTGAAGCTTATTTCCTAATTTACTGGGTTTTAATCAACTAAAACAAAAATGTGTTATTTTCGATTTTAGAATGTATTCGGAATTCCAGATTCGAAAACATTATTTTAGAATGTATTCGGAATAGTTTAGTATTCGGAAATGGCCATCCCTGGGTGTAGACGATGCCATATGGCTCTTTTGATGCCAAATGTTGCCGAATCATGGCCTAGGCCAGGGCTACTCAGCTATTTGTTTAAAATTATTTGGGTCCGGTCTTTACAGAAATTGTGTTTCGGCATCCTTAAACGCACACTTCCTCGGCCGGCTAATGATTATTAGCAAATCAAGATTGTTTATTATGATGTAAGGTATTTTCATATATATTCGAAACTATAAAATTCATTTTATAAAAGAAAACTTCAAAAGTGGGGCTAATGATCCAAAATAAAGAATTAGGTGCGGTCCGAATCAAATACTCGAAAAGTCCGGATTCGGACCGCGGTCCGCCAGTTGAGTAGCCCTGGCCTAGACATGTCAGTGGACATAACGATCGCTTCAATATTATGTTGTTGTTTTTCGTCATCATTATCATTAAAAAATCGTTTTTTTCTTCGAATACTGGACCAGTTGCTTTGAAATTTTCAGTGGTTAATAAAGATTGATATTTTTACCAGAAGGCTATTACGGTACTTTTATTTATTCCTAAATTTTCTATGGATCTTATGAGATCTAATATTTCATCCAAAATTGTGCTGTATTACTTTTTAATTATGGGAACACGGTTTTTAATCCGCCAAGCGTGACGGCTGACTGTGAAAATTCTTGCGACTGAAAACTCGGAAGTATTTTGAAGGTACGGTATCGGTAACGTCAAAGGTGGGGACTGCCTCGCTCTGGTCCACGTGTCCATATATTTGAGCGTTGCTCTCTTGTTGTATCAATCTGCTCATTCACACAAATAAAATCTCTTCCATTTTCACCAAGGATTCCACATCATAGCTTTCGACTACAGTGGGTTTGCAGACTCTACCGGTCAGCCGAGTCCAACAAGAGTCGTGGAAGATGCAATTAGCGTGTATAAGTGGACGGTCAAGCAGGTTGGATTATGTTTTATCATATTTGTCTCAGGGGTGAAAAAAGCCAAAAAGACTGCTTATTAATCATATGGCTAATATCAGCAAAGTAGAGGTATACCATATATAATTTGTATATAAGCACAGTTTATACTCCAAAAAAAAGTTCCCAAACTGAAGGGTCGGCTTATATGCGCCTCACTCTAATCACACTAAATTCCGGCTTTATAAGCGCATAACCCTGATCGTGCGGGGGTCAACTTATACATGCATAACACAGTTGGCTGTCAATAGGGAATTCCCCTTTATGTTATTCCCCTGATTACCAAGTTAAAAAAATCGAATCAGTGATTGTCAAATTTCTGACACTTAATGTATTTAATCACTCAGCTCCAGAAAAAAGATGTGACAATCGTGCTTTGGGGTCATTCACTCGGCACTTACATCAGCACGAGGGCGCTATCGCTCATGTACGACCAGAAAGACGGCACTCGACTCCCTGACTGTCTGATACTTGAAGCTCCGTTCACGTATACATACGATGCCGCGGACTGCTTTCCACTATCTAAGGTGAAATTTATATTTTTGTTTCATTTCGGTACTCCCGTAGTATGTGAACCAAGATGGCGGACATCTGAACGATTTCAGGTACAAATACTACGAAGTCACTTGGCTAGTCCCTGAACTCGTAATAGAACTAAAATAAGGTGCCAGTTGGTGTATCGTCCTAACCGAATTAACACGCTTACGTGGCGCTCCTCAAGAGTTCACAGGTTCAAAACATGTTATTTATGAGAATATGGCTTGCAGAACAGTTTACTGTCGTAAGATGGTTCATGTAACCTCCATCATCAAGTTATGTCTTGTAAATTCATCATCTAACATTTACAATATTTACCGGTACGGTCTTACATTATGGTATTTATTATAAGTTTATTTCGACTCCTCAGCATAACAAGCGCTATAACACCCTAATTGTCAGATTGATTTAAACAAAATAAATAACCGATTAGCTCCTTTTTCGTCTTTTATGACATCATAAGTAAACTGCGTATTTGACCCATGCGAGGTGCAGTCTGCCCAATTATGAAGTATGTAGGACTACTTGTAAGTATAATATTCGCATTTTAAGCGGATTTTTCTTTTCTGTCAACCTATTCTTGAGCAGATATATTGCAGCAAGTTGCATAATGATTGCACAACTTTAAAAAAAATCGAAAGTCGGGAAGGGGGAGGGGCGGCCGCCCCAATTTTCTTGTCCCCAAAAGTATAATAAAATGTCAGTCCATGCATTGGAAAACAAACAACTGGCTAAACAATCCCATAACCGACAAGGACTGGTGATCGGACGAGAGGCCACGGTTCGCTATACGATTAATCTGTCCTAGCGGCTTTTCTCTCCCCCGGGATAAATATGTAAATCCTATCCTTCGCTTTTTATTGATATCTCATCAGAATTTTCCATGCTTAAAGCAAGCCAGGGTCTGTAAAAGGGTAATCCCGTAATATGTGTACCAAGTTAGGGCACAACTTCATTCTGATTTTCTTACTTTAGTTCTATTACGTGTTCTGAGACTGTTTGTGTCAGCCAAGTAAATATATCCCCTGCCCATAGGTTTCAGTCCCTTTACACAACTTGATGTCAAGTAGATGAACAAAATTAGTTACCTCCATTTTGGTACACATACTTCTGGAGCGCTTCCCAAAGACACACTTATTCATGTCTTAACTAGCATGGTCAACTTCGTTACACGTCTCTCAAATCAAGTCAAACGATTTCCAATGACTCTGGCTTTGATTACAAGAAAAACTGGTTGCCCTTTGACACATTTCTGGAGCGCCTGTAAAAGCAATACTTGCATGGTGTTGATGCAACATTAATGCAAAGTTTAGTTGGTAGGCCCTATTAGCTTCGCTTCCTAATCGATTCGGATTCGCTTTCTTTTGAAATAGAAAAATCTAATTCTCAAACCAAAGTATTCCATTCCTTACAGAACCGACATTCGGTAAGACTCTGTACGAAAAGACGACATCTGACCCCAAGACAAAATCTCCTCACATTCGTTTCATTTGAATGCACGAGGATTACGGAGTAAAACACTACACTGCTAAGCACCCGGAGATAAGGTAGTTAGTGCATGATTTCATGGTTGAAGTAGCAAAGGTCAAAGGTGATCAGGAACAAGGAAGTAAAAATAGATTTGAATTGATCGATATTTAATTTTACTTTTTTTGCTGTTTAATTAGGCAATGAATATAATTGCTTTGGTCGAGTAGCAAAGATCAAAGGTTATCAGGAACAAAACTGTTTAATAATTTAATTTTTTTATTATTAACCTTTATTATGTTAATGAGACAATTAGTGCTAAATTGAACTTGCATTCCTGGAATTTAGGTGAACTCCCAGCATTGATTTCTTCAGAAGAAATCTAATTATCAAATTTCTGACGCTTTATTTAATTTTCCAGCTCTAGAAATAAGATGTGACAATCGTGCTCTGGGGTCATTCACTCGGCTCGTACATCAGCACGAGGGCGCTATCGCTTATGTACGACCAGAAAGATGGCACTCGACTCCCCGACTGTCTTATACTTGAAGCTCGGTTCACGAATACATACGATGCCGCGGACTGCTTTCCATTGTCTAACGTGAGATTTTTGCTTCATTCACTCCCGTAGTATGTGAACCAAGATGGCGGACATCTGATCGTAATATGTGTACCAGGTTAGAATTAGGCAATAAATTCAGATACATATATTACGGGTATCACTTGGCTAGTCTGTCGAAAGGAAAATTGGAATAAAATTATGGCATAACCCTAACCATGTATACATACTACGTTCCGGTGTCCACCATCTTGGTTCACATACTTGGGAAGTACCTTAATTTCTATGATGTGATATAGTATTATACGATGCTTATCAACGCTTTTTCTTACTGTACAAAGCCCGGCATCAGTATCAACTGATATCTAACGATATGTAAGGATATACTATATATTAGAAAGGCTAAAATCTTTCCAGTTCGGCACTTGCTACTTAACAGAATTCTGTTAATTTTTGCTGCGCACTTAGCAACTCGTCGCTGATCACTCTTTGGGGACCTCTGTACTATGCCATTGTGGTACGCGCCAAGACTCTGGAATTGCACTACATTTAAAAAATTGTATTTATTACATCTCTCTTTCAGTATTTCTATCTGCTCTATCATGAGGTCTCAAGTTCACAAGAATATCAAACAATATGACGATGAGCTCAGGACTGAGAAGTATCTGCCGACAATAAAGGCTCCTGTTATGATTTTACATGCTCAAGATGATCAGAGGTTTGTAGGCAAGAATATTTGAAAATTATGGCTTGTCAGTTGGTGTATCGTCCTAAGCGTAAGTAACACGCTTACGTGGAGCCCTTCAAGAGTTCACAGGTTCAAAACATGTTATTTTTGAGAATATGGCTTGCGGAACTGTTTGCTGTCGTAAGGTTGTCCACGTATCTTTTGTCATCAAGTTCATGTCTCTGAAATCCACCATCTAACATTTACAATATTTACCGGTACGGTATTACAGTACTGTAATTAATATAAGTTTCAACTCCTCAACATAACAAATACCATATTTGACAGATTGATAAGAAACAAATGAATACCCGGTTAGCAGCATGTCAAAGCATCTGGAAACAAATAACTGGCTAACTATACTCATACCCGACATTGACTGGTAATCATGGTTCGTCATATGATTAATAAGTTGTCTCAGCGGCTTTCTTCCCCCGAGATAAATATGTGAATCCCATCCTCCGCTTTCTATTGATATCTCTTCAGAATTTCCCATGCTTAAAGCAAGCCAGGGTCTGTAAAATGATATTCTCGTTTTGTGTGTACCAGGTTAGGCCATGATTTTATACCAATTTTTCTTATTTTAGTTCTATTACGAGTTCAGGAACTGTTTGTGTTAGCCAAGTGAATATAACCCCCTGCCTATACGTTTGAGTCCCTTTACACAACTTGATGTAAAGTAGGCGAACAAAATTAGTTACCTCCATTTTGGTACACACACTGCTGGAGTGTCCTGTAAAAGCAATATTTGCATGGTGTTGATGCACCATGAATGCAAAATTTAGTTGGAAGGCTTTATTAGCTTCGTTTTCTGATCGAATTCGATTTCTTTTTAAATATGAAATTCAATTCTCAAACCGAAATTTTTTATTCTTTACAGAATGGACATTCATCTAGGCGAGACTTTGTACAAGAAGACGACCTCTGACCTCACAACAAAATCTTCTTACATTCGCTTCATTCGAATGCAGTGAAGCACTATACTGCTAAGCATCCTGAGATAAGGCAGTTAGTGCATGATTTCATGGTTGAAGTAGCAAAGGTCAAAGGTGATCAGGAACAAAGATGTAAAAATAGATTTGAACTGGCCATAACATAGGGTCAGGCCATAATTTCAGGTACAAATGCTATGGGATTCACTTTTCTAGTTCTCGAATTCGTAATAGAACTAAAATAAGGAAAATTGAAATAAAATTATGGCCTAACCCTTTCCTGGTACACATACTCCGGGAGTACCCTATTTTCCTGTGAAGTTACAAAGGACAACTACTGTTATTAACGCCCAGCATTATAACCGTTCATGTTCATTCACTCACTACACTGTGGGGTATCTATTGATTTTAAATCAAACTTAGCTTCCCCATTGTTCTGGCACTGTCCCAATTTTATTTATATCTCTCTATCGCAAACAGACCCAACATTTGAAACCAATATTTATGTGCATGCAATTGCGTTTCTTGTTATAGTTGTAAAATGCTTCGGTCAGATGAAACGTTACAGAAATATATTTGTGTTCGTGTGCAGCAAGACTTTTGAATAAAATAGAATAGCCATTTACACTCTTGCTACAGCATACTTGCGTAATACGGATCCACCTGCGCAAAGGCATAGAGAGCAAGGAAAGGTAGTTAGTTTCACGCAACCTCAACTGTTAGTCACTTCCCAAACTTCAAGCTGTGTTTTCAGAAATTTTTTAGGCTTTATTTCTATAATTAAATCTTTATTATTTGATTGTAGTTTATATTCTCATTCTTAACTGTGTATTTATTACTCAAGATGCCAATGCTCAGAATTAGCAAGTCACAAATATGCTCGAAATAGAGTCGAATCACTCAACCAAAGTAGAAAGAGTTCTGATAGAAGAGTTGCAAGTTTGCTCGAATCAAAGTCCCAAACTTTCAACTAAAAGCAGAAATAGTACTGATAAAAGAGTCCCTGTCACAAATATGTCTGTAGATAGCGGTTCATGTGTAACTTGAAACAATATATCGCAGTACTATCAGAAAATAGATATTGTCATATTTCAATTACTGCCTTGTTGCCACATTTTGATATTCTTTTCTTAATATTGTGTCAAATTTGTGGGGCTCGTAAGTAATATTCCAACTCTTCACCCCATTACGTCAAAAGTTTTGAGAACCCCTGGTATAACATATTGCTCTTTGTGCGACAGAGGTCGTTTTTAACTGTTTATCAGCACCTTGCTTTGAGCATTCTTGTATAGAATTAATAAAATCATCTATTTTCATGGTCAAATATGAAGTATCATTCACAGTTATGCTATACTAAACTTTCCAGAAAAACAATTATTCGTGTCTTAGCGAGCATGCAGTGGCGCAACCAGCGGGGGGGGTTACGGGGGTCGTGTCCCCCCCGTTTGAAATTCGTTTTTTTTTTATTACTGTTCTACGTTCAAACAACGTCGTTCTACGGTCATAACAATCCGGTGAAAACTACTTTTTTCCAGTGCTTTATTACCTCGACTTAATTTAACACCGCCCGACTTCAATCATACCTTTTTGCTGTTAGTTACGTAATAATCGCTATCCCCGCGTATATGTTTGTATTCGAAAATGAGATATGTTACCTCAAAAAAGTAGAAATCGCGCGCTGTCGATGCGAATTGAAAGCGACAATAGCATAATGCTATCTCTCTCTCTCTTGTGACGAATACTCTCGTGCTTCATCATCTTGACGCAATGTAACGCCGCCCGTCTTCATGTTATAATAATGCAGTAGAAACTCTGAAAATCTGGATACGAAAAATATTTTCGGAAAAATATTGCTTCGATTAACCTAAGATTTTCTACATATGAAAGGCCGAAAACGCCGTAGACATCCTACCGCCCCCGTCCACGTTCTGATTTAAAAACATTTCACAATTATTTCATTTTTTATCGCAATCGAAAGCAGCCATGTGTGGCACGGCAATAACTAACAGTCGTCGTGAAAGATTTTCAATAAACTCCGACTTGACGTGCTTATAAGACGTCGAGGACGTTTTTGGTTGAAATTTTTTACATTTGTTATCGTATATTTCAATTTAGTCAAGATATGTTGTGCGCCACGCAATAAACTTAAAAGCAAATCCTGCCCTAATTAATTGTTTTCATACTCAGTTTCGATAGTTATCGAACTTAACGGAAAATTTTTTAATTTCTTGCAATCTATAATATAGCTTCTAAATATTATTTGGTTTCTATCGGAGATTTTATCGTTATCCCGATTCCCGACGTCGTTGATAACAATATCGTTCATTTTAAGTTGGAGGTATTGGTTTATAATCAAAAAATTATAACACATAGAATGGAAAACGCCGACTCAAAAAGTAAAACACGTTTTTCCATCTTTATTCTCTATTATTGGCGGACGGAAGTTTGGGAATCGGGTTTAACTAATTTGATTATGATGACGATGGTAAACAAAAGTACACAAACACACCATACCGTTCTTAGTTTTTAGTCGTTATTTCTCTGTCCTTTCTTCTTTCTATGTGCATAATTAAGACCATAAAACGTGTTTTATTTTTGAACTCTGCGCTGATTTGAATATTTCATGTCGGCTGTTATCTGAACGATGTTGTCATCAACGCCGGATGCCCACGAAATCCGCGATAGATATTAAATACTATTTTAAGAGCTATTTTATACGCGCTAAATTACAAGAAATGAAAAAATTTCCTGTTATGTTCGGTCACTATCGAAACTGAGGATGAAAACAACTAATTAAGACACAATTTGCCAAGGACGCCTAAACCATCTCGACTAGGTTAAAATACACGATAAGAAGATATTTTCAATCAAAAACGTCCTCGAAGTCTTATAAGTTCTTCAAGTCGGCGTTTATCGAAATTCTTTTTATGTCAGATGTAATATATTGCCGAACCACACATGGACGACGATGCTAGGATATGTGCGCCATATTCGGGATTATTATAAACACGAAAAAACAGTATTTGAAGTTTGCGATATTGAAATTTAAATTCGATTTGGACATCCCTGCATTAAATTAGTCAGTTTTTAGTTGTGTTTCCAAAAATTAGTTGTAAATCAATTATTTCAATTGTCATTATGTCTTCCGGTGAGCTTCAGTTTAGTTTAGAATTTTTCTGGGGTCGGGAAAAGGTCCATTCGCAAGAAGTGCATTTTGTTTTTAGTCTTGACGAATTCACCCAACGAGCAAGGCGCGGCACGAGGGAAACACTGAAATTTATTCAAGCCGTGTTTCACTATCCACGAGGCGCAAAGCGAGGGAAACGTTGAAAATAATTAACAGCTTTTCGTTAGCAATTCGCTGGAATGTAATGAACGGCGTTTTGCTACCCACAAGGTGCAAGACATAGCGAAGCGCCGTTAATGAACGAGGGCAAGGTAAACGAAAGGCTGGGATTTAATCGATGGCGTTTCCCTTTTAACCACGAGCAATTTATCGTGTTTTAGCGGGGCGACACCTAGTGGCGTTGCGACTTACGTCGTGGTTGCACTGTGTAAATACCGGTCGGACCCCCCCGTTGAAAACGGCCTGGTTGCGCCACTGCGAGCATGGTCAACTTCGTTACACGATTCTCAGTGACTCTGGCTTTGATCACGAGAAACCTCGTTGCCCTTGTTGACTTGGATGCTAAGTGTTATTAAATTTTTTTTACTTCTGAGTGAGTGCCTCACGTTTGCTCAGAGATGAATTTCCTTTACCTCTGAGTGAGTGCCCGTAACTTCGCTCAGAGATGAGTCTCTTACTTCTGAGTGAGTGCCTGTAACTTTGCCCAGAGATAAGTTTCCTTTTCTTCTGAATGAGTGCCTTTAACTTTGGTCAGAGATGAGTCTCCATTGTAGTTGACGTATATAACCTTCCTTGAGCAAATTCACTTAACAAATGATAGGCTATGCTTTTACGTACTATTGAGTAAATTTTGATTTTAAGATTTATAATCCCCTATGCACTGTATATGTTTAAATATGCAATTGTTTTATCATAATTGTTGATTTGATCTCAATTCTTTCATAACAATTCTACCTCATTTAATCCACTGAGACAAATAAACTTTGCATTACATTGCAATATTATTTTCCGAGCTACTGATCTTATCCACCAAAAAAAAAACTCAAGGGTGTTTTTGAACGACTAACTTCGGAGCTAGGTTTCAGGGAGGCCCGAAATGCATCGAATACATTCGTGATTCGCTGTATTCAATTTAATAAATTTTTAATTTTAGAAATAATTTAGAATATTTTACTTGTAAATATCCTCTTCAGCATGCCTTGTTTTATGACGCACATAACTCACAGAAAAAAAATAGTTAACTTCTGAAAAAATATAATGGAGAATACTTATTAAATCAATGTTCATCTCAGTTACTCTGCATAACCAAATTCGAATTATATGAATTAACATTTGCCTTAAAGAATTTTTCCTGTGAAACAGACCCATTTCATTATTGGTGGTAATCGAAGTCAAAGTACTTGTCCGTGTCGAGGGACAAGAATCTTCAATGAATAAACTACAAAAACCAAGGATGGATGAACATAAAAATATTCAAAGAAGTTGTTGGCTCAGAAAACTAAGTATGAAATTGAAGCAGGGTTTCTATGCTTATGTGGGGCGTGTAGATGTAAGGCTGTAGAAATACTTAAGATGAGTATTCTAGGCAAGTGGTCGGCAACCTTTTTCAAGTGACGAACCGGTAAAGCCTGGCGGACCCTCTTTATACAGAAGAACTAAGCTTATGTAATAAATTACACGCAGTAGAAAAATATCAAAAACATGGGTGATGATATTCAATGAGAGATTTGCGTTTGTTTGCTTGTCATTTATTAACTGGTACGAATTCGGAGACATGGTGGACAGTGATACATGTAACGGTTTCTTACGTTCAGCCTACTTTAGTTGTCAATATTGAAAAACGACCGCACATTAAGAAAAAGAGTATAGCAAGGATACTTTTCAACTCGTTATCATTTGAAATTTCAATCAAGTGCTCTATATAAGACAATCTCATAGTTCGAAGAAGTTTCGAAGGCTTCCTTTAAGAGCTCAGTATGGCAAACTGGACAAATTTCATTGCTGTGACTTATGGCTATAAATCCATATTGACAATACAGATTCTTCGCGATAGATGACCCGCTATATCTACACTCCCAGTTACGTTAGATATTGGGACGCAGTCATTCAAACATTGCATTATTGATGTTTGTTAAGCCATACCTGATTTTATCACGAGATGTGCTAACTTTATGATCATAAAGTATAGATTTAGCAAAGTCTAAATAGCGAGTTGGGTGCTGTTTTGCCTATAACACAAGTGGGGATGGCTATACTAAATTATTCACCTATGTCATTGCTAGCATGATTATCCCGTGCTCTTGTCACATATATTTAAGCTACTAATTACCCATTAAATAAAGGATGAGATTTCACACTTGTTGCAAGGGAGAAAAGGCGGCCTAATCATGTAGCGTACCACAGCTTCTCGTCTGGATGCATGTCCACTGTGTGCACATTGGTATGTCGGAAAAAAAAAGTCCTGGTTCTTATTAAAAAAATGCCGCATTGTCAAATGTCGCCGACACCTCGCAGAATCCCTTATCATGACCCCGACAGTAGGAATCTTTCTGCTCTTCTCCTAGGTATGCCAAAGAGAAATTTCATTCAATATTGCTAACTGAATACTATTGTAATTTTGTTCAATATGACAAAATCTACTCTAGATTTACGGTAACCCCCACAGGAAAGCATACTAGTCATAGAGTCTAATAACATTGAACAATCAGGGGAGACTTCAAGTATATTATACTTGGGTTTGGAATTTAACCAATAATACACTAACTTTGTCAACCATAGTTTACAAAAATAATAAATGAATGTGAAATAATGTGTCGCTCGGCCAGAAGAGCCGCAGCTAATGTCGACTTGTAACCGAACGAGAGGCCATGGTTTGTTATAAGATTAAGGGATAAATATGTAAAACCATGAACTCCAGGGTAATCAAACCTCTGTGAAAGTGAACAACAAAAATTTGGGCATATGCAGGCATTCTTCAATGGTCATGGCTTTTTAGGTTTCAGTTGGAAATCTTGACTTTGATCACCGCCATTAGGTGCATAAAACTCCAATAATTCAAGACTTCTACTTTAGTTGGACTACAGTACGTGGAATTTAAAACTGCGACTCCAGCTTCCAATCCAATATCAATAAAAAACCAAACTTCCGAAAACACACCAGCTTACTTTTGACATTCAATACGATTTTGAATACTCAATTCCTTCCAATAACCCTCACCCACAACACAAAAAAATAATTGAACACACTAAAATCAACTTCCAAGATGTGCGATACATAAATATATAGTGCAATTTAAAGTGGACAGGGAAATTTCAAAATGGCTGGAATATATGGTAGAGCACCATAATGAGTTTAGGTTCGCAATACATCTGAAAATTTACAGAGTTTTAAACCAATCACATCCATGAACAAGTGATTCGAAAATGCACTGACAACAACTTCCAAATATATCACAAGATAAGAGTACGTTTTTTCGTCAGTGTGAATCTTATATGCTTTTTCATTAATATTTCCACATATGGAAGCTAACACTGAAGAAAATCCATAATCTTGTTAACCATGTGGAAAATATTTTGTGCGATTAATTAAGATTGAAACAAATTCCTGTGAAATATGTGGGATTGACCTTGTAAATGCAAGTGGTTTGGAAACACATATTCCACAAGAATGTGTATTGTCGCCAGTGTGGACTCCCATATGCTTTCTCAAATTCATTAATCTTGCAAAACTCGTTCTACATATTCCACAATAGTATGGTTTTTCGCAAGTGTGAATTCACATATAATTTCAAAGTACTTGGTGTTGCAAAACTATTTCCACATAAAAGAGTTTCGTATTTCTCCATTCATAACACACGATTCTACTAAATTATTACGAGAGTATTGTTTATCCTTGTATGATTTTTCAACATAATTGATTCTTTAAAACAAATTTCCAAAAGTGTGTTTTTTGCCAATGTGGATTCTAGGCTGCTTCCAACTACTAGATGTTGCAAAACTATTTTCCTCATAATTCACAAGAACCATGTCTAATGGTGCTAAAAGTATGTTATCGCTCCATGAAAGAAAACCATTATTTAGATGCCAATTTACTATTACAGAATACTGGAATCAAATCCAAACTAACGAATATTATTCTATTTTCAATCGCGGGGATCTAGTAAGTGTTGCGGCCACTGTTCAAGGTGCTGGACATTTTCACGAGAACCAATCAGATGCTTTTACAATATCATGTGCATTAGCAAAACACATGTATGACCTCACGACGAAGAAGAGCCATACTCTATAACAGCATGTGTCAAATATTTTCTGTTTCAGTAATTTGAATGAACGTATGCAAAAAAGAAAAAATGTTTCACAGCTGGGGGAAGTTTGTGGCAAACGTTATATGCAATACTCATCAAAATTTAAACTGGAAAAAAAAACTGCAAAAAAGCCATATTCTTGTTATTAATGTGGCAAATGTTTCGCTTGTTTTAATAATTTGGACTGGCGTATGCGAAGACATTGATATTGTGATAATTAATATATGTTTTATGTCTTTTGGAAGAAAGATTCTTTATTACAGAACATTTGTATCAAATCCGAAATATGTTTTTTTTATTTACAGTGATTATTTAAAAATTCTAAATGGTGTTTGAACACCTAAAACACATGTGCATGTAGTATTGAAGAAACGCATAATCTTATGGAATATGTAGTAAGCCTGTAGTACTCACTTGTATTCTCGTAAATCTAGTGGCAAACGTTCTGTCAGAATAAAATCCATGTATTTGTCATTTGTGAAGAGAAGTTAATACAGGAGAAATCCACATCATGTATAAACATGTGCTCTGAGTATTTAAGTAATTTGAATATACATATACGATGTCACATAGGAAAATGCGTTGCAAACTATTTCCACATATTTCGGCTGTGTGAACTCTCATATGTTCTTTCTTATGCGCGTGACTCTTAGACTTTCATATGAATTTTTATGAAGTTTCACAAGAGTGTGGAATCGCTATTAAATTATCACAAGAGTAGTTTACTCTTTCAAAAACGTGCCGAAGCCATCTACAGCCATCTAGCAAATGGTGTGAACACTTATTCAGATTTTGGACATCCAGGAATTAATATAATCAAATTACATTTGCAATATGACGCTACTGAATAGACCAAGCGTATGACATAACATGTTCACATTTCGCTAAGGAAAAGTTTGTATATATATCATGTGGGAAATGGGTTCTACATACTCCAGTACTTTAAATATACATATGTATATTCACACAGAAGAGAATCGGATGTGAAAACACACCAGAACTCAAACAGATTGAAAGGAAAATGTGAAGCTTTAAAACTCACACTTGAGAAAATTCATATTCTTAAAAATGTTTTGTGCAATCCAATATTTTAAAGGATCAAAATCCATACCAGAGAAAGGCCATATACTTGTGAAATATGTGGACATGTCTTGTATCTGCGAAAAGCAATTTTAGTGCAAAGTATTTTACAGATGTGAAGTGCAATTAATATGCATATGAATACTATACTGAAGAAAAGCTATATTCATGTTAACCTTGTGGCAACTGCTTTCCGAGTGTTAAATCGAAAAGCTATATTCGTGTAAAATATTTGCAAAGGGCTACAACCGAAAACAAAAGTATGATTTCCCACCAGTGTAGACTCTCAGACTGCTTCAAATTGCCTGAGTTTAAAAAAAAATTCACAGTGTTTCGCCGTAGCAAGTTGTCTGAATTATTTCCATATTTCTCGCAACAGTACTCTTTATTCCCGATGTGAATTATTATATGTTCTAACAAAGTATCTGGTAATGCAAAACTATTTCCACTTATACATGGGCATTTTTTTTCATAGCACGAGATTCTACAATCTCTTTCCACATCTATCACCATTATCAGCAGTGTGAATTGCAATATGTAAAATAGTAGGTGAGTTTATTTCGATTTTTCGTTACAACAAAACAAACAACAATAAAAGGAAAAAAACAAAAAAATATACAGAAAATCATGAAAGTAGGAAAAATCTCAAAAGATTTAATATGTGATGATATACCTGTCACTTACCCAAAACAGCAAACATCACATTGAAGTAGGATTTACATATTTATCCCGGGGGAGAGGAAAGGCGGCTTAATCATACGACGAACCTCGGCTTCTCGTCCGGTTACCAGTCCATGTCGGGTATGGGATTTGTTTTCGGAAGCATGGACTTGATGCAACGGCGGCGAGGAGTCCAGCAATCCTCTCGCACATAACTACCCCGCATGGGATTCAAACCTGCGAACCCACGCAAGGTCATCAGAGCAAGCGTATTCCTTAGCACGATGAGCCACACCGCCGCGCCGCGTATATTGAAAAAATAAATGAAAAATATTCCAGTCATAAATACTTGGGTGTGGAGTCTGAACATACAATTATTAAGAAAATAAAGAGTACAACAAGCAAACAAGTGGTGCACAATATGTGACAAGCAATGGGACTCTGAACACATTTAATAATAAAAGTATTTATCGAAATCACTAATGTTAGAAAACTATTTCCAGTTATTTTACGAAAAAGTGTTTTTTGCCAATGTTGATTCTCTAATGGCGCTTTTAATTACTAGGTGTTAGTTTTTTATTGCTAAAAGAACGTTACTTTGCGTTGGGCCACCGTGAATTTCGGATAGCTTAATCCAATTTTTTATTACGGATACTTGAATCGAGTCCCAAATGCCGAATCTTATTCTATTTTCAGTGTTATTTGAGAATTTAATGAATTTATATGAAGTCTTTGTGGTATATGGAAAATTTAATGTCGAACGATACACTTCTGAACAAAGCAAATATCTGATGTGTGCTTTAGTAAAATACGTACAAGAATTTACATTTGCATTTTCCATTAATTGAAAGTATTTCACAGCTGCAAGAAGTTTAAAAAGGTACACAAAGACGTTTTATGCGATCCAAATAATTTATAGCAAAAATTATTTCAGTCACGATACACAAGATTATAAGATCTTGGCTTTTAAGCTTCCCACATTCATTCATTCAAGTTGTAAATTAAGACCACGTCTTGCCAATGTTGATTCTCTAATGGCGCTTTTAATTACTAGGTGTTAGTTTTTTATCGCTAAAAGAACGTTACTTTGCGTTGGGCCACCGTGAATTTCGGATAGCTTAATCCAATTTTTTATTACGGATACTTGAATCGAGTCCCAAATGCCGAATCTTATTCTATTTTCAGTGTTATTTGAGAATTTAATGAATTTATATGAAGTCTTTGTGGTATATGGAAAATTTAATGTCGAACGATACACTTCTGAACAAAGCAAATACCTGATGTGTGCTTTAGTAAAATACGTACAAGAATTTACATTTGCATTTTCCATTAATTGAAAGTATTTCACAGCTGCAAGAAGTTTAAAAAGGTACACAAAGACGTTTTATGCGATCCAAATAATTTATAGCAAAAATTATTTCAGTCACGATACACAAGATTATAAGATCTTGGCTTTTAAGCTTCCCACATTCATTCATTCAAGTTGTAAATTAAGACCACGTCTTGACATACCTACGCGAACTCAGTTTGATAATAATTTATTATCCTTCAAAGTATTTGGAAAGTGTTAAGTTCGAAATGGCACAAACTCAAATGGAGAAAACCATATTCTTGTGACAGACAATCACCGATCCGACAACCATCAAAATTTGCATTGGAGAAAAATTATGTGGAAAGTGTTTTGTAGCTATGAGGAAGTTTAATAGACATATGGAAACCAGCTGGAATCCACAACACTCTTTTCACATATTTCACAAGAGTGTGTTTATTTGCTGCCGTTTTAAACTGCTATGCAAGACTCATGCACAAACACACACTCTGAAAAGTCATACTCTTGTATAACATGTAGCAAATGTTTCACATGTTCCAGTGTATGTGTATTAATACAGAAGTAAAGCTCATACAGATGAAAGCCATATTAATGCAACGTAGGTCGAAATTGCTTCGCAGTAGCATATAATTTTGAATACATACGCACAATTAAAGAGACGGAAGCCCATTTTACTTTGAAATATGTGGCAAGGTTTGCAGCAAGAAGTATGAAATGGCACACTCAAACTCACAATGGAGAAAGCCGTGTGTATTCTTATAAGTATTGTGACAAACGTATCATGCAATTCAATATTTATCAAAATTCATACCGCAGAGATGTTATTTAGTTGTGAAACATGTGGTAAATGTTTTGTAGCTATGAGGAAGTTGAATAGACATATGGGAACCTGCTGGAGGCTGCAAAACTCTTCCCACATATTTTACAGAAGTGTGCTTTTTTGTCAGTGTAGACTCTTGATTGCCGTTTCGAATTAGTTATGTATTTGTGACCTAACTTGAGTATTAATATGAATACATACATAGGTTTTCAAAATATGTAGTTAGGTTCCCACAACAGCAAGAAGTATGAAATGGCACACACAAACGTAGTCTTATGAATCTTGTGGAAAACGTAAGATTCATACCAGAAAAAAAACACATGGAAAGTGTTTTGTAGCGCAAATAAAAGTTAAATTGACTTATTCAAGGGAACACTGGGGAGAATCAACATTTGTGTAAAGCATTTAGGATATTGAGTATTCATGCTGGAGAAATTAACGTGCCAAGTATTTTGCGCAATTTGTTGAATGAAATAAAAATATCGATATCATATGTAAAAAAGATGTATTCTCGTAGAATGTTTGAAAGGGGCTTTTGAATGCAAGTTGCAAGTAATTTGAAAAGACTTTGATGAATTTTCACATAGTTCACATTAGTATGGTTTTCCGCCAGTGTTAACTCTTAAGTTAGCCAGAATGGGCTTTCATATGTTTTTTACGGAGCTTTTTCTATATCTCTAACAAGAGAATTGTTGTATTCAATCAATGCTGCAAAACTAATTCCACATATTTCACAAAATTGTGGTTTTTCGCCAGTGTGATCGGTGCTATGAAAGTTGTAACATTATTGTGTGGGCTCTAATGTGCGACATGAAATTGATAAATGCTGGAAAAAATTATTTACATATTCCACAAGAATATGCTCTAGTGTTGATAGAAGGTAATTTTCAGGTAATTCGAGAAAATCTGTGTATTTGGCTGGTGCTTCACAATGCACTAAAAATTATTCTACATATTTCATAAAAGTATGTTTTTTTTGACAGTATCAATCCTCAAGGATCTTTATTAAAGTGCTTGTTGCTTCAAAACTCTTTTCACATATTTCACAACAGTGTTTGCCAATAGGGTATCATTAATGCTGCTTTAGAATACATGCATGAGTAGTGTTTTGCCAGAACATGCTCTTATATATATGTTATTTTTTGCAAGTGGTGTTCTTGTTTGATTCTGCAAAACTCTTTCTACATATTTCATAAGAGTGTGAATTTTGCAAGCGTGGACTCTCCTAAGCTACTTCAAGTAACCAAATGAAAAAAAACATCTTCACGTTTTTTATTGCACTATTGAATCGCAACTTCGACCTTTCCATGTTAAATTTGCTTTGCGAGCAGTACCTACAAATGACCTATTATTTAGAATAAATAAGACATCAAGTCCGAAATGTACATTTTGTGAATGAAATGTTGAAACCGTGCTACATTTATTTTATTTCTGTGAATTTGTGCAACTTTTTTGGGAAGTAGTTAATGCATAGCTAACTGTTGAATATGGGTTAAATCCTAATCTGACATCCAAGGTATAAACTATGTTTTATTGAGTGCAAGATATTATATTTATAAATGTAAACTACGTAATAAAGGCCTCAGTTTGACCAATTTTTCATATATGATAAAAAGTGTTTACAACTGAAAGAATTATTGCAACTAGAAAATGTAAACTGTCGAACCACATAAGAAAGTGGAAAGTTATCATAAAGTCATTTTTAAGTGCAATTGTGTTTATGTGTTATCGTGTGCATAAAAAGTGATGTTTTTATTAATAAATAAATGAAAATTAAAAAATGACAAGATGCTTTTTTGTCAGAATGGGCTCTCATGTGTTTATGTGTGGATCTGAAAATATACTAAGAGCCATATTCTTGAATGATGCTACAACACTGGGTTAAAAACGCAGATGTGTGTCAGAAAATTTTGTCATAAATAAATAAATGATGCCAATAAAGACAATTTGACAATCGCATAGCTTCGAATTTTACACTATATGGGAATCGGGTGTCATTTACTGGCCGTACATGAGCGATACCACTCTCGTGAGGATGTTTGTCTTTTTTCTGACGCTGTGTAATGCAAATATTAGCCCTGTTTAAAATTAGGCTTGATGTTTGGCGCACTTAGCTACTAAGGATTAGAATCCCGTGGCAAAGGAAAGAGAAAAGACGGCTCAATCATATGGCGAACCGCGGCATATAAATACTATACACTTCGGTAGACGACGCCAGGGAACGAAATAAATGTGGAATATATCTGAGCGGTTACCTTGCTATTGCTGCATTAATTAAAAAAAAATATGACGATCCTTGTTGCTGAGCCGCAGCGTCACTTCTATATTGTGGATAGTCATATTAGTCAGCAGTTTTGTTGTGTTGCCCTCATCGAGACATATCATTGTTACTAGATGTCGCTAATTTGCCATCTATCCGAAATAAATCACGATGGTTCTTCCCATTCCTCTGGTTTTCTCTAGCTGTAGTAATCTGTTGTTCTTTTCATGAATTTTTATTCTAAGTCAATTTTTTAAAATATATCCGAAATATCTGATTCTGAATCTTAAGAATTCGAAGCTACCTTTATTCAAGCGTTTTTATGCGAAAACAGCTCAGCCTCAAGATGTCAATGCAGAGCAATATTTCACCTTGTTATTTTTTTAAATCAGGGAATTCCCCTGTATAATATTTCGATGCTATGCTGTTCTGGTAGTTGTAGCTTGCTTTTTAATAGAGAATTCAGAGAGAGAATTGAACAATGGATATTAAGTGGCATTTATAGTATTTATGTATGTATGTATGTATAGTAGATGGATTAGTAGGATATTAAAGAAGTATCTTATACTCATGCTGCTAGCTTAGAAGAAAAGACTCCATGAATGTAAAATTATCAATAAACAAAACAAAAAAGTAGTAAAAATTCAGAATCATTCCGTTGATATACTGAAATAGTAAAACTATGATATGGGGGAAAGGCCATACACATTCATGAAGAATATACCGAGAGAAAGTGATTGCGTAACTGTGTTTCAAATTTGAATATATCTATTCTTTAATGCTAGGACTGTAGGTGGTAAAATATTCCAAATTTTATCTTCAATGTATCTCAGAATTCTTTATGCCTGCTTCAATTTTACTGGGAACTAAAGAAAAACCACTGATAATATTTTAATGTGCAACTCTGCCTTACAATTAAGTGCATTTTCATAATATTCATATCTTATACAACAAACCTGCCTAAACCTGAAAAGTCTAAATATTAGGCGGATATACCACTTGGCCAATATATTGGTTGAGATTGTGTTTTGTACTTTTGCTGCTAAAACTTCAACCTAACAAAGCAAACTCATTTACTCTTAATATGACGAGAGTGAATTTGAATAAAAAGTTATTAATCTACAGTGATTTGAGCGGTTGATACAGTTATTGTGATCTGTGGCATTTGCTAGTGGTTACATGATTTATGTTGCATGTAATATTTATAGCTATAGTTCATAATAGTTGGTCATTCCAAGTATATGTGCCTGAAATGGAGGACCAACTAAAAGTAGGCAATTGAAAATAGGCACTTTGTAAATTGAGCGTAATGAGTTTAAAAAAATAATGAATTGTTAAACAAATTAAATGTTGAACATGCAAAGTGCAACGAGTAAATCCTACAAGGCGGTTTACAAGAAGTAGGCATTATTAGAAGTAGATGTACGCACTGGATCAAAAGATACGCTAGGCCCTTTGGAAAAAATAGAAAATGGAAATTACATTTTCATTATAATTATTTCATTATGTTTTTAAAAGTTATTACACCCATTTTTTGTTTTGTTCGAAGTGTCTAAAGAGTGCCTAATTTTCAAGTGCGTTTCCAGATATGGAGGTTGTAGTATCTATTTCAGTTTTCATAACTGTTCATAACTCTTGATCCATCATGACAAACCACAATTATTATTTGATGAAATATATTTTATCTATACTAGAAGATGTGAAATATTTTATTTACTGTTTTTGTACTTACCTATCAGCATTAACCATCGGCCTTCTGAAGATAATATTCAGTTGTAGATGAGCAATAATTTAGTTTAACTCTGAATTCGAAAGTATGACTTCGTGAAAAGGGCACATTCCTACTCGTAATTAGCTGAGTCAGTTAAATCAGTCCCATAGTTGAGCAATGACACTTTTTGCTAGGACAGATTTGTTATGAATTTTTTCATTTATTGCAGTTCGATGATCTTTTTGTAAAGTTATCTAACTTTCCTAATGTTTATGCACTGAACTGCTGAAACCCAAAACGCTGCCTTAAAATACTTGCAATTGCATCGCCTGCTCAACCAACAACATGGATAGAAAAGAAGATACTGGAGCATCAGGTGGGTTCATATAATAATATTTTTGAAGTTTTCACTCAGTATAAGAATCCACTGATTTCTATAAATCGTGAAATTACATCAGGGAATTTATCGATACCATATATTGTTTTGGCCTCCACAGATTAAATGAAGTAAAAATACTTGAACAATTACTGATTAAAAACCAACAAACCTGATTAAGATTAAATGAGTGTCTTCATAACAAAATTAATATCGTAAAGGGACTTTATGGACACCCTGTATAACAATATGTCAGAAGCTACAATTTTTGAGGAAATAAATTCCTGTTTGACATTGCCTATCCCCATTTCATTACACTTTGGTCATGGGAATTTGAATATGAGATGGCAGGAGATTTAGGTAAATATCAAGCCCCAATCGCTAGGATTGCATTGTTTCAGTTCATTTGTTGTATTATTTAAAAAAGTGAAATAGACTAGAATCAGCTATCAGTACCTTTATACTTTTATAAAATGACAGGCTGTTTAACATTTTGAATCAAATGATGATTATGAAACATCTAGCGCCAGCCTCAACTTGTGAAAACTATCTCAAAATGTGCAGTAAAAATAGTATTTTAGGCATGGTTGGTTTTTTTTGTGGTTTTGCTAGTTGTTTTTCAGTTTGTAGTCGTGTTTTCAAAGTTCAGCCATGTAGCAAATAACTCAATGGACATCTAGATATCCAAAAAGTTTCAGTTTAGTAGAAAAATCGAAAATGATAAAGCTGCAACAAGACTAGGGCAAATCAGCATCAGGACTTTTCAATGGCGAGTTGTTGAATGTTCCTCACATTGGCGCGGACACTTTTTTGAGGGGGTGTGAAGCTATTGTTAGATTTGATTTTGCACGCCTTGTTTTGTTAAATTATATTTTCATTATTTTGGATATTTACGTTCCAACCACATATTTTCAAAGTTTTTTGGCTAAAACATGTCGAACTTTCGCCCTACTATCTGTTATTTGTAGCTTATTGCTAGCTACGGTAGTTATTTTTGAGGTGGGCGCGAGACTTAAAAAGTTTGAGAGGTGGGTGAGCAAGAGGGGGTGTGAAGTTGATTAAAAATGAAAATTTTTGTTAGATTTGACTTGCCCACCTTATTTTAGATATTTACATTTCTTTATTTCGGGCATTTACAATCCATCCACAAATTTTTAACATCTTTTTGAATACAACATACTTTCGCCTTACTGTTATTTGTCTGTTATTTTCAGCTTAGTGCCAGATAGTTATTTTTGAGGTGGGGCGAGAGAAAATTTAGAAAAATTTGCCGCATGTGGCGAATATAGTGACAAATTGAGTTTGAGTAGGGCCAAGACTGGGTAAATAATGATATGTAACAATAATCATAAAAAATGAATTCGTCTTTAAATGTTATTACCTAATATCTATTTTTGTCTTTAGCCTCTTACTATTAAGTGTGTAAAGCGTGTCTTACTTTAGCTTATCAGTATTTAGGGATCACATACATTTGGAGCAATATAATAACAAACTTAAATTTTATTGTTTTTGTTCTGGGAAATGCCTGTTTAGTATCAAATGAAATCCAATGTTCAGGACATTTCCAAATAAATAATACATTTATAGTAATACATTTACAATTTTTTAACAGCTAAATCCAGCAAGGTGAAGCTTCCCACTATTTGAATAAGCATGAAAATAAAATAGAATTCTGTATTCTGGATTCGATTTAACTATTCTAGAATAGTTGATTATTCTACATTGCCCATCCCTAGTTTCACATTTACTCAAACACCTATTTTTTCCAATTGTTTTTGACAGTGGAATTGACCTTGACACAGCTCATGATTTGGAAGTATAGCCAGAATTATCATGGTTTTTATTTACATTGGCAGCTTGTATCATATGATTGAGAATACATGTAAATGTCAAAGTTATATAGCATACCTTCTATCCTTGTCAATTTAAGTATTGTCGGGTGAAAAGTTAAGTGTTAATTTCCTGGAGATAAGACAATTCTACATCTAGTGTTCATTAGTTGAAGCCTGAGTTGCTTGAATAATTCAAGCAGAGCTTGAAATGAATGTATGATTGCTGATCTTCCATTAACAGCTTACTTCGATGTAAGCTAAAACTTGAAGACCATATTAGACATAACCTTGATGGTATTTCACTAGTTTTACATACAGGAGCGACAGTAGTTTGAATATTTTTATCAAATTTATGTTGTTTAAAAGTCAATTCTGTTATGTAAATTCATGAATATGTTTTCAAGAAATTCTAAATGCTAAATTGTGATTAAATTTGATCTGTCTTCTAAAAATTTGTTTGTTTGTTGAAATAATATTACGAATTAAGTTCAATGAATTGGTTGTTTTGTAAAACATTTAAATTTGTTTATCTTTATAATCTGTAATAATACGGGGTTTGGTGATTTATATTGAGTTCCTGATTAATTAAATTTACTCTGAGTCTCAGACCAATTTTTACCCTTTGATGGCGTCTATTTTCAATGCTACTGTCTATGTATCACTTATATCTTGAAATAAATGTATCCAGTTTTAGTATTTGCAAGAACAAATGAAAGTAATGTTTTAGTTTTTGTCCAACTCTCCACTACACCAAGAATACCCAGTAATGCTTTAACACTATTCATATACACTAGTTTTATGCGTTCACAACTTCTGAAGATAATTGAATCATCAGAAATACTTGAATCTGATATTGTGTTCCAACAGGACTGAATCATAGATGGGCTAAACTTGGTAACTAATGATCCTGGCAACACCTATGAATGATTGTGGTTATTTATGCATTAGTTTCAACTCTATTCCAGCAAATTCAAATATATGAGAGTGTTATCTACATATCAACTGTGAAGTGATCTGTTTACAAGCAAGTGCTTGAAATGTGGATAAACATCAGTTACAGGAAAGTCAAACCTCAATAATTCAGAATCTTGATTAGTTGCTTAAGCAAAGCCTAGTTCAGTGTGTGTGTGTGCTGAACACTTCATACTTTTCGATGATTGCTTGTATTAGTATTGAGCAGGCGTGAGCAAGTTTTTTTTTAAGGTAAAAATTTGTTCTAGACATGAAAAACCTTGTCAAAAACCAACTTTGGATGGGATCACGACACAAAAGGATTAGGTTCTAAGAAGGTAAACAATAAACGACATATGTAGAAGTACTTTGTTTACACTCGAGTTGTTAGTCATAAATTGTATGTGACAAAATTAATGAGAACAATAGAGTCTGGCATAAAATGCAGGTCAATTTCGTAGGCGCTAATTTGTGGAATTTATTGTCACCACGTCTCAGCATGATATATTCAAATTTGTATATGATGATCTTTTCATTAGCGACGATCCAACGAAGTAACTGTACAAAGCTGATAAACCATAAAAATATGAAGGAACTAGAGACAATAGATCAGTGGGTTGCCCGAGACTTGTTTCCTGAGCAATGGGAGTTGGTTGCATCCACGATGACATAGTTAGTCAAACGGAGATATTTTTCATCTGCCAATCTTTTCTCAACTTTTTTTTACCAATCATCAAAGAGCCCTTTGTATCCGAAAAATAATGCATGGAGAGTAGAATGTCCTTACTGCACGAAAGCTAATATAATTCCAACAAATGTCTTCTAAGTTTTGATCTAAATTCGTCGTTTTTGAGCTTTCAGTACTGTTAGGCAGCGGATTTCACAATTTAGGACCAAAATTATTGTTGGCAGATTGGACTATAATGTCACATTGAGATACTTTTGGAAAGAATATTTCGTCATTTATTCATAACCATATCCAAAATTGACTGGCGGAAAGGCTCTGTTGAACAAGAAGGCAATCATAATATGACCTAACTGTTCTTTTAAACTCCAAAACATAATATGTAAGAATTCCCAAATAAATGATGAGGCGTTGTGTTTTGTGATAGAATTTTGTAATTTTGAGCGGAGGCGTTTGTTAGAGGTCAGAGGTGTACTATTGCTATGATTCTAGATGTAAACATCATCTATATGGGATATATAATGTATTTAAATGATTGTGAGGACTTATATTATTGAAATAAAATAAGTGACATTATGGTATGTACCGTGTACCATAGCTGATTTACTTTTATGACACAAATAAAATTTCACTAGCGGCCTCTTTTGAATGTGTTTTATGGCATTTTAAAAAGGGTTTTTTCTTTGGGAAAAGCCTATGTGTAAATAAGAACACAAAAGAGGTTCTAGGATAGAATCTAATAAACACGCTTTATGTGATTTCAGACTATTTACTTTTAGGGCAGTGCCTGCTTGTAAATACCTCAGTTATTGGACAAAGTATATCTCACCAGTGGCATGTCTTACCGTAAATATAATAAATGAATTTTCACATTCTCTTTTTTGGCTACAACTATGTATAATTGCCCTCTTATGGAAAATTTATATTTTATTCATATTATTGAAGTATTCTATTGATTTGTTTGAATACCACTAATCTTGATTATTCTCAAATTCCATCTAACTTCAGGTTATGCTTGAGATGTTTCACTACTCACATTTCGCATTGCAACTGTTACATTGGTTACATTTCACAAAATCACAGTCAGTGTATGGGTGTTTAGCACGAGCATTATTCCATGATATAACAAAACTAGCTTCAGTTTTTGCTGGACTTCTTGCCGCTATAGGGTGGTTCGCGACGAGAGGCCATGGTTCGCCTTATGCTTAAGCCGTCATTGTGGCTTTCCTCAACCTCGAGATAAATATGTTTCACTATTTGGAAACGTCCATGTATAAATAATATTGCTCATAACATAAAGAAGGTTCCACCAGTAAAATGTATTAAAGTGCACTCCTGCTTTTTGGCTGTTCCTCTGTGTACAAACCTCGTGGAACAAAGAAACCCTTTTCAATTATGATTTATGACATTTCAAATATTTTCGTTAAACGTCTTTTCGAGCTATTCCTGTGTGTAAATAACATTATATAAGCAACAAAGGAGATTTCACCAGCGGCATCTCTTTAAAAATATTTAATTGCAGTTCATTTTTTTTTTGGGCAACATATATCTGTAACAAACATCTCAATAAAAAAAAATTTTTATTTATAAGAATGGAATAATCTTGTAATTTTTGTGAAATTTTCAATCTTACACTAAATATATTTGAATATTCAAAAATCGCGCTTAGTTTCAGCAGACCATATTTATTTTATTTTAATTGAGCACCTCTAGGTTATCATTTAAGATACAAATGTAATATCTCTACGAATGTTGCAGTTTCGGTGCAAAATATATATTCATGGCATGTTATTCATGTTAATAAAATTAAATTTTTCTAACAATAAGCCATGACTCTGATTAATTATATTGGTTGCGTCATAAGGTTTGAGATATTTGGAAACATTCTACATTGTTAGGGTGCTGAAAAGAACAGAAAACATCATGTAACAATTTCTCTGCGGCATGGTTAAACTTGTTTCTGTGGGTTTCAAAGTGAACAAAAGAGCGTCCACTCTCTCTCGTTGGATCCCAATCAACAATTTACATAAAAAATTAATTTATTTTGGTGAATCAGCAATCGTTATTATTGATAGTTTTTTTAAATAAAAAAATAAATATCATTTTGTCATATTTTTGAGTTACATCTTTTGGAATCTGATGGAATTGGCAATTCTTTATTAAATAAACCATAAATATTAAATAATTTTGTTCTTTATTTGATATTGAATCTTGTGCTGTCGCATGTCAATCATGAGGGGCAAGAAACTTATCTCGATTGAAATTTTGGCATTGATAAATTACGTTATTGTAATAACATAATAATATAGTTTTGATTGTGAAAATAAAATGCAAGATCGTAAAGCGACATTATTGTTTGTTCTAATGTATATTATTTAATGAAAATGTATATTAAAACGACTCAGCTTACACACTTCATTTCACAGAGATAAACTTTTATTCGACTTCCCATTTTGTAGGTTTTATAAGTAATTAATTTAAGCATTCCTGTCAATTACAAATTTGAAATAAATAAAATTCCAAAATATCATGAATAGTTACAAATTGAAACAAGTAAATGATAAATATATTAAAATTAATCCTTTTAAGCCCATGAGAAACTAAATACTTAATATTTATCAACTAAAAAGCTGAGACTCCTAAATTACTGTGTAAAGAAAGAAATACCAAGAAATAAATTACTTGATATAATGTTTATCTTTAGACTTATCTTAGACAGTTCGATATTATGACTGGTCAAACCAAAGTCTTGAAAATTAGTATCCAATGTTTCTTGTTTTTCAGTTTACCTGCTTATACGGTAGTTTACAAACATTAATTTTTGCATAAAGAGAGTATGTCTAGTAAAAAAGTCATACATTAAATTATTTTAATTGGTCACCACTGGACATTGCTATCAGCCATTCATTGCTACACATTTCTATCAGCTAGAAATTTAATGCCAGGAAAATACTTGAAATGTGCTTTCTCTTGATAGGTATTGTAACTCTTATACTTATTTTTAATATCTCAACTAATGACTAATATCTCAAATAACTGCTCAAAAATATCTCAGTGTTTATTCACACACTATGTTATAAACCAGGTTCTGTATAAGCAACTATTGTAAATAAATTGGGATGTTCATAGACATGATTATTTCAGACTAAGCGTGGCCCAGGTGGCCTCTTAAAATTAGTAAAAAGCCATTTAAACATTTGCTTCAAACTATTTATGCAAATACTCAAAATAGTCTTCACTCACGTATTCAATTTCAAACAAACTGTAAGAGCAGCTGCTAAAGATTTTTGAGTTTCCATCCACACTTGGCAAAGTATAGTATAGATATGGATGAACAATGCCAAATTGTTAGTACATCTGCCAGCACAAAGCCTATTCAATAGAAAATTTAGATAGAGTGGAAAATACCTCACGTACCTAACCTTGAGTAGTTGCTAGTATGGAGCCTAGTTCAGACAAAGAATCTGAATGTTCACTTCAATAACAGGACAGTACCCTCTAATTTTATGTAATACTCGAAGGTTTGTACTAAAGTCATGATGTTGTCAAATGATTGCAAAAATGTGATCCCCATATTCAGGGAAGAATAAAGGAGAGAATCTACATTGTGAATTGCTTAATTTAATTATAGCTCACAACCAACAGAAATTGACAAATAAAATTTCTAAGGCGCAAGAACACATTTGACTGAAGTTATAAAAAAAATACTTGAAAAATAAAAGCTTTTTTGGGGTGGCAAGTTGCTAAAGTTCAGAAGAGAACATTTCATTATAATATCTGAATAAATAAGAACAGACAAATGAGGTTATTCCATATAAGTCAGTAAAGTTCATATAATTGCAAAATAAGTCGACTGTTTAATATTACGGTAATTGCTATATAAATTATCTATATAAGACTGAATCAAGTCTGAAAGAGGTTGAGTGACCCAAGCCTCCCCAAGACTGACATTTGAACATTTAGTCTTCGCTGAAATTTGGCATTTGGAAAAATACACACTGTACATACAGAACGAGATAAGAGAAGAGAGGAAAATGATGCGTTCCAGGGTGAAAGGGGACACGATAAAGTCGTGATAACGCGATGAAGGGTACACATGAACGAAGCATAAGTTTTTGAATTTTGGAAAAGCAAAAAAGCTTCATACTGTAGTGAAGCCATTATAAATTATATATCGGTAAGCATAAATTTCATGCTTTCTGCACCAGGACATATTGATGCTAAATCTTTAATTCGTCACTTTAAATGGGCTATACAAATACTATGGATAATAGCAACAGGAACATATGGTACAGGAGAGGCTTTCAGCACTTGTGTTCACCATTCCAAAAAAAATAGATGTACTCAAGTTGTATGTGTTTTTACCACTTTTATGCTATTTAAATACAAGCTAAAGGCTAAAAAGTAGTCCTTGTATTGTGACCACCTTCAAACAGACCTGGAGTCGAAACTCCCCCCTTTCGATTTTTTTTGAAAACCTAAAAAGTCGCTAATAGCCCGTGCAATTGCTTTTTGCTAAAACCGCCGCTTGTTCCCATCATCGTGGCGTGTTATTTAGGCCGCAAACGCCTTTACGTTGGCGTTTATTCTCTCAAAATCACAAATTTTCCGCAAATTTGATCCACCGTAACGTAACGATGATAATTATTTTATTTGTACTCGCATGGAATTGTGAATCCGATGAGAGGATTATACGTACATCGGCTGCGAGATTCTAAAAACAAATGAAGGAGTAAATCCGCGACCTACATCTTTTGATTTAAAAGCCGCAATATAAAATACTGAAAATAAAACCGTAAACAATATAAGTTTTGTTGAGGCCGGAGACAGTCTAAAAACGCTTTTCTAGGCATTAAAAAATCGTTATGTTTGGTCGATGTTTAATAACATATCGTCACTAATATCGAAACACGGTTAATTGTGGGCGGGATTTGCCTTTTTGTACATTACTTTAAAATTGCCGTTGAAAATTTTCGTGTTAATAGTAAACTAGGTTGAGAACGGAACTTATTCCCGGTTTTGTGATGATATCTAAAGTATATTCGATCACTTTTTATTGTACTAGAATAAATTTTGCTTTGTTAGATTTTACAGCAGATTTACAGATTTTTTTTTTTAAATAATCTAAGTGGTTGCATTGCGATTGTGCAGAGTCAGTTTTACAAATTCATCTCATATTTGACAAATTTGCAAACTACGGATCAAAACAATATATAATCGGGCAGTTTACCACACATTTTTATGTCCGCCGATTGCGTGGTGTTTTGAGTGGCTCTTGTTTTGTCGACGCAAAGGTAAATTAAAGACAATTAAATTAATAAAGCAAGACATTTTAAACACGCCCGTATCGGTCATGAATTGATTACTTTGCACAACAGAAAAATCATTTTTCGTTGAAAAAGTCGGCTCTTTCAATAACAAGTTATCGGCGTGATTTTGAAAAACATCAGCAGCTTACTTCATATTTTTATGTCCATAGATCGCCGAAGTATTTCAGTGTAGCAATGTTTTTAATTTGACCTAAGAAGTCGCAACCGCGAGTTACGTTGGACACAATTAAATTAATATATAAGGACATTTTAGAATCTCGTACTTATCATTGATTGAATATTTTATGTGACAGAAAAATCATTATACGCTGAAGAGACGACACTAGTCCTATGTAGGATAAAATTTTAAATGATAAATAGGCTTTGTAAATTATCTCCAGTTTGTACGGTATGTTTCACATTTCTGTTGTGATTTATGTCTGTTCTGTTACATTATTGAATATAAAATATAAATATACTATTGAGTATGAACTATCATAGTGAGGGGAACACTAAAAATTCATATTTATCACTAGACGCAAAATTATGGAAAACCAAAACTAAAATTGGGTCTGACTTCCCAAGCAAATGTTGTTAATACTTAATTTCAAGATTTTGGTGTCAAAACAATGAACTTTCAAATCTTTAATAACAACATAGTCTCCTTTTATGCAATAAAAATACCTTTTGACACCAACAGGCATTATCTATAGTTAATCATACATTAAATAATCATAAAAGTTTCATCTCATGCTATGGAATGATAAACCATAATATCATGAATAGGCTTTGTAAATTTTCTCCAGTTTATATATTTCATATTTCTGTTGTGATTTATATGTCTGTTCTATTATGTAACTGAGTGTTCAACCTGAAAATTCAACAAATCCATCCCAGATTCATTTTAATTTTTGTACCAGGACAATGAACTTTCAAGTCTTTGGTGTCAACATAGACTCCATCTATGCAATACCTTTGTCGCTTTCAAAATCTCGTTTGACTCTGACTGGGCATCGACTCGACTTGACTTATGACATAGCTGGGTGGTGACCATATATTAAAATTTACAAGCACATAATAGGATAATATATCAACTTTGCAATATGCGTGGCTAGATGGTATGCGGCAATATAAAGTTTATAATATTTACACAGTAATTGTTTTCAGACTGCACTAATTCGTAGAAAGCAGTTTCAATTGCTGTGCAAACATTTGTTGTTGATGAGTGGTCAATTATGAGAATAGAATTCCACATGTCTATGTCATTCCATGAGTCCTTAAACACACAGCCTCACACAGACGATTTTTTCCATGTTAAAATAGTGATAAATTAAAGAAGTCATATATCAGCCACAACATTTGTATTATAATATTATTGGAGGTAAAAACCCATTGGATAATCCTTAAAGTTTTGTGCAATACTTGTATGGAAGGACATATTATATATCAATAGAGCAATAGAGATATCAGAAGATTACACTGGGTGCCGACATGTCATAAAATGATAAATTATATATTTTAAATCTCTGTATCGTCAGAACTGAGACTTTCGAGAGTTTCTATTTCTTCTCTTCCAACTTTTAAATTCTTTCGTCCAGCTTTAATGAAATCAATAATCACTTTCTCTTCATTAGCCTTAGCTGCATTTGTATTAATTTTGGAAATGCTTAAAAATTAATTTAAAAAATATTAATAAAGTTCACATTCTGACATGTGTACATACATACCAAATCAGGGACCAGTTATTAGGAGTCAAAACCAGAGTCTACTAAAAATGTGTTGAATGTTGATATCCACACATTCATTTTAACTGAGGCTCTTTGAACAACTACTGAAAAATATATTAGTGAATAATTTAATTTAATTAGCAATCTTCTCGCGTGTGATTATCGCCCACAGGGTTAGAAATGGAGAAATCATTCGTGAACCTAACTGAATAATTACTAATTTATTATTTTCAAACGTAGCTTGGGGTGTTTTTCTCAAATATTACACTTTTGCATTGGTGGAAGCCTGACAGGGGCTTTGTACAAAATACTCCCTCGTCGTCACACTCCAGTGCAGTGTTCACTATTAGCGCACTTTTTTGCGAAAATTGCGAAGCACTTTCGCAACTTTTTTTAGGGACTGCGAAATAGCACTTTTTTCCGATTTTGAAGAGAAATAGCACTTTTTTTCGATTTTGAATGGAATAAAAATTCAAAGTTGACAAATGTTTTTGTGTGCATATTAAGTTGACAAATAAGTAACATACTAGTACTTTTGTAACTCAATTCTGCATATCATAACGATATTTACCGGAATTCTAACCTATGTGGTGAAGACATGGAAGATAAAGCTTTTGCATTAATGGCAAAATTCTTGTTTATAATATGATTATTATACAAGCACACCGATTCCATTCCGCTTCGACCGCGAAAACGCTTGGCGGCGTCTTTGAAACCAGATGTCCGAATGCAAGGCAGTGCGTTTCTCTAAACGAGAGTGGTCATTCATGTGACTGTCAATGACATCGATGAATTGTGACCAAAGTACACGATTTTCTAGTACTGGTTTGACAGGTCTGTGTTCTCTTCTTAGTGAATTTACTGGAGCCATTCAGAAATTTCTGATACTCGACACGACATTGTTTAGTAATGGAATGTAAACTTGGGCCATTGTTTGTTAAATTAGAAGAAACTTTTAGCAGCATCTCACAGATTTGCAAAATCGCCAAATTGACAAAATACATACGTCGTATTAACATTTAACAGCCATTTTATTGTAACCACGAATGTTAAAAGCAAATGGCGTTTCGCGGAATTTTGCGATATTCAGTATTAGCTAGTCTAGTCATTCACGATAAATCAAACTCAGACCAGGGTCAAAAATCAATCTAAACTATTTCCTCATTAATATGCGAGTAGGGGTGGGCAAAATCGAATATTTTTTCGAATTGAATATTTTTAACGAATAAGGAATATTTTTTATGCACAGCAGGAGTTCAGAACGTCGGTCGAAAAATTAGCAAGGAAGCCTTTTCTACTGGTTAATTTCGTTATAATAGCAATTGTTTTTGTCACTGCAATCGTTTTGGCGACTATATCCTGGGTTTGGCAATCCAGGCTTACGCGTGCGTTCACATCGGCAACAGCTGTTAAGGGCATCAACGACAAATTTCAACACATTTTCACATTTGCGTTGACTTGATATTACCTATCAACGTTTGTAAATTTACTGTCCCAATTTTAAGCGAATGGTATTATTATTATCGATGCCGGAATGCAGATATTTAAGACGATAATTAACTTTTATAATTTTATTATGGTGTCTGTATTAATTTACAGATAAACCTCGCGAATCTGAGATTGTGCCAATCCTGAATGTTGATTTAAATTGTGATTAAATAATTCGGCAATGAAGGCATTTCTGCGTGGCCATAAGACGAGATGACTTTAATAAACAGCACTTCTTTAAGGATATTTTACATATGCGACTAATGCTAAAAACATTGGGCTCGAGTGCTCTGGTGCCTAATCAGGCGCTAATTGCAACCAATTCAACTCAGTTTCAACGACTTTTTTCGTCTTCACGATACGTTATCTTTTTTTATTCGGTACTGATATTGATAAATAAAAAATGTGTAATTGTTGATTGCAATTCCGGAAAACGAACGAATTTAACCGCGGTTAACAGCGCATTGGAAAGCAAAACACAATTTATTAACATTACTTTACAACGAGTTACGGGTAAGAATTAACCAGACGGCTATCGCTAACATGTAGAAACAATAAATTTGAAACGATTTTGTATAAAGCGTGTCAACATCGTTTTTGTAAATTTAGAAACATCGGTAAGTAAGACAAGTAAATAATGTATTTTATGGAACTTTCATAAGATATTGGTGAGAAATATTATTTTGACCATGTCGAAATGCCATTATTGCCGATTTATTCACGTGTTTAGTTACTATCAGTGTTTTAACCCAAAGCTGAGTTACGTAAATACTTAACACTGAGTACTCAAGAGATAACTAATTCGCGGAGTTTTTCAATTATTATTTAATACGAAAGTAACACAGACACGATCTAAAATTAAAAGCATAGAAATGTCAACTATCTGCTTCACAAATATCGCATCTCGGGGTCAGTAATAATATTATTGTTCGCTTAAACTCGGGACGGTAATTTACGAATTGATACAAATCCTACACAGAAGATAAAAATCAGAACAAAATCAATTTTCGTTGTGAATGCGCTCATTAATAGTTGTCTTTAAAATCCTCGCCGATGTGAATTCACAATTCTATCCGAAATATAAAAACCAAACTACGATGTCCGCCATTACGTGAGAATTAATATTTGCTAGTGAATAAAAACATGCTTTAATATAGTTTAACAACACGATCGCGGCGACAAAAAATTTACTGCAGCCTTCGATTATGACAAAATTATGAAATAATCATTGAATGGCAATAAAAATTTAACTTCATTAACAATAATTTTCAAGTAATAGTTTCACATTTTCATGATTTTGATCGTCGCTACATGCGAGCGTGTTTTTGTACATATAAACCATGATGACACTACTGACATCTGCGAGTTATAGATCTCTCCAAATTTAATTTTCGCGATTTTTAATGTTTTATTTCTAGATGCGGATGCCCGCTGACTACGGATAAATGGTCGATGTTTAAAAATAGGACTTGGGACCGTTGGGCAAAGAAAGGCGGGCTACACGTAACTGCGAAATTTCGCCGTAACGACCTTACATTTTAGTTATAAACGCATTACGTCGTCGCGAATTGCAGTTTTGGTGTAATGTTTTAAATTCCCCCTAATCTCCCGTTGAAAAAATCCTGGCTGCGCCCCTGCCCGGTGATAATTCTAGCTAAAATGTTACAATTTTATTTACGGAATTTGCAAATTCACCATTTTGATAATCACGCCCTAATTATTGGTGCAAAAATACTCAAAATATCACGAATTTAATCATTTCCGATGTTACTAGGCGCAATTCATGACGGCGACAGTGTGCGTTGTTACATCGAAATTCACGATTGATTTTACGTTATACTCTTGTTCACGATTTCAACACTCCACCCGCCATGCATGGCTGAGTGGAAGGTTCACATTTTCGAAACATTACTTGGCCAAGGATGGGAGGGATCACTAACGAGCTAATTGAAAGCACATTAAAAGGATTATGACTTGTCATTTTTTTCTGGTTATAGCCTGTACATGTTATACCATGTGTGGGCTCTCGGAACGTCAATTTAACTTTTAATTTTCGACAATCAATTGTATGTGCGGCTCCTACATGAAACGGCTAATTCATGCTGCCAATATACGGAGTTTGAAATCTGGGATATTTATTCCGAATAGTCTATTTATTTTGACTCTTCTAAAATTAGGAAGCTTTGTTGGTACCTTTTTTGGCGCAAAGTATGAAATTGAAACGATACGAATATTTTGCCCAGTCCTATAGGCGAGGTTATGATATTAACCCAGAGAATATTTGTAAGCATATCACTGGATGGAAATATTTTGCACCAAGACTGTTTGCAGAAGTTGATTTATCGAATACACGGAAAGTATTTATTTATCATCTCACTTGCGAACATCGGGGTTTGGGCGGAATTATACGATTATGTTGTTGTTCTTAAATAATAACTTTTTCGATGAATGTTTATTTTACTTTTGTGTATTAATTATGATATGTTGAGTTTTCGTTTATTTCAAATTCGAAATTTCAATTGAAATCGCGAAAAAAATGAATACGGATTTTCGATTGTGATCAGATGACTGAGAGGGCACATGTTTTTTTCTCTGTTCAAAGCAGATATAAAACGAATACCATGTTGCCGAAAAGCGGTTACGTGTTATCTTTCTTTAGCCAATCAAAATAGTGGTAATGGTATATACAAGAGGTTTCTAAACTTTACAAACTCGGAACGCAATTAATATTAAAATTACAAGTAATGGTGCATGGAAAAACGAATTTGATTTTATTGAAATTGAAACGCACACACATAAGAGTTTTACATTTCATGCACAACTAACCGATGCTACATGTGAGATTTGTGCACATGAACGATTATATATCGCGATTATTTATGTGAGAATGCGTACTTCTCTTTCAACTTTAATTTCCAGGATTTCGGCGTTCACGTGGTCGACTAAAAAAGATTTATCAAATGGATTGGTATAAATGGAAATTATTTGGGAACCACTATCATGTCATTCGTTTATTTTTTACATTCATGTTTTTTTCAAGAATCACCCTGTTGTATTTCCTGTACCTTCGCAAAGGAAAACTCTTTGGTGTCATCATTACTATTAGTGTAATTGAAAGTGGCGTTGAGATGCGAATACTTCATACTAGGTCTGCAGCATTAGAGAGAGCGTTATTTATAAATGCTGGAAGTACATGGCATTTCTAAAAAAAATTGCAAATATATGATGTTTTCTACCCGATTTGAACTAACTGGCAGCAAACCAATACAAGTCGATATTTGAAAATTACACGTCTTAGCGTAAACCGTGAGACAGTATAATATAAATTAGGCCAAGCTAGCTCATGAAAGGGATTTCAAAGTGATCTTGCATAATATTTCGGAAAAAAAATCTTCGATAGAAAGTAGGTCACTCTATCTATAAAAACAGCGGTACTTTCATGGTGATCTTGCGTTATTTCCCAAAGAAAAACTGGCCGTAGAAACATGACGTTAACCAATCTCTTAAAAGGGAAGAGGGCGGACTACTTTCAAGCATATTCTTTCGGACGAGGAAGCGTGTTATACTAAAGCGATATTGGTGATGGGTCATGGGGATGTCATTTTGCCCGGGTTTTGTACAAATGATCCCCCTCCCTAGCTATGGCCGGTAGTAACTAATATCTGCATGTATCAATCGGTGTCTGTTAAAAGGAAAAAACAAGTTTGCAAGGCTTGTCTGTTCAGGCGGGAGTGCGCTTCGTTACTGACGCTGGTGGTTGATTGCACGAAACTTTTATTCCCGACAAGTGTGCTTATCAGGTGTCCTTTGATGAATTCGCTTGTTTTTAACAAGGGTTTAAACGAAACTCCGTTAACGGAAAGACTTCAATTCACAATATTAACGGAAGGAGCGCTTTTTCGGGTATCTATGCTGTTTGAAATGAGTTTAAACGAAAGCTAGGGCACCTAACTAGTTAAAATCAGAAAAAGCACTTTCGCACTTTTTTTTTCGACTGCGAAGCACTTTCGCACTCATAATTTCCTTAGAGTTAACACTGCTCCAGTGACTTCAGAATGATGCAAGACTAAGAATGAAATTTTTAGAAAACGAATGAGGATTTTTTTTCCTCCCACTCGGTTACGGTTCAGTGATTTTGACTTTTTGCAGGCTGCTGAGAGGTCTTATTAAAAATCTAAAGACATGAGCAGTGCTGGAAAAATTATTCTAAGCTTCAGTTTTTTCCTAATTCCCAGTCATGCTCCGGTGATTTTAGGTCATACTCAAAAGTGATAAAAAGTAGATGACGAGATGAGGTTTATGAAAAAAAATGTCACTGACCCTAAAATTGATATAAATTACTTCCATACGTGGTGATCAGCTCATGATCTGTCATTCAACCTACCTACGTAATCACACAATGATGTCATGCCACTGCACATGATGAATTTCTGTGATTTACTGGCGCAACAACCCATGTGTCAATGTCATCTATCCTCTGCCTAACCAGGCTGGGTTTTTAATTTCCCTAAAACTGTCTTTCACAAGCTTTGCAGGTGCAACCTCAACTGGATTTTTATTGTCATTATGCATGTTTTTATATACATTTACAATTCATTTGGGAACAAATTCCAATCACATGCTATTGGAGTATCCCATGTAAAATAATACTAGTAAGAAAAGGAATGCAATCCATTAGTCATGCTTGTGCTACAAAAAAGGTATTTTGCGTTCTATGTTTCTGCAATTTTTTTCATTTTGCTTTTTCATACGGGCAATATCTTGTCTGATACAGAATGTCCATATTTTGTATGCTTCTCTTAAGTCTTAGTCCTCTGATATTTGTTTTCATAATAATTTGTTGTTGCAGAGTTATGATGACCAAATACATGTTGGAAACTGTTCTCCAGCTGACTATTTGCAATATTTAATAATAATTTATTCATTCTCTTCCAATTTCAGGTTCTGGATCTTTTTCACAGAGCCAAGATCGGAGCAGTGTTGACCTAGAAGTTAGCAATCATGATTTTTTTGTGGCAGGTGAGTGTTATTTATAGGCAGTTCTGTTATTGCAATTGATTTTCGATTGTACAAATATCACATTCAGTCAACACAAAAGTAAATACTTTGTTTAAGGCTTTGATGAGCAGTTCCTCTTTCATACCATTGTTTTCTTGCATAGTCTGCACATCTTCCAATATCAGCAAAACAAACTTGAGGCTTGTTTCTGTTTAATTACTCTCATCAAATTATGACTTGTCTGCATCACTCAGGTTCAAGTTCTACTACATTATTGAAAACAGATCAAAGTACAAATGTGGAAATTAAAGATTCAAATATTCACATTATTGGAGGTAAGAACTTTGGAATTTATGTTGAATAGTAGCTTAGTCATTCCGTTTCTATAGTATTATCAAATTTTACTCATTCGTTTTAACTGACGCACAAAATTCGCTGTAATATATTACATAAATGATCTTCTGCTAGCTCAGTGATATTAGTTGTTTGCATGGTTCACTATCAGAATTTTCACTTCATATTATACTGAAGAACACTCATGTCAATTTTATAGGCAGGCCAATGCTAACTGAGGGAGAAGGAGCTACTACAATCATACGTGACAGCGTTATCAAGATTGAATGGAGACCACATAATGGTAAATAAGAAATCATTTTAAATTCGAACAATGAAAATACATCACAAGGCTCTAAAACATCACAAGGCTCTAGAGAAAGAATTAATAATTAATTTCTAATTAAATTTGGACGGGAATACATTCACAATGATGATTCCGCCTCGAAGAAGATTTTGACTGTACAGATTTGACAGCCATGTTTACTTTTGTTTCCTTGCTTTTTAAGTTCAATAAATTTTGAACAAAAATATTACTATTTGAGTATTGGTGAGACTCGACTCGCAAGATCTCAGTTCTACTTGCCGGACAAACTAAAGAGGCAAACAAACGACAATGTCACAATATTTTACTCTGCTATTTCTAAATAATATTGGCTAGCTGCAATTTAATTCAAACCTACAAAATTTTCAGATTCATCTCCTTCACTTCCAGTATTGACTGAAACACCTCTTCAGGCACTGTCAAATGCAAAATTTGATCCTGTGTATGAAGGAAATTCATCATCGCCAGGTAAGCCTAATGCATGCAAATCCAACCTTTGTTTTATAAGCGTTCTTTCTAGTTTTCTCGTAAATGAGATCAGTTCTCATCGTTTGTACCAATTGGAACCAATAACATGCTTTAAAGATTGCATAGTGAAAGTATATATCTGGTTCTTTCAACTCAAACGCAACTCTCCATGTAATCGTCTTAAGATACCATGAAACTTAAAAATTTTAATATAGCCTGCTTGATTCCTAAAAAAAAAATCTTTCAAAAGTAATCAGATTTTAGATCAGATCAAGGATTTGTCTTTAGATTATTAAAAATCTATCATTATACTAACATTTTGCCATCGTGGGAGTGGTAACTGAACTGCAGGCTGGTTATTACTCCACCATTTAGTTTATGCATCTAAATTGTCAGGAATGAAATTTGCTGCATGACGGGTTGCGTTTCAGCTGATAAATAAACACAATGCCAGAATACCTAATCCACCATTAGTAATTAATTACCTAGAACAGGGGTGCACAACCTTTATTATAGGATAGCCGGATACAAATAACTGGGTGAAACTGCGGACCACACCTTTATTTGACATAGGCTTTCTAGTAGTTACAGTAGTTACAAAAATTACGTTGTTGACTTAGCGCAAGCTAGCTGTTAGGGCATTGTAACTCCATACATAGATAATAAGTTGGACCTTTATAATCCTTGAAAAGCAAAGTGGATAGAATTACTCGCAAGTCACTCGTACCAGATGAAATTAAACATGAAGTTTGCTTGTAGGCGCACCATTCCAAATTGGCACTTCCCTACGGAGCGCGCAATTTTACCTTGTGGCATTTGGCCCGTGGGCCACAAGTTGCACACTTCTGACCTAGAGATTTGTAGTATGTGAACCAAGATGGCAGACACCGGAACGTAGAATGTGTACCAGGTTAGGGTTAGGCTATAATTTCAGGTACAAATACTACAGGTGTCACTTGACTAGTCCCCAAACTCGTAATAGAACTAAAATAAGGAAAATTGGTACAAAATTATGGCCTAACCCTAACCTGGTACACATACTACGTTCCGGTCTCCGCCATCTTGGTTTACAAACTTCTGGAGCACCAGAGATTTTTTTATTTACTAGTGGTGTCGAAAAACCCAATTTTATGTCGGCAAAGTATTGTCCTGAATGTTTGCTAGTGATATATGCTTTCAATGCGGTATGTAATTGGCATATAAGAATTACATCACTCAAGTACTTAAGCAAATGTAATATTGTCTACTTGTTAGAAAATGCATGTATTTTGGTCACAGCAGTAGATCGCAATTTTGATAAGAAAATCAATTTTAATAAATTGATAAAACGGTTTGTATTTCACCTCATGCTAACATTTATCCTGTGTGAGTATATTAGAAATCACACAAATGGTTTAAACTCCTGAGATTATTGCTGCAAAACATTGACCTCAATGGGTGCCTAGGTAGGTTGAATAACAGATCAGATTAATTAAAATAATTACATTTCATTAAGCAGAAGTAATGTCCTTAGCCGGTATCACTATTTTAAGTTATGCACATAATGCATTTTCACAATTCACACTATACGATATTTCAACTTTCGTATTTATTTTTCTGCAGATGCAGCCCCTTCACATCCTTCCCCATCATCAGTCGCAACTGGAACACCGGTTCAACCATTGCCAGATACAGCAATTGCTCCTGTGTATAAAGCAAATTCACCAGGTATGTTTGGGCTAATGGAAAACGTCCAATCTTGGTAGGTCCAACAAACTTCTTACTAATCACTTACTAATTGTGTCTACAAGATCAAGATAAACTTACAAGTGCAACATATGACTTGTAAAATATTGACGTGTCACGTTTTCTTGATTTATTCATTGTTAAACACTGCAAGAGTAATTATCTAAATTGCAACTCTTCTATGTAATCGACCTACGATCTTATGAAAGTTGAAATTTTATGGTTAAGACGAACAACATTCATTTATCCATCATCATTATATGGCTTGGATCTAAAAAAGTCAATACCAAACAAATTTTCATGGTTTTGCCTCTACAAACTATTGTAAATCTATCATTACACTGGCATATGCTTTTTTTTCAGGCTTCTTCCAGCAAGTTACTAAGAAACTATTTGGAGGTGAACACTTTTCATTTAATTAATATAAAAATCATTAATAAACGAAAAAGGTGCTCCAGAAGTATGTGTACCAATATACCAATATGGAAGTAACTAATAGTGTTTGCCCAAGCTACATCAAGTTGTGTAAATGGACTGAAAGCTATGGGGTATATTCACTTGGCTAACAAAGGCAGTCCCAAACTCGTAATATAACTAAAATAGGGAAAATCAGAATAGAAGTATGATTGACCCTAACCTGGTACACATACTTCGAAAGTAGCTTATCCAAAAAATAGTGTTTCATATGAACAAGCCAATAGATTAACTTACCTGTTGGGTGAATATTATTCCACCACTGAGTCTATGCATCTGAAACAAATAATGTGTCGATTATTCCCATTCCTGACATGGACTGGAAACCGAACGTGGGGCAGTTTTTCGTAATTTGACAAAGCTTTAAAACTTTTGTATTTTGATGGATGTTTCCCGACCCTTAACCCTGGAAAACTCTCCTTATACTTTCACATCAAAAAATGTCTGACGCCCATTTTGAGTGTTTTTGCCAGTTGACGATTGCAAAATTGGTTTACATGTTTCATAACCCTAATCTGGAATCTGAGATAGTTGACCTTTTTCTTATCAAGAGCACTGGCTCTTCTTCAAGTATATCACAGCTATTTTGAACTAATTTTCAATTACTGCGACTAAGCTAAAACTATTGGCTGTAGGGTGATTCATGTGACCACGGGTCGGTTCTGGCTTCCTCCACCATCAAGTCCATGCATCCAAAAACAAATAATCGGCTATCTAAATTCATACCCAATACTGATTGGTGACCAGACGAGAGGCTGTGGTTCGCCATATGGATAAGCTGCCATATCGATTTTCCCTTCTCCCCCCCACACACGCACACACTCAATAAATGTGTAAAACCTATGCTATATGTAAATACTATCCTTTTAATATATAACTTAACATCATCTCCTTTTAATCAAAATCTTAATAGAAATCTTCTATTCAGTTGTGAGAAGATTCATTGATTATTTCAATTGGAGAACATGGAAGCAAACAACAGTCAATGTTACAGAAAGCTACAAAGATCAAAACTTGGAAGAACCTGAATTTGAGGTCAATCCCAAGTTAAACAAAGTGACTGGTTTTTACAGGGGACAGATGGCACCTGATGTCACAGAGTACAGGAAGGAAAAAGAGTTCGCTGTCACACAGGCGAACGAAAAGATTGGCGAAGTGATCTCACCCAATGAACTAGTCCAACAGCTGTGTGAGGAAGGTTGCCGATGCGTAGGACTAGTGGGACAAGCTGGAGGGGGCAAGTCAACAATGATGAAGCGTACTGCACGAGGCGTTCTCGTCGCTAATGAACTGGATAACGAATCTAAAGCAAAAATGGGATTGTTTGCTCGGTTGTTCAGGAAACAGAAAAATGGATTCAAATTTGTTCATCACTTGAATTTCAGAGACCTTCTTGTTTCTTATGGTTTAACACCAGAAGAAGCTTTAACTCCATGTACACTGCTTTTTGGAAACTTTGCACCCAATCTACCAGATCCAACTGTAAGAGCGGGATATGAATGGCTTCAGCAACACCAATCAGAAGCAATTTTATTTATTGATGGCCTGGATCAGGCTATATGGAATCTAGAGGGAAATTACAATAAGATGACATATACTGATAAATCAAGTACAGCCACAATCATGTTTAATATCTTATCAGGCAACTTGTTCCCCCATGTAACCTTAGTTATTTCTTCACGTGAACATAGGATGGCATCCCTTCCCCTGGAGCTACGACCTCCATTAATTATTGCTCTTGCTGGCCTTGAACGTGATGACACCAAAAAACTATTTACTGCTGTTGTAGGTGAAACAGGGGAAGATTCCTGGAATAAGATGACGTTTCAGTCACCTGCACTCGTGCCATTGTCTTCTGTCCCTTTATTCTTGATTTTCAATGCAATCGTTCATAAATCCAACCCAGAGAATCTGCCTAATACAATGACTGATGTAATGACAAAAGTACTTCATATTTTCATGCGTTCCTCACACACTCAGGAGAAAAAATTGATTGAAATAATTCTTCACAATTTGATGAAAATGTCATTTGAAGCCACTCGAGAAAAGCGAGTTATTTTCAACAATACCGATCTAAAAAACGCAGGACTTACAAAAGAAATGGTACGTGATCTCATCATAGAAGTACCTGGAGGCAGCTCACTACTCAATCAACATATTTTGGAAGGTGACACTCTGATGTTCTTTAGTCATCAAATCCTTCAAGAAATGTTAGCTGCTCTGTACATCGCCAACATGGATCTCGCAACTTTCCGAGCATTCGTCACTAACGAGATTCACAAAGATCACTGGTCCGTTGTTCTACGGCTCCTGTGTGGAACTGTTTTTGATCAGAAAATTAAAGCTCAATTCATCAAAGATCTTACAACTGGTAAGAGCAATCAGGACGTTACAATTATTGACTAATTCAAATATTATCATATTGCGCCAAGAGATAGGAATAATTTTGCCATAGCTACTCTAATTACCCTACCGCATTCAAGATGGCTAAGTGGTTAATGCAACATCCACCACATGTTAATATAGAAAGTAACCATTTAATATAACCGTTGTATTGGTAACAGAACGGGGTGCCGGGGTTTGTGACATGAATGAGTCATTTTATAGGTGTTATTTCTCCAATGAGAAATGTGTAAACCCTGATTCTAAATATTTTAATTTTTTTTTTTTTCAGAGACTGGACTAGAAAAGCAAAATTGTCTTAAACATGCACTCACAACTAAGATAAATCAATGTACGAAATCCTATCAGAAGTTGGAGTTGTTTGGTGCGTTATATGAAGCCAATGATGCCGAGCTCATTAGATCCCATGTTCAAGAAATCAACTTCGAAAACGAGTCTTTCACTGCAGCAGGAATGTGTGCAATGTCATGTGTCATGCGACGATGTGGTCATCTTGAACAAGTTCGCCTCGTCAAATGTGAGCTCAATACAGAATTATTGAAAAACTTCGAGTTCAACTTGAAAGGCTCTATAGTGAAGGCAAGTGTTTAGTAAAAAACCTAATCTACATATTATTAACGAAAATAATACAAAGAATACACTTAATTTCACATCATGAGATAAAAAATGTATCTCCCATCTGTCAAACTACTGTATATTTAGTCGATTACCTTAAAATGTTAGAATTATCACAGTTATATGAACATATCTTAACTTTATTTTATACTTCTGATATTAATTTGTATTGCATCCTAACAGGTGTCAGAATTTGATATCAGCTTAAATCCTATGTCCGTTGAAGCTTTTGATATCTTTGGTTCAGTTTTAACAAACATTGAAGTGGAAAAACTCGTTATGCGTGGCTGCTCACTTACAGAAGAAAAGTTTCGTGTGCTTGGAAGACATTCCCATTTACAGGTCGAAATATAAATTTTAAGATGGTTTATTATTCCAATTCCTTAATCCTTGGTTTTTATTTTGTTAGTAAGTTTGCTCTGTTTTTTTATTTAAATTTGTTAAATTATACAAACTCTATTAACATTTTAATATTCGCTAGAAAAGATCTTCCAAATTATATTTAATTGGTCTAGTTCATTGGTTCTCAACCGCCGGTCCGCGGACCGGTGCTGGTCCGCGAAGCATTTTTGCCGGTCCGCGAGAAATTTCGGTGTTTTGTTGTTTTATGCCGGCTAAATCGCTGTACCGAAGGCGAGGTTACGTTGGTTTATTACGCAATTTTTCTTCCGCCATCATATTGCGACAGCTTGGCGCCGAGTAATCATACTTTTCGCTTTTTCGGCACCGATTCATCTCGAATGCGCTCCGATCTCTTTACCAAAGACGAGGCTGCGTTGGTTTATTATGCAATTTCTCTTCCGCCGTCATACGCGACATCTTGGCGCCGAGCAATCACACTTTTTGTTTTTTCGGCTCCGATTAATCGTGAATGCGCTCCATCAAATCTCGCAAGATTTAGAAACCCAAGAATTGGCACGCGTGCTTTTTCTGTTCTGCATGCTTTTCCTGATTAATATGACCATCCAAATAAAACGTTATGCATATTTCTTTGTTCAAACCAGAAAACAGTCAAGAAAAGTATAATACTCCAGTAAAATACGGCAGGTGGTCACGAGGCGCGCAAAAACGCATGAGCCGCTGTCATCTTTTCCAGACATCTTGAGCAGACAAAGTAGGATTTTGAGCCTGGTGCCAAGTTACCGACGAATTTTTCATAGTAATGTAAATTCATTTCGTTTGAAGAATCGATCAACTGCAGAGGGATTAATATGATAAACCAGATGAAAAAGAAAATGCTTGATTCAAATTGTGATTCTACTTTACAGTCCAGATTTAACAAAAGAATCACTGTCACAATTTTGGATATATATCTCTTGATAACGAATACCCATCGCTAATTAATCGAGCAATCAAACTGTTGTTCGTATTTTCAACGAGTTAATCATAATTTTATTACTTATATATAAAAATATTTTCATCACTAGCTTTAATTAAAGCGAAGCAAGGAAATTGGCTGCACGCCGCTGCAGGGCTACGTGTTGCATAAACTTCCTTGAGGCATCATCTGCAATCCTATATTGGAAACTAAATAGAAGCAAAATTCTCACTAGAGTTAATTGCGTTTGTACATGATTTGGCATGTACATGTTTTTATGTGAGATGTTTTATGTGTGCCTTTCTTACGCATAATGGGTGCCCAGCACTGCATTTCATTACGCAAATATAATATGGTATTATGTTATGTTTCACCCATTTCAATTTTTGGCCGCCACATTTGATAGCTTTTCTTCGTGTGAGCTGTTTTTAAGTGTGCCTTTTTTGTCTAGATGCATATTGAGTGCCCGACATTGTATTGTATTACGCAAATATATGTTATTCTTTTCTGCTCCAGTCATTTCAATTTTTGCCGGTCCGCCGGTCCGCGAGTACATTTAATTTAATTTTACCGGTCCGCCAGGGTAGAAAGGTTGGGAACCACTGGCTAGTTACTATGAGGAATTATATTTTTATCAACCTAACAGAGGTATTATATATTTCAGATCCACATTCTGGATGTTCGAAATATCACCAACATGACGTTTGACTTGTATCTTGCGATTGTCAAGTTTGCATCTGAACATGATGTCAAAGAACTTTTGATGGATCCGTGGGATTGCTTCAACGCAAGCAACAAGCAGCTGTTGGAACTGAGTAAATGGGAAGTTTGTGGAAAGGTAAACTAAATCTGAAACATTTGAAATGCCCCACATCCATTTAACTCACTAATCAATCCTAGTGTTGTTTCTCGCCCAACTATGGCTTACAGGAAAGAGAACTCAACTCGCCGCGCAAACTTTGACTGTATGCTTTTAAAAAGCCAGTCCAGTGTTGAAACATTATGGCCTGCATCTAGTACTAATATATTGTTGACAATTATTGTTTCTTTCTTATTATTTTTCTCATAAAACGCTATTTCATGGAATCATGGCTTTCACTATGAACAAGGCTCTGAATAAGCAGCTACTAGTATGGAAGGGAGCTAGCTACATTGTCTGGAAAAACTGAAGTCTATCGTTTTCAGCATTATCTGCTCCATTCATTTGGACCATGATTGCGATGGTGATGTGTTTGTGGTTTGTAAATCAGTGTATCTACGAAGAGAATATCTTAGATAAATCTCAAGTCAAATTTCATCATTATAGTTATGCAGCTTTGAGGTTTTGTATTTTTATTCACCTAACAAACAATTTTATTTATCTCAGATCCAAGTTCTGGATGTTCGAAATATCACAAACATGACGTTTGATCTGTATCTTGCAATTGCCAAGATTGCATCTAAACATGATGTCAAAGAACTTTTGATAGATCCGTGGGATTACTTCAAGGCAAGCGAAGAGCAACTGTTGGAACTGAGTAAATGGAAAGTTTGTGGAAAGGTAAACTAAGTCCAAAACCTTTGAAATAGTTATATTCAATTGGTAGTGCTTTTATTTTGTTATAAGAGACCGCAATCGTAAGTAATGTTGAACACAATTATATTATTATAGAAAGACTATTAATACTTTTAAGGTACAATAAGTCATCCGCTAAAAAAGTCGGCTATATTAATAAGTGGTGAAAAGTGTTTGCTCAAAGCAAGGTTCTGAATCCTAAAAGAGCATAAATTCCTAAAAGTGGAAAGAGTTCTTATAGAGGAGTTGCAAAGTCCCGAGCTCCTAACCAGAAGCGTAAAGTAAAGAGTTCTGATCGAAGAGTTGCTAATTTTCCCAAAGCAAGGTCTCAAGCCTGAACTGAAATCGTGAAGGATTCTGATTGAGGAGTTGCAAGTTTGCTCAAAGCAGGGTCCCGGGCTCTCAATTAAAATTGAAAATAGTACTGATAGAAGAGATGCAAGTTTGCTCAAAGCAAGGTCTCGGGCCCTCCTAAACTGGGTCTAGTCCCGGGTTCCAACTAAAATTGTGAGGAATTCTGATTGAAGAGTTGCAAGTTTGCTCCAAGTAAGGTCCTGAGCCCTCAACTAAAGGTGAAAAGAGTTTCTACAGAATAATTGCATATTTGCCCAAGTCAAAATCTCGAGCCCCAATCTAAAATTGGAAAGAGTACTTGCAAAAAAGTTGCCCAAGGCAAAATCCTGAGTCCTCAAATAAAAGTGGAAAGAGTTGCAAGTTTGCTCGATGCAAGGTCCCAGGTCCTCAACTACGGGTAATAGCAGAAAGAGTTGCAAATTTGCTCGAAGCAAGGTCCCGGGTCCTCGACTAAAAGTGGAGAGAGTACTGATAAAAGAGATCCGAGGTTTCTCGTGTCTTTAACCTAACGTGGAAAGAGTTGCAAGTTTGCTCAAAGCTAAAAAATGCTATTTCATGGAATCATGGCTTTCACTATGAACGAGGCTCTGAATAAGCAGCTACTGATATGGAAGAGAGCTAGCTACATTGTCTGGAAAAACTGCAGTCCATCGTTTTCAGCATTGTCTGCTCCATTTATTTGGACCATGGTTGCGATGGTGATGTGTTTGTGGTTTGTAAATCAGTGTATCTACGAAGAGAATATCTTAGATAAATCTCAAGTCAAATTTCATCAGTATAGTTATGCAGCTTTGAGGTTTTGTATTTTTATTCACCTAACAAACAATTTTATTTATCTCAGATCCAAGTTCTGGATGTTCGAAATATCACAAACATGACGTTTGATCTGTATCTTGCAATTGCCAAGATTGCATCTGAACATGATGTCAAAGAACTTTTGATAGATCCGTGGGATTACTTCGAGGCAAGCGAAGAGCAACTGTTGGAACTGAATAAATGGAAAGTTTGTGGAAAGGTAAACTAAGTCCAAAACCTTTGAAATAGTTATATTCAATTGGTAGTGCTTTTATTTTGTTATAAGAGACCGCAATCGTAAGTAATGTTGAACACAATTATATTATTATACAAAGACTATTAATACTTTTAAGGTACAATAAGTCATCCGCTAAAAAAGTCGGCTATATTAATAAGTGGTGAAAAGTGTTTGCTCAAAGCAAGGTTCTGAATCCTAAAAAAGCATAAATCCCTAAAAGTGGAAAGAGTTCTTATAGAGGAGTTGCAAAGTCCCGAGCTCCTAACCAGAAGCGTAAAGTAAAGAGTTCTGATCGAAGAGTTGCTAATTTTCCCAAAGCAGGTCTCAAGTCCTGAACTAAAATCGTGAAGGATTCTGATTGAGGAGTTGCAAGTTTGCTCAAAGCAGGGTCCCGGGCTCTCAATTAAAATTGAAAATAGTACTGATAGAAGAGATGCAAGTTTGTCCCGGGTTCCAACTAAAATTGTGAGGGATTCTGATTGAAGAGTTGCAAGTTTGCTCAAAGTAATGTCCTGAGCCCTCAACTAAAGGTGAAAAGAGTTTTCATAGAATAGTTGCATATTTGCCCAAGTCAAAATCTCGAGCCCAAATCTAAAATTGGAAAGATTACTTGCAAAAGAGTTGCAAATTTGCTCAATGCAAAATCCTGAGTCCTCAAATAAAAGTGGAAAGAGTTGCAAGTTTGCTCAAAGCAAGGTCCCGGGTCCTCGACTAAAAGTGAAAATAGTACTGATAAAAGAGATCCGAGGTCCCGTTTCTTCAACTTAACGTGGAAAGAGTTGCAAGTTTGCTCAAAGCAAGGTCCCGAGCCCTCAACTAAATGTAGAAAGAGTAGTGATGAAAAGCTGCATGTTTGCTCTAAGCAATGTCCCGAACTTTGACTAAAAGTGGCAAGACTCCAGATAGAAGAATTGCAAGTTTGCTCAAAGCAAGGTCCCGAGATTTTAACTAAAGGTGGAAAGACACCTAATAGAAGAGATGCAAGTTTGCTCAAAGCAAGGTCCCGAGATTTTAACTAAAGGTGGAAAGACACCAAATAGAAGAGTTGCAAGTTTGCTCAGAGCAAAGAAGTTCTGATAAAAAAGTTGAAGTTTGCGCCAATCATGATCTTGCGACCTCAATTAAAAGTGGAAATAGTAATGATAACACAATTTCAAATTTTCCCAAAGCAAGGTTCCGATCCCTCAACTAAAAGTGAAAAGGTTACTGGCAAAAGACTTGCAAGTTTGCTCGATGAAAGTTCCCAGGTCCTCAACTAATAGCTGAAAGAAATGCAAGTTTGCTCAAAGTAAGGTCCCGAGCCCTCAACTAAAAGTGGGAAGAGTTCTGATAAAAGAGTTGCAAATTTGCTTTAAGCAAAGTCTCGAGCCCTCAACTAAAAGTGGAAAGACTAGATATGGGACTTGCAAGTTTGCTCGAAGCAAGGTCTTGAACCCTATACAAAAAGCGGAAAGAGTTTGATAGAAGGGATGTAAATTTATTCAAAGCAAGGCCCTGGGAGACTAAAATTGTGAAGCCCGGTTTATCGATATGCAGGACTTTTATATCTTGTGTAATACCTGAATCCAACAAACCAGTAAAAAAACTCCAGCTTCGACCCGACCTGAAGTTTATGTCAAAAGATATTTTGATTTGAGGATTAAAGGAGTCCCTAGTATGAAGGTGCTGATATGAATAATATATAAAGCTCTGAGTGCGTCAGTGTTGCTTTGAACAAATTTGTAACCCTTCTTTCAGAACTCTTTCCACTTTTAATTGAGTTGCTTGGGATGTTGCTTTTAGCAAAGTTGAACCTGAGTCTTCAACTAAAATGGACAGAGTAACGGTTCTGATAGTAAAGTTTCAAGTTTTGCGGTTGCGTATAAGCAAAACATACCTTATTTCTTACACCCTGGGTGAGGTGGGGGCCATCAGTTGTTTGATGTTTATATGTGCATACTGGTTTCATATCAAATGTAAACATTAATAAGTTTAATAGTGAATAGAAGAAGGCCTGCCATAAGTATTTGCAGTCACCTTCATAACCTACTGCAATATCTACTGCAATGGCTATTCTTAATGATATCGATCGGTCTGGTAAATGTGATACCCATAAATTTCCATATTCTAGGATCCTTTATACTTGTACATATACACATGCAATAATTTTCAGATCAATGTTCTGGATGTTCAATCCATCACTCAAATGCCATCTGATCAATGTCTTACAATATCTGAGTTTGTAAGTCAAAGCAAAACCTATCACAACTAATCTTGTGGGGCAACCTTGTTCATTTTGCGCTATTCCTTACTGGTGGGTCATTACAATTGGTAGCATGAGGTTTCAGAGAGATCGCAGACATTTTTCGGTGTCATTACTCATATTCTTATTTACTGATAGTTTCGTTTTTGAAAGGTTTTTATGGATAGCATATAATTGAGTCTTATCCTTTTTTCCTTATTCCTTTTTTTTTCACTGTTTTATGACATTTTGATGCAATATATTGATATATATCGGAAAATCAATGACCTGTGTTACGGGTTCTAAATTCACTATTCTGTGTTAGTAGGCACCATCCTTCAAACATTCAACTTTGCTTAAATACCAGCCTTTAGTGCACAGATGTTTGATATCTTTATGCTTTCAGATATCCGTTATTGATATCAGCCAAAACACAATGGACGAAGAAGCTTTTGATGCTCTTGGTGTACTTTTATCAAAGTATGAAGTTGACCAACTCATTGCCAAAAATTGCCAGCTAACAAAAGCAAAACTTGATGCTCTTGGAAATCATTCTGGATTAAAAGTATGACCAAGTTATAATATAATATCATGCCACTGTTGCTCTTTTGTTGAGTTGGCTAGAAAATACACACAAAACAGCTGGTTTTATGATGTTCGATATTGGTAGATTTGGATAGTAAAGTCTTCTTTTTGCGGGAATATCTAAAATCAAAGATGTAAATATCCAAAATAAGGCGTGCAAGATCAAATTTAACGAATATTTTTATTTTTGATCGAAATTTACACTCCTTAAACAATTGTCTGCACCCCACTTTTGAAAACCACTGGTCTAGGTTCGATACAAACAACCATTTTTGTACAAGAAATTGCTATTTTTGATTAGCCAGGGTTTATCATATCTTAGTTTACAAAACTTTTGGATAAGGTTTAGATATGTAATCTTATTGATACTTAAAATCCATTTATTTTTCTGTGTTTCAGTTATCCAGGTTTGACATCAGTGAAAACCTAATGGATGAAAAAAGCTTCAATGCTCTTGGTTCCGCTTTAACAACAAATATAAAAGTTCTTGAACTTGTCATGCAAAATTGCCGACTGAATAAAAAAAAACTAGATGCTCTTGGAAGTCACTCAGGATTACAGGTTCCGTGTTTTATTGCTGTTTGATATATTATTGTCTGCATAATCTGCAAAGTATATTTGAAATGGTTTGCTATTCAGCATTTCTGCTAATGCCTGTTACGATTCAAGGTAGATATCTAGATCAGGGCTTCCCGAACTAGGGGCCGCGGCCCTAGAAGGGGCCGCGAAACGAATTTTAGGGGCCGCAAAGAGAACACCAATTTCACATATATATATGTCGTCGGTGGCCAGACATCGCAATTCATCATTTAAGCCTGCATAAACATACATTAAGCCAAGGCTGGACTTGCCATGCAGCAAAAAGCATTCGCCCCCATTACACTGAATAATTACGGTAAGTAACGTTAACCTGAATAATTATGTGCTTGTTTTTGTTATTGAGTGGGCCTAATAAAAGTTGAGAATTAGCTGTGCCAATAAAACATCAAAAATGCACATTTCAAACTGTTTAGTATTATTAACGTGGACAAGGGCCGCAAAAAATTTTAATATAATAAAAGGAGCGGCGAGCTCAAAAGATAACCTAGATCATAGAAATATACTCTAGGAAATATACTAATGTCATTGTTTTTTACAAATTTGAAAAATATACACTAAACAAACATTTACATATCTGAGGTTTAATATAGATCAGTCTATTTAATTCTTTTGCTTATTTTGTCGATAGCTTGAAGAAGTATAAAATGCATAGATATCTGACGACTTGGTGATATTACAAGTTAGTACTTGTCTAAATTCAAAGCCAACCAATATGGGTTGTAACAATTTTCTCAAACTAGATGGTTTCAAGTTCTGAGTTCACTACCAAAGTCTGCAAAGTTGTTCACCGCCCTCAATTTTTTTTGAAATTCCCCAATATTAGATTTCAAAGTTGGATGTCAATCATAATTTTATAAATGAAGAAGCTTTCAGTGCCCTTGGTTCACTTTCAAGTAGTGTTGGAGTTGATGAGCTCATCATGCGCAATTGCCAATTAACGAAAACCAAACTTGATGCTTTTGGGAGCCATTTGGCAAACTATGGTGTCTAGTCGGTCAGCAATCTATGTCGGTCATGGGACCAGTTAGCCAGTTATTAGTTTCAGATGCATGGACTTGATAGTGGAGGAAGGCGTAATTAACTAGCGATCACATGACTCACTTGGTGGGGAGGGGACCAGCAATCCTCTCGCACATATCTTTCCCTCAGAATATTTAAACCTGCGAACGCAAACATGGCAATCAGAGATGCGGTGGCTTATTACTAACGCTTAGCATGGCTTGGCATCACACTTTCTTTGGGTATGTCTTGAGTCGAGACAAACAATTACTGGTATGCAAGAACTAATTTATCTTGAATGTCGGTCTAGCTTGTCTGTCAAAACGAATCGAATATTCGAATGTATTCGAATACCATTTCAGCTGATTTTCCGATGTTTCCGAATAATAGCCCATTTTCGCAGTCAGCAGGGTGTTTTGGTTTTGGGAAAAATCTTCAAACGATTTTCCGCGCTTTGTCATGTATTGTAATGACCATGAAATAGAATCGGAACTTTGTTTTTCTTCTGTGCGAGCCAGCACCTCATATTGTTGTGACACCTTTGCACAGTCGCGAGATTGGTATTGCCTCTATACCCTTGCAAGGCCTCTTCTAATTGTCACATTCGTTATCATTAATTATGAAAATCCTTAATTGTTATGCTACCCAATAAATCGTTGCAAGTCCGAATTATTAGGAAATATAATTAATGACATATTATAATTAATATAATACAAATAACCACTTTTAAGCAAGAAACCACTTTTCTTGATGAGCCAGAAGCCGGTATCTGTTCCAAAACTTCAGATATGATTTAGATATGTAATCTCATTGATATTTGAAATTCAATCATTTATCTATGTTTCAGTTATCCAGGGGTGATATCAGTGAAAACCCAATGAATGGAAAGGCTTCAAAGGCTTCTCTTTGTTCCGTTTTAACAACAAATAATAAAGTTCTTGCCCTTGTCATGCAAAATTGCGAACTAAATAAAGAAAAATAAACCACCCTTTTTCAAATTTTTGAAAAACTGAAAAAGTCGCCAATAACGCATGCAATTGCATTTTGCTAGTCGTCAATTTTTTTCGTACATCACATATTATTCCGCGATAAACGCTTTCAACGTTGGTGTTTATTCTCTCTAAAACACAAATCATCGTCAAAATTGTGCCATAATAACGATGATAATCACCCAATTTTTGTACTCGCACAGAATTGTGAATCTGGTGAGAGTTACAATACGTTTATCGGCAACAAGGCAAATGAAGGGGTGAATCCATGAAGCAAATTATTTGATTGAAAAGCGGCAATATAAATTACTGAAAATAGGAACGTAAACAACAAGTTCTGTTGTAGGAGGCCAGGGACAATCTGAAATGCTTCTCTAGGCGTTGAAAATCACAAAATTATGTTGGTTCGGCGTTGATAACAATATTGTTACTGAAACCGCAAGGTGAAATTGAAGACATTTGAATTAATAAAGCAAGACAATTCAAACAAGCCCGTATCAGTCATGGTTTGATTACTTTACACAAAAGAAAAATCATTATTCGTTGAAAAAGTCGGCTCTTTTAACAAGTGCTGTATTCGAGGCGACTGTTCCGCGTGTATTTCGAGGCGATAAATATGTATTTTTGATTTACTGCTGAAATGTAATTTTTATTGTACGAAATTAAATTGTACTTTACTGGATTTTATATCCGATCTTGAGATTTTTTTTAACGTCGATAACGGCGCAAAAAAACGTATCAAAACTGAATACAAATGGGCAGTTTATCTCATGGTTTTTATGTACACAGATCGCGGTGGTGTTTTAATATAGTAATGTTTTTATTTTGACGTAAGAAAAAAACGCAACCTCAAGTTACATTAGACACAATTCAATTAATATATAGGGACATTTTGGATTCTTGTAGTTGTCATGGATTGAATATTTTTCATGACAGAAAAATCATTATACGCTGAAAAAGGTGGCTCTTTTAATTCTCGATTTTAAAACCCTTCCCCCTTTGAAAAATTCTGGCGACGCGCCTGCATGTCATGGTTTTGGAAGATATATAAATCAGGCTTCTCAACCGTCAAGCATCTCATGGTGGCCCGCAATGCGGTGCACACATGCACAGAATATTAAAAACAATCAAAATTCTGATTCTGTTTCATTGTCAATACAATACGTTAAAAAGTGCAGAAAATCGTTGAATGACTTCCCTCGAAAATGAAACACCTAGCTGACGGCAAAAAAAGGCTATCATTTGGAATTATTTGAAACTTTGCCTAAATGGTTCGATACTTTGATATTCAAATATATTCGAATACTCGATTTGTTTTGGACAACCCTGCCACAACTTATTTTAACCACTGGAAAAAACGTAAATAAAGGTGGTCCGCAAAGTAAAATTATTTGTGAAAGTGGGCCGTGAAAAAATTTACATTAAACAACCATATATTTATTTTAGGTTTACTATAGAATCTTTTTAATTCTTTTACTTATTTTAGCTTCAAGAAACAAAAAATATTAAGATATCTGTTGGCTCGGTGATATCGCAAGTTGGAAATAGCTAATCTAAAGCTTACAAAATTGAGTTGTAACATTTTTTTGCACTTAGTGGATTTAAGTTCTACGTTCACTACCAAGTGGTTGTTTACATAGTTTTACCACCCTTAATTTTTATGTAATTTTCCGATATTAGATTCCAAAGTTGGATGTCAGTCTAAATTCAATGAATAAAGAAGCTTTTAATGTGCTTGGTTCACTTTCAAATAGTGTTGGAGTTGATGAGCTCATCATGCGGAATTGCCAATTAACAAAAACCAAACTTGATGCTTTTGAGAGTCATTCTGGATTGAAGGTATGATATAGATCAGGAGTGTCAAATTTGTGAGTCTTCGAGGGCTTCATTGCGTTTTGGGAATTGTGCCAAGGGCCGGAAACAGTTTTTGATATATTTTTATAATGTATGCGCCAAGCATATTTTTAAATCGGTGTGGTTTGTGACATTTATTGTGATGTAATTCAACTGCCGAATAAAGTTTTGTTATTTCCCTCAAATTTTAAATGTCAATTACAATGCCAATTATTAATTTCTTGCATTTCACTATTATTGTAATTTAACTATCCAAAATATATTTGAACAAACTTTTGATAAAAAAAGAATACTACATACACCAAAATTAATTTTACGTACTATATAGGTAAATTTTAGGTCTATATAGGGACTGCCAGAAGTATGTGCACCAAGATGGCGCACAACCTGAACCCTAACCTAGTACACATATTATGTTGTCAACAATAAGATAGGAATTGCATCTTTTTCCTGGGAGAGAGGAAGGCCAATGAAGCGGCTTAAGCATATGGCGGACCACGAACTCTAATCAGATTACCAGTCTATGTCGGTCATGGGATTGGTTAGTTATTTGTTTCAGACGCATGGACTTGATGGTGGAGGAAGTCCCAACCGACCCGCGGTTATGTGAACCACCCTACGGTGGCAAGGAGTCCAGTAATTCTTTCACACATAATTTTTCCTCACAAGATTCAATCCTGCGAACCCACGCAGGGTAATCTGAGATGTGGCGACAAGCGTACTTCTAACGCTTAGCACGGTGGGCTACATCGACAATCCTAGTTTTCTGACCTAATACCTATTATTCATGCTCCCTTCGCATGACTGAAACAGAGTCGTGTAACATAAGTCACCATCAGCTGGTTGAGCAAAAAAATTTTATATCTTCAGTAATATAATAAGTAGGAATGTAAAAAATAACTAACACAGATGCTGATATTATCTTATCTCCATTTTTATTTGAACTAATTGATACACTATATTTACACCCAGTTTAAACATACCAAAGTAACACAGTAAAACATATGATGAGAATTTGCTTGCTTAAAATAATGATAAACTTTTGATGTTGGTTTTTATTAATCGTATCTGTCACAACTTTTAGAGAAAATTCAGATATGTAATCTTATTGTTAGTTAACTTTCATTTCCATGTTTTCAGCTATCCAAGTTTGATATCAGTGAGAACCCAATGGATGAAAAAGGATTCAATGCTCTCGGTTCTTTATTGACAGCAAATAATAAGGTTATTGACCTTGTTATGCAAAATTGCCAACTCACAAAAGAAAAACTGGACGCTCTTGGGAGTCACTCAGGATTAAAGGTTTTGTTATTTATTGCTGCTTGATCTATCATTAAATAATCTGTATATTCGTAGTGATTTTCAATTCAGCATTTCTGCCAAACTAGGTTGCGATGGAGAGAAGATAAAATTGATCTTCTTTTTCCGCAATTTCACTTTTTATCTAGAGAATTTGGAGTGAGAAGAAATTAATTTCATTTGTATTATTTCTTAAGTGCTTTTCAAGAAAAAATCTCCGCAAAAACCTAGCAATAACCCAAGCATGTCACACACTCTTTTTGATGGAAAAAAATAGCCTCTTGTAGCTGGCTATGTCTTTGACCCGCTGAAGCTCGACGGTGTAACTAATAGACTAATAAATTGTATTAGAGCAGTGGTTTTCAACCTTTTTTCATTCGTGGCCCACTTTTTGTCGCACGAAAGTCCCGTGGCCCACTAATTTTTTTATGCTTGAAGAAACTACTAACTTGAAAAACAAATAGCAACAGATCATATTTCCGAATGAATTTTTGTTCAACTGAGCATTAGTGAGATACTTGCTGCTGAACATTATCGACTAATACATTCATTTTTGGTGGCGTTGAAAAGAGCGCACAACGCATACCATTCTCCACATCAAGTCGGTTCCGAGCCTTCGTTTTGAGTTGCACCAATGTGGAAAACCCTGCTTCACATAAATACGTGCTACTGAACGGCAAAAGCACTTTGATGCATTTTTACTGATGCGCGGATAAGTAACACACACCCAAAACTCACAGATTGAATAAGTCTCAAACATATCCTTACAAGCAGAGTCGTTTCTAAAGTCAATGAGCTCATCTTGTAAGTCATCAGCAACTTTTTCCACTGGTAATGTAAACGGCTTTCTCACCAGCTCCAAATCAACATCAGATATTTCAGGGAAATAGGCTAAAAATTCTTCCCGGAGACTGACAAGATGTTGCAATATTTCAGACGACAGATTCACATCCAAGGTACTCACAGATGAAAGAGCTTCAAACATTGCAAAATTTCCACTCTCAATTTTTCGTTCCCAATTTTCAAGCTTTTCCACAAACGCATTCAGGTCGTCCATGAAGTCAAGTACAGTTGTATCTTTTCTTTGTAGCTTGAGATTTAAGCGGTTTAATTGGTCAAAAATATCAACTAGATAAGCAAGTTTAGAAATGAAGGTACTATCTGCAAAGCAAGATTTTAATTTGTATTCTCCCTGTCTGTTCAGAAATTCTTTCAATTCCTCCCGTAGTTCAAATACTCTGGCTAAAACATTGCCCTTGGACAGCCAACGGACCCGAGTATAGTATAATAAATTCAAGTGTTCAGCATTCATCTCAGAGCATAGTTTTCTGAAAAGGCGTGTATTCAGTGCACCATTCTTCACAAAGTTTGCCGTCTTGATAACTGTGTTCAGAACATCTTGAAGAGAGTTTGAAAGAGTTTTTGATGCCAGAGCTTGTCTGTGTATCATACAATGCATTGAGATGACATCAGGAGAAAGATTAAGAACTAATCTTTGTAAGCCACTTTAAGCTCCTAACATTGCAGGAGCACCAGCCGTGCATATACCACAAACATTTTCCCAGGCGAGCCTTTCTTGGTCGAAAAACGCGACCAACTTTCCCATGACATCCACAGCTCTCGTATTGGCCTCTAATGCAGAGCAAAAGGGGATATTATCATTAATGTTATTTTCTGACATGTATCTGCAAAACACTAAGAGCTGAGAGCAAGAGGCAACATCGGTAGTTTCATCGAGTTGAATTGAGAATAATCCAAATTGTGAATTTTTAATTTCTGTAATTACCTGTTTTTTTATATTGTTCGACAAATCAGCAATTCTCCGCTGTACAGTATCATTTGAAAGAGGAATTTGTTGCAATTTCATTTTGCTTTCGTCACCAAGTACGATTCTAGCCATTTCTGAAGCACATGGTTTGATGAGAGTTTCGCCAATCGTGTACGGTTCACTGCATAACAATGACGCTTCAACAATGCTTCGGGAATGTTGCTGAAATTCTTCCGTTTAATCCAACCGCAAACGCTTTACACCCTCTTCCTTTAGTTTGAAAAAACTCACATCTTTATCCTTGTAAGCTGGATGAACTTTTTCCAGATGAAGTTTCAGTTTTGATGGCCTCAAGCAATGATGTCCAAGAACTTTATAGCATAAAACACACTATCCTTTTTCTTCTCTGTTTTCAAGAAATGATGTGAATCCATACTTAATGTAATTTTCGATGAACTTTCGTTTTGCCATTTCAACTGATTCCCAAGTTTCAAAATACGATACGATTACTATCCCCCGTCTAGAGCCATCCGACTATAGAATGTGTTTGTTGCGTCACGATGCGTTTTTACAACGAGGCATGTTTTGCAATTGGATATATTGTTTTTGGAAGACGCGTGAAGCTGATTATGTTAACGAATCAATTTTTTCAATCAACAACCCTTGCAATTCATAATTGGTCTGTGGCCCACCTCAAAATGTCTCTGTGGCTCACCATGTCACTTTTATTATTGCTTGCTAATATTTATTGCAAATTTCACAACTTAGTTAGATATATTATATGAAATCTTGAATATAAACACTGACCTGTGACAAAATTTGTCATTTTAGATTTATTTTGACGAGAGTCATAGTGTTCCACAGATTGCTGGCATTGATATGGAGTTTTATCTTTTATTTTCAAAATTTCCTCCCAATAATCCTATTCGTTTTACTAGATTTCCACTTTGGATATCCGATCAATAGCCGGCATGACATTCAATCTATTTCTTGCAATATCTAAGTTTGCAAGTGAAAGTGAGGTCAAAGAACTACTGATGGACCCATGGAAAAGCTTTGAAGCAACTAAAGTTCAAATAATGGAATTGAGTAAATGGAAAGTCTGTGGAAAGGTCTGTAACATATTCATTGAGACTTGGAATATGATAACGAAATAATTGCCTAATTCATTAAATATGTTGTAAATTTGTTGATAAACCTTGGATCTCACTTTATTGTACAGAGTGATGTGAATTCAGGCAATTGATATCCAGTGAAGGTCAAACCCAAACCATTGTCTATTCAGAATACATTAGACAATCGCCTTTTATGCTGATTATGGAGTTGAAATAAACTTATCTTACCATGCTTGTATATCTAGGTGATATTCATAACAGATCTCTCATAATTCGAAGTACTCTATTACAAATACATCTTGAAAGATTATTAACATTATTTACTAGCAAGTTTTTGTCTGCTTTAGGCATAGATGGGATTTTCAATATTATTTGAGGGGTTGAGGGGGTTTCCAAGGTAACTTACGCGAGATACCAAGTCAGCAGAACCATTTAAACACACGATTATTATTTAACTTGTAACACTAATTAAAAAATAGTTTTAAAACTACTAAAAATATTTTGATCAAAACAAGTCAGCTTTTTCATTCATTTCCAAAATTTGATTGCCGGTCCATGAGCCAAATTATTTCGTGTTGCCAGTCCACAGGGTTGAAAGGTTGGGAACAACTATTCTATGTTTTATCCATGCAATGACAGCACTGCTTTTATATCTGAATGATGCGGAGGTTTCTGTAGTTAAAGCAATCTATTTCCATTGCCCACTGCAATAACAACTGTATATATAAGTCAGCATAAACAAAACGCCTCTTAAAAAAGGCAAATATCCTCTTTTCTCTTTTGTAGGTGAATATCATTGCAATAGAACTTAATAAAATTGGTCTCTGCTAATTGAAAAATCTTGATTATTAAGAAACTTTTCCTGCAGTATATATGTCTTGCAGTATGTATGTCTTAATTAACTTGATTTTTTTTCAATCAGCTATCAGATTTTGAATCAGCCATCTGTTGAATTTTAATAAAAAATTTGTCCATTTTGATCAATCAGTTTTTAAAGTTTGCTTTCTCCATTTCTCATACTTTTATCCACTGTCACAATCACATTTTGTGACCGAGTTCATCTACATTAGTTCACTGATCTTCTTTATTTCAGTTGGAAATACTAGATATCAGTTGGAACGATAATCTTGGCACTTCTGGCTTTGGTGAAGTTGGATCAGTTGTTTCAAAATGTCAGGTGAAGGTATTGCAGGCTCGGCATTGCAATCTGACAGATGAAGGAATAAGAGCATTCAAGGAAAACACTAGTAATGCAAAGGTAAAACCAGTTCACATACCTGAACCTATATTTGCCATAATTTGGTAATGTAAAGTCAAGTTTATTTTTTCAACCAGTAAAAAATATCACAATCATAAATTACGACAAAAAAAAATAATTTACTTACTGGGGAAGAGAAGTCGCGACGAATCAAACTGGTTATCGAGCAGCGACACCCAAATGTTTTGGAGATTGCTGTATTATACGACATTATCACATGCTTTACACTCGTAACAAAACTCTGTACAAGCAGCCATTGATGAGTTTGACAAACTGAAATATTTCAGGTTCAGCATTGCCCCCAATATTTAACAAACCATGAGGTGGAGGGCATAGGAATGGAATCTGAAAATTTTAATCTGTGATGTAATGGATATTTTTCCCGAGCTTCGATTTTCTTGTTTATTCCAGGAACAGTGACCAATCACTAAAAGGTCAACAATGACGTAACAATTTTTTCATAAATAAGTTGTTTTTTGAATATCCTAAATGTCATTATAACTTCTTACGCGCTCCAATTTAATGCATTAAAAATTATTCCCAGAAAATCTACGATAGACTGGGCATAATTTAGCTAACAACTCGTTTAGAGCCATCCATGCCGCTAACAGGTTGTTAGCTAATTTATGCCCAGTCTATCGTAGATTTTCTCTAAACCAGTTTGTAAGCGCCATATCTTCAAAACAATCCCCAATTATGCATCACAAATTTTGCAATACTAAAGCATAGGAACAATTTTTCAGAAACATCTATATCTATACAGTTATGACCAACGCTTATTAAAATAATTTTCTAATTTAAATGAACATTAAATGGAAATTTTAATTCAACTCTGAAATTGTAACATAATATCATAAATTAACTGTTGAAAAAATAAAATAAAACTGAAAAATAATGGATTTAATCATTTGTATAAAGTTTTTAAGAAATGTATGAATGTGAAAAATAATTAATTGGTCGAGAGCTTGAGTCACTAAATTTTGTAGAAGCTCCGCTTCCAGCTAAAAGATAGGCTTGGCTCCAGCTCCAACAAGACATCACAGCTTCGACCCTTTTTTGCAGTGCTTTGCACAATTGGTAAATTCTATAATGTCAGATGAATAAATATAAAAATATAATAGGATTCGGTATTCTGGATTTGATTTAACTATTCTAGAATAGTAAATTATTCTATATTGTCTATCCCTTATATGCCATAATTTAGAAATGTCCAGTCAAGTTTATTTTTTCCAATCAGTAAAAAATATCACCATCATAAATTATGACAAAAAAATAATAATTTACACAGTTTCACAGGGGAAGGAAAGTCGCAGGGAACCAAACTGGTTATTGAGCAGCGACACCCAAATGTTTTGGACGTTGCTGTATTATGCGACTTTATTACACGCTTTACGCTCAGAACGGAGCTCTGTGAAAGCAGCCTTTAATGAGTTTGACAAACCGGAATATTTCAGGTTTCAGCATTGCTCATTCAATTTATCTCACTCTGTAGTGGGGGGCATGGGAGTGGGATCTGAAGCTTCTATTTCCTTGTTTATTTCCGTAATAATTGACCACATGACCACATATTTGCTATAATTTTGATTTTTTACTGCATTATGCGACATTATGACATGCTTTTCACATGGAACAAAGCTCAGTGTAAGCAGCCATTGATGAGTTTGACAGACTGAAATAGCTTGGATTCAGCGTTGCCCACACAATTTATCACACGGCACGGCGATGTGGCCCATCGCGCTGACCGATAGGAATACGCCCGCAACCGCACCTCTGATTACTCTCTGTGAGTTCGCAGGTTCGAATCCCATGTGGGGATAGTTATGTGCGAGAGGATTGCTGGACTCATCGCCGCCGTTGGATGGTTCACGTAACCGCTGGTCTGTTACGGCTTCCTCCACCATTAAGTCTGTGCTCCCGAAAACAAGTAACTAACTAATCCCATACCCGACATGGAATGGTAACCAGCCGAGGGGCCGTGGTTCGCCATATGGACAAGCCGTCTCATCGGCTTCCTTCTCCTCCTGGATAATTATGTAAAAATCATCCTAATTATCCACACCCTGAGGTGATGTGTAGGGAGTGGAATCTGAAAATTTTATTCTGTGATTCAATGGATATTTTTTCAAGCTTCGGTTATTTGTTTATTACCGTAACAATGTCCGATCACTAATAAGTCAACAATAACGCAACAATCGCAATTTGTGCAGCCACTCGGACAATTCATTTGCTCAGACAGATGATCTGCATGGCTGTGAACATTGCCCCATTTTCGGGATTTCGCGTGTTATTTGTCAGTTTTTGGTTCTTTCCAAAAACCTCTTCCGGTTAAAATCATTCTCCCACGTAGTCCATTCCAAATTCATCATTGAATGATTGCCAAACCAACAATAGAAGCAGAATTTTGTGTAACTCAAGTTTGCTTCATTGTCTTTAATTAACCGCTTATCGTGATTAACGCTGTGGTGAATAATCGGATTTGTTGGTGTTTAATCGGACATTCGCTGCAAAATATTTTGACCGAAACAACACGCCTGTTTCAAAATTTGACTGCTGATGCATGAGCCATATTATTGTGTGTTGTCGGTTCACAGGCGTAAAAGATTGGGAACCACTGTTTCTTCTTTATCCATGCAATGACAGTCCTGCTTATATATCTGAGTGACTGTTCATACTTATTTGATGCAGGTTTTCTGTATTGAAGACAATGCATCCATATCGCCCACTGCATTACCAACTGCATATATAAGTCAACTTCAACAAAATTCCTTATGAAAAGTCAAATACTCGTACACTATCTTTCCTCTATTGTGAGCAAATATTTTTACAATATAATTCAATAATATTTTGATATCAGATTTTATTATGCGACATTATCACATGCATTTTGCTAAGAACGAACCTTTGTGCCAGCAGCCTTCAGTGAGTTTTACGGGACGGAATATCTCAGGCTCAGCATTGCCCATACAACTCATCACACCCTAAGGTGGTGGTGGGCATGGGAGCGGAATCTGAGAATTTTAAACACTATGATGCAATGGATATGCAATATATGCACCCGCTCAGACACCTAATTTGCTCAGACAAGTATTCAGCATAGTTGCGAGCATTGCCTTGTTTTCATGGTTTTGCACGTTATTTGCAGTTTTCTGTTGTTTCAAAAAAAAACTTAAACTCATATCTCTGGTCGTAATATTTGATTTGCCCCTATTTTTTATTCCAAATTTATTCTTGAATGATCGCCAAAGCAACCATGAAAACGAATATCACTCAAGTTTTAGTCATCGTTTTTAATTAACCGCTTGCCGGGATTAACGCTTTGGCGAATAAACCTATATTTTTTAATGTTTAATGGTATTTTTGGATGTTCCCAGTCCGCATGGTAATGATTGGTAACCATTGTTCCAGGCTCTATCCATGCAGTGACAGTCTTGCTTATATATCTGAGTGACTGTTCACTTTATGTTTGATGCGGAGGTTTCCTGTATTGGAGACAATGCATTGCTATCGCCCACTGCAATAACAACTGTTTAAGTCAACTTGAATGAAGTGACCCTTCAAAAAGTCAAATACTGCTTTTTTCTATTTTGTATGTGAATATTTTTTCAATAGAATTTTACAAAATTGGTCTCTGGTATTTGAAAAAGCTTAATTACCAAGAAGGCTTTTCTTCATGTAGTATTTATGTTCTAATTAACTAGGAAAATTTTATTCAGGTATCAGATTTTGTTTGGATTGATTTTCTATCATAACAACACACTGTTGAATATTTGATAAAAAAATTTGGTCATCTCGATCCATCAGTTTTTATGGTTTTCTTTTTTATTCCTCATGCCTTTAGTCTTTGTCAGGATCACATTTATGAACAAGTTTATCTACATTAGTTCACTGATCTTATTTATTTCAGTTGGATATATTAGATATCAGTGACAATTATAATCTTGGCACTGCTGGCTTTGGTGAAGTTGGATTAGTTGTTTCAAATTGCGAGGTGAAGGAATTGCATGCTCGGAATTGCAATCTGACAGCAAAAGAAATAAGAGCATTCAAGGAAAACACTGGTAATGCAAAGGTAAAGACCAGTTTATATACCTGACCATATATTTGCTATAATTTCATACTTTTTGCTGCATTATGCGACATTATCACATGCTTTTCACATGGAACAAAGCTTAGTGTGAGCAGCCATTGATGAGTTTGAGAGACTGAAATAGCTTGGGTTCAGCATTGCCCACACAATTTATCACACGGCACGGCGATGTGGCTCATCGCGCTGACCGATAGGAATACGCCCGCAACCGCACCTCTGATTACTCTCCGTGAGTTCGCAGGTTCGAATCCCATGTGGGGATAGTTATGGGCGAGAGGATTGTTGGACTCCTCGCCGCCGTTGGATGGTTCACGTAACCGCTGGTCGATCACGGCTTCCTCCACCATCCAGTCTGTGCTTCCGAAAACAAGTAACTAACTAATCCCATATCCGACATGGAATGGTAACCAGCTGAGGGGCCGTGGTTTGCCATATGGTTAAGCCGTATCATCGGCTTTCTTCTCCCCCTGGATAATTATGTAAAAATTATCCTAAATATCCACACCCCTAGGTGATGGGCATGGGAGTGGAATCTGAAAATTTTATTCTGTGATTCCATGTATATTTTTTGAGCTTTGGTTATTTGTTTATTACCAGAATAATGACCAATCAATAATAAGTCAACAATAACGCAACAATCGCAATTTGTGAAGCCACTCAGACAATTCTTTCGCTCAGACGGATGATCTGCATGGCTTTGAACATTGCCCCGTTTTCGGGGTTTCGCTTGTTATTTGTCAGTTTTCGGTTCTCTCCAAAAACTATTTCCGGTTATAATCATTCTCCCACGTAGTCCATTCCAAATTCATCATTGAATGATTGCCAAACCAACAATAGAAACAGAATTTTTTGTAACTCAAGTTTGCTTCATTGTCTTTAATCAACCGCTTATCGTGATTAACGCTGTGGTGAATAATCGTATTTGTTGGTGTTTAATCGGACATTCGCTGCAAAATATTTTGATCAAAACAACACGCCTGTTTCATAATTTGACTGTTGGTGCATGAGCCATATTATTATGTATTGTCTGTTCACAGGCGTAAAAGATTGGGAACCGCTGTTTCTGCTTTATCCATGCAATGACAGTCCTGTTTATATATCTGAGTGACTGTTTATACTTATTTGATGTGAAGGTTTTCTGTATTGAAGACAATGCATTCATATCGCCCACAGCATTAACAACTGCATATATAAGTGAACTTGAACGAAATTCCATATGAAAAGTTAAATACACTATCTTTCCTCTATTGTGAGCAAATATTTTTTCAATAGAATTTAACAATATTATGATATCAGATTTTATTATGCGACATTATCACATGCATTTTGCTAAGAAGGAAGCTTTGTGCAAGCAGCCTTTGGTGAGTTTTACGGGCTGAAATATCTCAGGCTCAACATTGCCCATACAACTCATCACACCCTAAGGTGGTGGTGGGCATGGGAGCGGAATCTGAGAATTTTAAACACTACGATGCAATGGATATGCAATATGTGCACCCGCTCAGACACTTAATTTGCTCAGACAAATATTCAGCATAGTTGTGAGCATTGCCTTGTTTTCATGGTTTTGCACGTTATTTGCAGTTTTCTGTTGTTTCAAAAAAAAAAACTTAAACTCATATCTCTGGTCGTGATATTTGATTTGCCCATATTTTCTATTCCAAATTTATTCTTGAATGATTGCCAAAGCAACCATTAAAACGAATATCACTCAAGTTTTAGTCATCGTTTTTAATTAACCGCTTGCCGGGATTAACGCTTTGGCGAATAAACCTATATTTTTTAGTGTTTAATCGTATTTTTGGGTGTTCCCAGTCCGCATGGTGATGATTGGTAACCATTGTTCCAAGCTCTATCCATGTAGTCACGGTCTTGGTTATATATCTGAGTGACTGTTCATTTATGTTCGATGTGGAGGTTTCCTGTATTGGAGACAATGCATTGCTATCGCCCACTGCAATAACAACTGTATAAGTCAACTTGAATAAAGTGACCCTTCAAAAAGTCAAATACTGCTTTTTTCTATTTTGTTTGTGAATATTTTTTCAATAGAATTTTACAAAATTGGTCTCTGGTATTCGAAAAAGCTTAATTACCACGGAAGACTTTTCTTCATGTAGTAGTATATCTGTCTTAATAAATTGGGAAAAATTTTATTCAATCAGCTATCAGATTTTGTTTGGGTTACATTTCCATCAAAACAACAGACAGTTGAATTTTTGATAAAAAATTTGTCCATTTTGATCAATCAGTTTTTAAAGTTTGCTTTCTTCATTTCTCATACTTTTATTTCTTATCACAATCACATTTTGTAACCGAGTTCATCTACATTAGTTCACTGCTCTTATTTATTTCAGTTGGATAAACTAGATGTCAGTTGGAATGATAGTCTTGGAACTGCTGGCTTTGGTGAAGTTGGATTAGTTGTTTCAAAATGTCAGGTAAAGGAATTCGAGGCTTTGGATTGCAATCTGACAGCAGAAGAAATGAAAGCATTGAAGGAAAACACTAGTGATGCAAAGGTAAAACCAGTTCACATACCTGAACATATATTTGCCATCATTTAGAAATGTCAAGTCAAGTTTATTTTTTCAACCGGTAAAAAATATCACAATCATAAATTACGACAAAAAAAATAATTCACTTACTAGAGAAGAGAAGTCGCGACGAATCAAACTGGTTATCGAGCAGCGACACCCAAATGTTTTGGAGATTGCTTTATTATACGACATTATCACATGCTTTACACTCGTAACAAAACTCTGTACAAGCAGCCATTGATGAGTTTGACAAACTGAAATATTTCAGGTACACCATTGCCCACACTATTTAACAAACCATGAGGTGGAGAGCATAGGAATGGATTCTGAAAATTTTAATCTGTGATGTAATGGATATTTTTCCCGAGCTTCGATTTTCTTGTTTATTTCATGAACAGTGACCAATCACTAAAAGGTCAACAATAACGTAACAATTTTTTCATAAATAAGTTGTTTATTGAATATCTTAAATGTCACAACTTCCTACGCGCTCCAATTTATGGCAATAAAAATTATTCCCAGAAAATCTACGATAGACTGGGCATAAATTAGCTAACAATCTGTTTAGAGCCATCCATGCCGCTAACAGATTGTCAGCTAATTTAATCCCAGTCTATCGTAGATTTTCTCTAAACCCGTTTGTAAGCGCCATATCTCCAAAACAATCCCCAATCATGCATCACAAATTTTGCAATACTAAAGTATATGAAAAATTTTTCGGAAATATCTATATCTATACAGTTATGACCAACGCTTATTAAAATAATTTTCTAAATTAAGTGAATATTGAATGGAAATTTTAATTATACAAATTCAACTCTGAAATTGTGACATAATATCAGAAATTAACTGTTGAAAAAATAAAATAAAACTGAAAAATAATGGATTTTATCATTGGTATAAAGTTTTTAAGAAATTTATGAATGTGAAAAATAATTAATTGGTCGAGAGCTTGAGTCACTAAATTTCCTGGAAGCTTCACTTCCAGCTAAAATGATAGGCTTGGCTCCAGCTCCAACAAAACATCACAGCTTCGACCCTTTTTCGCAGTGCTTAGCACAATTGGTAAATCGTTGAACTGAGTGATATCTTAGTAATTAACTCAAATTATTTGGGGTAATAGTGAGTGTATAAAGGCTTTTATTAGAGAAACAGGCAAGAGAAAACAATACAATAATATTCTTTGCAGTTTCACAAATTACTTGAGGCGGCGTGAAAATGTTTATATTTTCTTAGCGGGTATATTTTTGCCATTTTTCTTTTATACTCTGATAACACTTTGCACTGCTGATTTTGGTTAAGTTGGATAGCTAATTTACAATGTCAGATGAATAAATATTTAATTTAATTAATCGCTTGCTGGGATTAAAGCTGTGGCAAATAATCGTATTTGTTGGTGTTTAATCAAACATTCACTACAAAATATTTTGATCGAAATACCACATCTGTTCCATTCATTTCGAAAATTTGACTGGTCCATGAGCCATATTTTTTTGTGTTGCCAATCCGCAGGGGTAAAAGGTTGGAAACTAATGTTGTAGGCTCTATCCATGCAGTGACTGTCCTGCTTATATATCTGAGTGACTGTTCATCTTAGTTTGATGCCGAGGTTTGCTGTTTTGAAGGCAATGCATTACTATTGCCAACTGCAATAACAACTTTATATAATAATCAACATAAACAAAACGCCCATTGTAAAAGTCAAATACTGCTTTTTTCTATTTTGTATGCGAATATTTTTTCAATAGAATTTTACTGATTTGGTCTCTGGTATTCCAAAAAGATAAGCTTAATTACCAAGAAACCTTTTCTTCATGTAGTATATATGTCTTGGGAAAATTTTAATGAGCTATCAGTTTTTGTTTGGGTTACATTTCCATCAAAACAACAGACAGTTGAATTTTTGATAAAAAATTTGTCCGTTTTGATCAATCAGTTTTTAAAGTTTGCTTTCTTCATTTCTCATACTTTTATTTCTTATCACAATCACATTTTGTAACCGAGTTCATCTACATTAGTTCACTGCTCTTATTTATTTCAGTTGGATAAACTAGATGTCAGTTGGAATGATAGTCTTGGAACTGCTGGCTTTGGTGAAGTTGGATTAGTTGTTTCAGAATGTCAGGTGAAGGAATTCAAAGCTTGGGATTGCAATCTGACAGCAGAAGAAATGAAAGTATTCAAGGAAAACACTAGTAATGCAAAGGTAAAACCAGTTCACATACCTGAACATATCTTTGCCATAATTTAGAAATGTCAAGTCAAGTTTATTTTTTCAACCAGTAAAAAATATCACAATCATAAATTACGACAAAAAAAATAATTTACTTACTGGGGAAGAGAAGTCGCGACGAATCAAACTGGTTATCGAGCAGCGACACCCAAATGTTTTGGAGATTGCTGTATTATACGACATTATCACATGCTTTACACACGTAATAAAACTCTGTACAAGCAGCCATTGATGAGTTTGACAAACTGAAATATTTCAGGTACACCATTGCCCACACTATTTAACAAACCATGAGGTGGAGGGCATAGGAATGGAATCTGAAAATTTTAATCTGTGATGTAATGGGTATTTTTCCCGAGCTTCGAATTTCTTGTTTATTTCAGGAACAGTGACCAATCACTAAAAGGTCAACAATAACGTAACAATTTTTTCATAAATAAGTTGTTTATTGAATATCTTAAATGTCGTTATAACTTCCTACGCGCTCCAATTTAATGCAATAAAAATTATTCCCAGAAAATCTACGATAGACTGGGCATAAATTAGCTAACAACCTGTTTAGAGCCATCCATGCCGCTAACAGATTGTTAGCTGATTTATGCCCAGTCTATCGTAGATTTTCTCTAAACCAGTTTGTAAGCGCCATATCGCCAAAACAATCCCCAATTAGGCATCACAAATTTTGCAATACTAAAGTATATGAACAATTTTTCAGAAACATCTATATCTATACAGTTATGACCAACGCCTATTAAAATAATTTTCTAAATTAAATGAATATTAAATGGAAATTTTAATTATACAAATTCAACTCTGAAATTCTAACATAAAACAGAAATTAACTGTTGAAAAAATAAAACTGAAAAATAATGCATTTTATCATTCGTATAAAGTTTTTAAGAAAATTATGAATGTGAAAAATAATTAATTGGTCCTGAGCTTGAGTCACTAAATTTTGTGAAAGCTCCGCTTCCAGCTAAAATGATAGGCTTGCCTCCAGCTCCAACAAGACATTACAGCTTCAACCCTGGTTTGTAGCGCTTGGCACAATTAGCAAATCATTGAACTGTGTAATCACTTGTGTGAGCGTGTGGAATATTTCAATTATTTTAGGTGAGTGAGCACATACCACTTCTTCTTGGCAAAACCTCCCATCTTATATACCGTACGCATCAAACCTTATCTAAGGTTTTGTTTGCTCTCCTGATTTCATATTCAGTTTTTATTTATTTTTTTTACCAATCATGTTATTGTTATGCTGATAATGGAGTCAAAATAAACTGATACTTACAGGTAATTGCTTTATATTCTCCGGAGTTATAATGAGTGTATGAAGGTTTTATTAGATAAACAACTTTTAGCCTGGTAGGCAAGAGAAAATAATACAATTATATTTTTTGCAGTTTCACAAATTACTTGAGGCCATGTGAAAAAATTTATATTTTATTTGCGGTCTATATTTTTGCCATTTTTCTATTCTCTGATAACACTCCGCCCTGTTGATTCTGGTGAAGTTGGATAGCTATTCTACAATGTCAGATGAGCGTTTTGTTGCCAAGTCTTCTAATCTGACATGGAAGATAGGCTTATTTATCTTTGCGCTTATATTTCCTGTCTCTCTGCATTGATTCTCTATTAAAATTGGAAAAAATTAGAGTTAGATATAGAGTTAGTATTATTGTTCCACTTTCTGCTCCACAATGTCAGATGGACAAATTTTTTGATAGGTTTCTAATCTGCCTGTCAAAGTACCTGGAGTATTCAAGGGAAATACTAAAGTAGCAAACCAACCCATATGCGTTCCAACCATGACCAATATATCAATTCATAAATATTATATGATAACAACATGTATCATTTCAGATCGACAGCTTGAATCTGAGTTGGAACAAAGTCAGCAAACTCGGAGATGCAGGATTATCTACAATCAGTGAAATTGTTCATCAATGCCAGGTTGCAACATTGAACATGTGGGAATGCGACTTCGACGATGATCAGTTGGAAAGATTCAAAGCATTGATTGCGGATACTGGGGTTGAGTTCAATGGCTTCTAGTGAGTCACAGACGCCGTATCCGAGGATGATTTTATTGGAATATTTGATTTAAAATTATATTAGTTCCACATTTCTTCAGTTTGTCTGTCTGAGATAATCACTTTTCGTTTTGTTTCAAAATTTTCGAGCAATTTTTTTTTATTTTTTTTTTTTCAATTCTGTCTATAATATTTAGCAAGTATGGTCTGTTTATCGCATTATGTCTTATGGAAATTTCTTTTGATTTTCATATATTTCATCAAATATTTCAGTCAGGGATTCCGAATAATTAACCAGTTGCATACAATAAACAATGGAATAACTGCAACTCTACAACCTGGCTATTTGACCAGACATTTTTTGCCCACGGATTGCCGTGTTAGACTTTCAATGCTTTTATATTTTCGTAAGTATGAAAATACGAATCAAAAATTAATTATTGGGCAGTTTACCACACTTTTTATGTCAACAGATGGCCGTGAAATTCTAGAGTAGTAGGCTGGCTAATGCTTTTATTTTTAACCACGAGTTATGTTGAAAAGAGCTAAATTAATACGGCAAGGCATTTGAAATGCTGGTATCGGTCATGGATTTGAATATTTTGCTCAACAGAAAATCATCCTAATAAAAAGTTTATATTTTCAAATATTTGCCAAAAAGCGAAAAAAGTATGAATTGTATTTTCAATAAATCAACTTGTTTTTTCCGACTTGCGACAATTTATTGGGTATCGTAACAATTGCAGCTTTACATAGTTTTCAATTTTTCGACGTAATGCAAATGAATGCGTAACTAAAACACTGTTGCTGAAGAGGCAACTAGCAAAAATAATAAAATACCATTGGGCGCTAAACATGGAGTAGCAACCGAATGCTGGGTGTACGCTTGACATAAATGATATTCTCCAATATATTTACCAATGCCAATAAAAATAATTTATTGGATGGAACCATTTTTAAACAAAGAAGTAACATCTCTTCCACAAGGCTTTTTTCAAGCCGATTTGGCCACTTTTATCCAATTGGTCCCCGCACCCTGCGCTAGTCTTTTTCTGTATTATTTATCTGTATTATGAGGTACAAAACGTGAAAAATAAAGTGAAATAATATTAAATTGTTATGCATAGTAAATTTCGTAAATTATTGTTATGTCGCCATTAGCAATTAAAAAACTCAACAGTTTGTCAATGCTTTCTATACAAGGCGAGATTGCTAAAGCTATTGACTTTGAAAATATTTGGAATAAATTTGCTGATAAAAAGGCTAGAAATGTACTCTCCTGGATAATTATTGAAATTTCCTATTTTGCCTTTCTCGATGTTGAAATTAAAACAATGAAACCATCCAAATTACCTTAAAAATTGTTGTATAGCAAGTAATAAGTGTTTATTATTTTCATTTGTATATATTTTTTTTATGAAATATAAAGACCCATAAATTGTACTATGAAGAGTAGGGGGTATGCCATCATATTTCTAATTAGGCCCCGCAGTTCCTAGCACAGGCCCTGCTCTTTCATTTTCTACAAGAATTCTTTGTCTTTATTTGTTCCGTTATGACTTCAACCCGATATAATTTTGGGAATTATCCAGCACTCAACTCTGTGCTCAAATCACACAGCTTTTTCTTAGATGTTTATACAAAATTTATTTTAATAGGTTTACTTTTCTTCCCAATTCGCAACTGAACTTAATTATACGAAAATCTGCAATTTCCAAACTAACTACGGCTTTGCCCTGTCAAGTTACTATATTAGTACAATATACATGCATAGCCTTCTATTGTTCATACGCGCTTGCATTTTTTCAACTACAATTCTGCTCCCCAAATATAAAATTATGCGTGAGAGGATTGCTGGGCTCTTCGCCATCGTAGGGTGGTTCACGTAACCGCTGGTCGGTTACGGCTTCCTCCGCCATAGAGTCCATGCAGCTCAAACAAATAACTGGCTAACTAATTTCAACATGGACTGGTAAATAGACTAAAGGCCGTATGATTAAGCCGTCTCGTCGGCTTCCACCACAGTTCCCCCCTCCCCATCAGAATAAATATCTTATCCATAGGGTGAAAGCGCACGCCGCACCCATGCAGGAAAACTTTTTTTTATCATTTAACTTATGGCTATATTAGTAGTTTTAGTCCTTACATAAGAGATGATTTAAAACGCATAAATTTCTGAAGAAAATTGCTATTCACACTTAATGTCACACCACCCCGACTTTGAACGAATTCAGTGAGAATTTGCAGCTGACTTTTCACGACTACCAAATTGGCCTCAATGGAAGTGCTAGCTATTTTACGTTCATTTTCCAAGTGTTTGTTTTTCAAACCGATCGACAGGGGGATTTGATGACGCACATTTTAGAACAAAATTGTCCGCACAAATATCTTGAGCCAAAAGGTGCCATTTTTGAATTCTATAACGTAGAAAGTTATCTTGGTTGAGGTGTTTTCAATAAAATCGCCAACTGTCATTTTCAAATACTTTGCTGTTAAATCTATCTAATTCGAGGCAAGATTTAGACATATTTGACTGATATGCTGAAACTAAAACTCATTTAGCTTCTGTATCTTTCAATGGTAAAATCTTTCAAACTGCTTTTCCATTTTTTAGGTTAATTGCCCGTTCTTACTAATTTATTGTATTAATCATTGAGACATCTCATCGGTTTCCATCTCTCCTGGGATAAATATGAAAATACTGCCTAATGAGCGAGTCTGGTGAAATGCCACCAGCGTCAACAAGCGCCATATAAGTCGCAACTTGTATTATTTCGAAAAAATACAAGAAATTTAAAAAAAATCGTAATATTCTACGTTAAGCGATAAATTCCGGACACCGAAAACACTAGGTCAAGCGATGATGGAGGAAACCTTCACCCAGTGGTCGGCAACTTTTTCCAAGTGAAGCACCGGTAAAGCCTAAATTTTGGCGGACCACCTTCACACAAACGAATTAAGCCTATGCAATAAATTATACGCATTAGGGAATTTATGTTGACAATATACTAAATACGACGGTGATGCTATTTAGTGCGATATCTGCATTTGTTGGCTTACCTGTTCCCATATTGGAGATATGGCCGAAATTGACACATATAACGTGATTTCTACATCCGGACTACTCCGTTATTTCGTTTTTGTAGTTATCAATATTGAAAACCAGGCCTCACATTAATAAGATTTCGGGAAAGGTAACAACGCCTGTACCCCTTCTGACTCTGTATTGATTGATGTTTGTTTTGCCATAAGTAATTTTTTTACCCGATGTGCTAACTTTATAATTATCCGGATTCTGGAGTATAGCTTTAGCTCTGGCTAAGCATGACCTGTTGGCTACGAGCCAGTTGTGGAGTCGTCACGTTCTTAGCGATAATTATTTTGTTGGAGATATCGTATACGGACTGATGAAAGACACTCTTATACGGGCGCAGTGGAAACAACTTACCCAGCATTATTGCGGCATACTGACAAGGTAATTGTTTGTGAAGTCAGACATGCTGCTCAAGTGCGTTGTGTTTGTCTGGTTTGCTGTTGGGTGCTGTTTTTAGTCGTAGGGTTTGTGGTTAGATTGTAGAGGTTTTATTACGGCCTTGTCCGTTTATGTGTCACCTCTCTGCGGACCGGCGATGGGCCGCGGCCCAGTGGTTGCCGACCACTGTTTCAAAGCACCATCGGTTACGTGAACCACCCTATGCTGAACTCTTTGCCATCGTGGGGTGGTTCAGGTACCCGCTGGTCTGTTACGGCTTCTTCCGTCATCAAGTCCATGCATCGGAAAACAAATAACTGGCTAACTATGTCCAACATGGACTGGTAAATGGAATGATAACCGGACGAGAGAGAGCTATATTTAATATTACAAACAATGTCATGATACATTTGGAACAACAGAAAATATAATTTAATTCAACAATAATTGGTTGATCATTATTTTGAGGGTCCGTATGCAAGACCGGTTAGGTCACCGAGGCTCCTGGCCCGTACTGTATTATATACTATATGAGAAATCAATCAGATATAGCAGGGGTGTGCAAACTGCGGCTCGCAAATAAAAATTGTGCGTCCCGCGGAGAAGTGCTAATTTTGAAAGGTGTGCCCGCGAAACGAGTTTTTAGTTTTGTTAATCTGGTGTGTGAGAGCAATTCCAATCTCGTTGCGTCGCAAAGCCTATAGTAGCGCCTGCGTGCCACTGTCATATTAGAAAAACTAGCTAACAAAATCCTGTTGAAAAAGACACGTTATAGAAACGTGTTTCTCATTCAAATCGTTTAGTCGGTGTGAAAATAAATTTGAAAAGCAGTTTTCAATTTATAAGTTTTAACTCGCCATTTCTGCAAGGACCCCTAACAGTGCTGTAAGATCAATAACGAAAAAAAAAACAATTTTTTGTGCTTGCAACTTCGGTTAAAACTCTACCTACGAAATTAATTCGTCCCGGAAGTACCTGCGTAGGTACAAAATTCTATACATAAGTAGGGACGCACACTGCCTGTCAATAACCTATTCCGTTCTAAGCCCCGAAAAAACTCGGACATTATATTTGTATAAATTATAATAACGGTTAAAACCCGTAACAAATACATGTTAAAATTGGATTACTACATGCTAAATAGAAAGGTACACGTGGAAAGAAGGAAGAACAGAGAAATAACGAATAAAAACTACGAACTATATACCTATAGACTAGGGTGAGCAACCTTTTTCGGCTCGCAACCTTTTTCGGCTCGCGTGCCAAAATCGGCTTAATTTAAAAAAAAAATTGTTCCTCGTGCCAACCAAAATTAAAAACAATGCTTTGCCACTTTCAAAGCAGAGATACGCAATAATAAACCTTTTAAACATGTACAGACAGATTCACTAATTGGGAAAATATCACTCCAACAAATAGATTTGATTACTTTTCTTATTCCATATCAGTGAGACTTCTGCTGCGGCATTACCGCTGATAGAGATTTTACATTGGGTTTATATTTTGAAACTCCCAGAGAAATTCACGAACTACTGCTGGTTTCATCTCTCAGGCTACTCTTATTACGAGACTCAATAAAGTTCATAACTAAGAACCAAGATTCACCACCATATATATGCAGTTGCAAAGTTTTTAAGACATCAACAATTTTCGGGAATGGCATCCCAATAACGGAATAGTTCGTTTTTTGCACTTCTCTCTCGTATTCCCTTTCCTGATCGCTTATATATCATTAGAAATCAATTTATAACAGTAAGTTAGCAAGTAACTCTAGCCAACATGAGCTTTACAACTTCATAAATCAAGCAGAAATGGAGAAAACGGCGGCACAGACGCACTATTCAGGAGTGGGCAACCTTTCGGCTAAATTTAACGACAAAAATATTCCGCGTGCCAACTAAAATTAAAAACAATGTTTTGCTACTTTCGAAGCAAAAATAAATACACAATAATAAATCTTTTATACATGTGCAGACAGATTCACTATTCGGAAAAATATCAGTCCGACAAATAGATTTGATTACTTTCTTTTTCTATATCAGTGAGACTTCTGCGGCTGCATTACCGTTGATAGAAATTTTACATTTGGTTTATATTTTGTAACATTCAAAGAAATACACGAACTACTGGTTTCATCTTTCAGGCTACTCCTATTATGAGACCTAATAAAGTTCATAACTAAAAACCAAGTTTCACAAGCATATGTAGATTAAAACATAGATAGTAATACAGTTGCAAAGTTTTTAGGACACAAAAAAGGTTCGGGAATGGCATACCTATCACGCGATAGTTCGTTTTCTGCACTCCTCTCTTTTATTCCCTTCCCTGATCGTTTATTTTTCTTTCATAATCAATTTTTATATCATACAGTGAGTAAGCAAGTAACTCTAACCAACATAAGCTGTATCCTACAACTTCATAAACCAAGCAGAAATGACGAGGGTGGCACAGACGAACTACATTTTGTTTTAGGGCAGTTGTCGGGAACCCATGGCTCGCGAGCCATATATGTCTCTTTTGGTGACGACATATGGCTCCCAGAGAATTTGATATTCCAAGAATGAGCTAATTATTTTTACCAGATATCAAACTATATATATATAGCTAAATGTGGGATAACATTAGCCATTACGTTTGAGAACATGCTATGTTATAATGTTATGTGAGAGAAGTGCCAGACATTACGACAAAACTAAATAATTCTGGAACATATTTTGTGAAATCACCAAGCGATTTAAAGTTGGTAAACGAAGAGAAAAGCATTCCGTCCGTTCGTACTGTTTATTTGTAATATTTAGGCTTACCGTACGTCCCGCTTTAGGCGGGACAGTCCCGCTTTTCAGCGTTTTGTCCCGCCGTCCCGATAAGTCAGCCAAAAGTCCCGCTTTTCCAGCATAATACACAAACATGTTCTCGTTACTGTTGTTTCTTTGTAGCGCAGCGCTAGCCTACTTAGTGAAGGCGAATGCGTTCGTTTCCCACTGATTCCCATTGATGGCAGACATATCGCATGTAAAACCAATACTAATTAGTCTAAATTCGAATTATTTGTACCGGTATCGTTAACGTCAATTCCTTTCTATTTTTCGAACTGAACCCGATATTTTGACAGAGAATATGCGCATGAAATTTCGATCACATCATGGTCAATAAAGACAGCCGAGACAGCTTTAAATGTAGGAATGTAGGCCTATGTAGTGAAATCGGAAAATGTGAAGTTATAAAATCACAGCTAAGGGGTCGTTGTCTTTCGAGGCGTCCCGATTTGAAGTCACAAAAATATGGTAACCCTAGTAATATTTAGATTATTATAAGCAATACGAAGATGCCCAATAGTAAGAAAGGCGATTAGTATCGTGGATTTCAACATGTGTTGCATGTGAGCAGTCGTTCAAGGCCATCAGCGACAACTTGCAGCATCAGAAATTACATTAAATGTATCTTGAGGCACTGTATGTGTTGACTTTTGAGTGAAAATTTAGGACATGATTAGGGAATGGAAATTCCGTATGGCTCGCACGAAAATGCAATTGAAAATATGTATCTTTTATGGCTCACTTGGCAAAAAAGGTTCCCGACCCCTGTCTAAGGTCTAGACCAGTGCTCCGCAACCTTTTTAATTTATCCATTTAGTTAAACTTTTACGTTGCTTGACTTTTTTAATCAAAGACCACTGGACAAGCACTGATCCTGCCAACTCACACTTCAGTTTTATTTATATTCGATTACTACACGACTACACGTGTTATGTTTTAGCCTCGACAATAGGAATTACAATATATCTGCTTGACGTATAGGCCTATTCCTTGTTACGTCACAAATGCACAGTGTCAGGAATTTGACTTGGTGTCGCTCAAGCTAACGTAGAAGCATGTTAACTTTACGTTAGTAGAGTAGAGTAGTAGACTAACGTAAAATTAACAAAGGATAAAAAATGTTGTATAAAAGGAGAGAAAAGTTGCAATTCCTGTGCGGCACACGGCACACCGGTGCACCGCGGCACACCGGTTGCGGGGCACTGGTCTAGACAAAATTCACTTATTTGTTACGCCATAATGTACTTCTTTGTAGCCATATGTCATGAAAGGACAAAAAGAATTAAAATAAAGAACGGATTGTCAACAAACGATATTGAATAAACGAACACATAGTTCTATCAGATAATCCAGAGTCTTGAAACCTTTTATCTGAAAGAGAATGATCTCGTTTCAAGGGCCTCGCTCGCGTGCCGAATAAATGAGCTTGCGTACCAAGTTTGGAACGCGTGCCAGGGGTTGCCAATTCCTGGACTAGACTAAACGAAGACTGCGAAGAATGGGAGGAAGGCGGTAGGAAGAAGTGAGAGCCGGCGGCAGAACGTAATGTACGAAAATGGGCAAACACACATGAAATTCAAAAACATTTTTTCATTGTATCATCGTCTATTCACTGAATTTCGCTAGCAAGATATTGTACGTACCCGCGGGAAACAAACTGGCCAATGGGCGCGACTGCCTTCGAATGCGATAAAAACAATGAAATAAACGTGAATTGTTTTTAATTAACGGCGGCGCTAAAATATTTGCGCCTCGAAAAACGATATCCGAAGGTCGCGATATTCTAAATAGAACACCCCTTCCTCAAGCACTGCATCAAATTAACCTAAAATAAACGAATATCACTACACACATTTTCTAGGTTTTCCGTTTTTAATTAGGCCTTTCGTGTGTAGAAAATCTTACGTTGGCCTACGCAATATTTTTACGAGAAGAATTTTCGTAAGTTGGATTTTCATAGCCTTTCGTAGATAGAGCTTCTAAGTGCGGCCCGCGGCTTCACCCATTTGCATCTGGCCCTCCTGTAATAATGGTTGCACACCGCTCAGATGAAGCATCGGCATAAAATGTGAGAGGCCGTGGTTCGCTATATTATTGAGTCATCTTATCAGCTTGCTTCTCTCCTGGGATAAATATGTAAAACCCATCCTGAGTAAATAAAATTGTTAAATATTATTAAAGCGCTTCCAAATTCGCAATCAGCGCTCCCACAGTTAACGCAAACGTCCATCGGAGGGCGTGTTCTCGCACTACGCTGGTTAGGAACAAAGCGTATATATGATATAAGCGAGGCAACGCTCAGACAATGGACGCCATCTTGTGCCTATTGTTCTCGGCAATTTAACACGGCGCCTTATGAAAAGTTCCAACACAATTATTGGAACATACCTATTATTTTCACTAATATTTGAGGTAGAAAAATTTTGAAGTTTGCGTTTTGAAGTAGAATCTTAGCCGTACATGCTTATATCGTTTCATGTTGGCCAAATTACATTCATAGTACATTAAATTGTCTTTAAAGACAAGTATACCGGTTCCGAGTTGCTTCCGAAGTAAATTGGCCATTCTGATCGTCATAATTAACCATTTGACAATGGCGTTCCTTATGACGTCACAGATGAAAAGTTGTATTTATTCGTCGAAATTACCGGCCGAGCCAACTTTGCCTCAATGGCCGTTTCTATTTTCTGGTTAACATTTTTCGTCTGCCAAGCTCCATAATGCCCTACTGCTCAGGTCCAAGCTGCGCTAGAAGAACAAATGACATTGTAGGATTGTTGCGGAGACATTTTACAGCCTCAAATTGGCGTATCACTATAAAATCTTTGAAAAAATAACCAAAAATGATTCTACGCTGTGTTTGTGGTCAAATTTAACGCATTAGATAGTTTTTTCATTCCTGATTGCGTTATATATTTAGATAGCATATATCTTAAAGTTCAAAATCCACCCTTCGGTTTCATTCTAGCCCTTATAACAGCGGACTTATTCGATTCGGTACAACAACACGACAAAAATTTTCCGTAAGACCCCATTGTTTCGCGTTTCCCAAATATGGCACAAGATGGCGTCCATGAACTTGTTTAACATTAGGCAAGTTGGTTGCCGGCCGTTGGTTAGGAACGGAGACCGATTTTCTGAGATTTTTAATCTGCAATATACCGTACCGGTACGGTTTCTCAGAAGCGAAGTTGATTTCAATTGAGATAAATATGTCGCCGGATGAGAACAGAAGGGGTCTAAGTCACATTTTTTAACATTTCACTTTTTCCAATATTTACAATCAATAATAAAAATTTTAGCTGGACTTACTGACTTAGGTCCTTAATATTTTCTAGAAGTTAGAAACAGAATGGGCCAAAGTCCTTTTTGGGGGGGAAAAAAACATAAAAAAAATATTGATTACAAAGATATTCTCATCCACACATAACCAGAGATCAGGTCTTTACTAAGTGTAAATATCTAGATATTCAAAAAAAGAAATTCAAAATGGTTTTTTGCGTTTTGCTCAAAACTCAAAATTGTGACTTAAACTTGCTTGTTCTGTTCTCATCCGGCGATGTGTTGTCTTGACTATAATGATTGTTAGGCAGTTATTGGTACGTAACAGATTGTGTGTGAATTGTTTCAACTCGCACAGTTTGCCAAATAATAGTCGTGTTTCAGAGACAGATAATGTGTTCGATTTATTGAACTATATTTTGGGACATTTTGAAATCAAGAGAACTGTGTCCTACTAGGTTCCATATTTCAATCATCAGATAATGTTAACAGGTTAAAATAGACTTCTATTATGAAATAATGCCTCAATTTAAAAGCAAGTGCGGTAGCGTACCACACAGATGCTGATAGCAGACACAACTTTTGGTATCGTGGAATTCTTATTGGGTTTCTTTTGCTGACTTGAACTTCTCCAAGATTTGCATCAACCAATTTTCTACAATATTTCATTCCCTTGGATATTGCTTGGACCCCGGCATACGTGCTTTCGAATGAATTCTCTCTTCATTTAAAAATGGCGACAATTTTTTACGAATGCATGAGTGGAATATTCAGTTCCTCATGTTATTTTGTGATCTATGGATTTTTGGTTTACGTCACAATTCCGCTGATTTTCAAGATTTACCCAAAAATCGTCTTTGAAGGATTATTTCTCAACAGAGTCTGCCCACCTGTATGGTTACTGAAGCTGAACAAACCAGACAAAGTAAGACTTTCTACAAGACGTTTGTATGAGTGAGTGCTTCTGAATGAGTGCCCATAACTTTGCTCAGAGATGAGTCTCCTTATCTGAGTGTGTGCGAGTAACTCTGCGAGAAGAGTCTCCTTTACTTTTGAGTGAGTACCCGTAACTTTGCTCAGAGATGAGTCTCCTTTACTTTTGAGTGAGTACCCGTAACTCTGCTCAGAGAAGCGTCTCCTTTACTTTTGAGTGAGTACCCGTAACTTTGCTCAGAGATGAGTCTCTTTCACTTATGAGTGCCTGTAACAATGCTCAGAGATGAGTCTCCTTTGCTTCTGAGTGAGTGCGTGTAACAATGCTCAGAGATGAGTATTCTTTACTTTTGAGTGAGTGCCCGTAACTTTGCTCAGATATTAGTCTCTTTTACTTCTGAGTAAGTGACCTTAATAACTCCGATCAGTAATATGTCCCTTCACTTATGAGTAAATGCACTGAACCTTGCTTCAACCAGATACCCTTATTATAGTGATCAATTCCTAACTCTAAATTCTCTCCTTTTACTTCAGGCCTACAATCTTAAAGAGAGCAAGAACTGCTATGTGAAGTCTTCGAGTGGAAGTACTTTAGGCGTTTGGCATATTCCGCCAGTCACTCAGTACGATACTCCAGAGGTCAAATTAGTGTCATTACAAGACGCTAAGAAAATCATCATTTATTGCCATGGCAACTCGTTTCATCGTGGTTTCAAGCATCGAAGAGATTTATATTCAGAGCTGCAGAAATCAGGTATGACTAATATGGTCGATTTCATTTTGTCAAACTCAAAGGTACTCGGAGCCGCAACATTTACTCTAATGTCAGTGGCTATTAAAACTACCGGAAAACCACTTATGATGCAATAATTCAGTTTACGACAAAATAAAAATAATTTGAAATTAAAAAGAAAAAGTTTGTTTTGACAGATTTGAATCACTTTGATGCGACCTATTGTACCGCTCACGACTTATACCTGTTGTCATGTGTAATTAGTGAGTAGTAATAGACTATAAAAAGGGCTGTTGCCATTTCGATTCGGTTTTTCGATAGTTCTAATAGTATCTGACATTAGAGTACATGTTGCGGCTCGAGTAGGTTTGAGTTTGGCATAAATGTTACATTTTATGAACAATATATACAGTGTTACAAAAGTGAAAAACAATAAGCCCCGTGCCAAAACTACATTTAATCCCAATCTCAACAAATTCCTATTTTTCACTAGAACATCAAAATTTGGTTTTATTTCAGTTGTGGCAGCATCAGGCAAGCCGGATTGAATAACCCAACGGGCTAGATTTGGCTTGCGTAGTTTGCCCATGTCAGGTGTAGACGATGCCATATGGCTCTTTTAATGCCAAATGTTGCCGAATCGTGGCCTAGGCCAGGGCTACTCAACTATTTTTTTCAAAATTATTTGGGTCCGGTCTTTACAGAAATTTTATTTCGGCATCCTTAAACGCACACTTCCTCGGCTGGCTAATGATTATTAGCAAATCAAGATTATTTATTATGATGTTATAGGTATTTTCATATATATTCGAAACTATAAAATTCATTTTATAAAAGAAAACTTCAAAAGTGGGGATAATGATCCAAAATAAAGAATTAGGTGAGGTTTGAATCTATTGAAAGGTCCGGATTCGGACCGCGGTCCGCCAGTTGAGTAGCCCTGGCCTAGTAGACATGTCAGTGGACATAACGATCGTTTCAATATTATGTTGTTGTTTTTCGTCATCATTATCATTAGGAAATCGCTTTTCTCTTCGAATACTGGACCAATTGCTTTGAAATTTTCAGTGGTTAAAGATTCGTTCTTTTGCCAGAAGGCTATTACTTTTATTTATTCCTAAATTTTCTATGAATCTTATGAGATCTAATATTTCATCCAAAATTGCGCTGTATTACTTTTTAATAATGGGAACACGTTTTTTAATCGCTCTGGTCCACGTGTCCATATATTTTAGCGTTGCTCTCTTGTTGTATCAATCTGCTCATTCACACAAATAAAATCTCTTCCATTTTCACCAAGGATTCCACATCATAGCTTTTGACTACAGTGGGTTTGCGGACTCTACCGGTCAGCCGAGTCCAACAAGAGTCGTGGAGGATGCAATTAGCATGTATAAGTGGATGGTCAAGCAGGTTGGATTATGTTTTATCATATTTGTCTCAGGGACGAGAAAAGCCAATAAGACTGCTATCAGCAAAGCAGAGGTATACCATATATAAATTGTATATAAGCACAGTTTAAACTAAAAAAAAAAGTTCCCAAACTAAAGGGTTGGCTTATATGCGCCGCACTCTAATCACACTAAATTTCGGCTTTATAAGCGCATAACCCTGATTGTGCGGGGGTCAACTTATACATTCATAACACAGTTGCCTGTCAATGGGGAATTCCCCCTTTATGTTATTCCCCTGATTACCAAATTATAAAAATCGAATCAGTAATTGTCAAATTTCTGACACTTAATGTATTTAATCACTCAGCTCCAGAAAGAAGATGTGACAATTGTGCTTTGGGGTCATTCACTCGGCACTTACATCAGCACGAGGGCGCTATCGCTCATGTACGGCCAGAAAGATGGCACTCGACTCCCTGACTGTCTGATACTTGGAGCTCCGTTCACGAATACATACGATGCCGCAGACTGCTTCCCACTATCTAAGGTGAAATTTATATTTTGTTTCATTTCGGTACTCCCGTAGCATGTGAACCAAGATGGCGGACATCTGAACGAAGTATGTGTACCAGGTTAGGATTAGGCAATGATTTCAGGTACAAATACTACGAAGTCACTTGGCTAGTCCCAGAATAGAACTAAGATAAGGAAAATTGGAATAAAATTATGGCCTAACCTGGTACACATACTACGTTCCGGTGTACGGCATCTTGGTTCACATACTACGGGAGTATGTTCATTTCAATGATGTGATATAGTATTATACGATGCTTATTAACGTTTTTTTACGTGCAAGGCCAGGCACCAGTAGCAACAGATACTCGTATCTAACGATATGCAAGTATATACTATGTTTTGGAAGGGCTGAAATCATTCCAGTTTGGCCCTTGCTAACAAAATTCTGTTAATTTTTGCGGCACACTTATTAACTAGTTGCTGCGCAGCCTTTGGGGACCTCTGTACTTTTCGTTGTAGTGTAGCCTACAACAAGGCCGTAAATTGAATAACATTTAAAAAATTGTATTTATTACCTCTCTCTTTCAGTATTTCTATCTGCTCTATCCCTTCATGAGATCGCAAGTTCACAAGAATATCAGACAATATGACGTAGAGCTCAGGACGGAGAAGTATCTGCCGACAATAAAGGCTCCTGTTATGATCCTACACGCTAAAGATGATCAGAGGTATGTAGGCAGAAATATTTGAAAGGTATGGCTTGTCAGTTAGTGTATCGTCCTAAGCGTAAGTAACACGCTTACGTGGCGCTCCTCAAGAGTTCACAGGTTCAAAACATGTTATTTATGAGAATATGGCTTGCAGAACAGTTTACTGTCGTAAGATGGTTCCTATAACCTTCATCATCAAGTTATGTCTTGTAAATTCATCATCATCTAACATTTTCAATATTTACCGGTACGGTCTTACAGTATGGTATTTAATATAAGTTTATTTTGACTCCTCAGCATAACAAGCAATATAATACCCTAATTGTCAGATTGATTAAAACAAAATAAATAACCGATTAGCTCCGTGCATCAAGTCCATGCATTGGAAAACAAATAACTGGCTAAACAATCCCATAACTGACAAGGACTGGTAATCGGACGAGAGGCCGCGGTTTGCTATATGATTACGCTGTCCTAGCGGCTTTTCTCTCCCCCGGGATAAATATGTAAATCCTACCTATTTACTCTCTATTGATATCTCTTCAGAATTTTCTATGCTTAAAGCAAGCCAGGTTCTGTAAAAGGGTACTCCCGTAGTATGTGTACCAGGTTAGGGCACAATTTCATTCTGATTTTCATACTTTAGTTCTATTATGTGTTCGGGGACTGTTTGTGTTAGCCAAGTATCGGTTTCAGTCCCTTTATACAACTTGCTGTCAAGTAGATGAACAAAATTAGTTACCTCCATTTTGGTACACATACTTCTGGAGCGCTCCCCAATAACACACTTATTCATGTCTTAGCTAGCATGGTCAACTTCGTTACACGTCTCTCAAATCAAGTCAAACTCTGGCTTTGATTACAAAAAAACTGGTTGCCCTTTGACACATCTCTGGAGCACCCTGTAAAAGCAATATTTGCATGGTGTTGATGCAACATTAATGCAAAGTCTAGGTAGTAGGCCCTATTAGCTTCGCTTCCTAATCGATTCGGATTCGCTTTCTTTTGAAATAGAAAAATCCAATTCTCAAACCAAAGTATTCCATTCCTTACAGAATCGACATTCATCTCGGTGAGACTCTGTACGAAAAGACGACCTCTGACCCCATGACAAAATCTCCTCACATTCGTTTCATTCGAATGCACAAAGATTACGGAGTGAAACACTACACTGCTAAGCACCCTGAGATAAACCAGTTAGTGCATGATTTCATGGCTGAGGTAGCAAAGGTCAAAGGTGATCAGGAACAAGGAAGTAAAAATAGATTTGAATTGATCGATATTTAATTTTTCTTTTTTTGCTGTTTAATTAGGCAATGAATATAATTGCTTTGGTCGAGTAGCAAAGATCAAAGGTTATCAGGAACAAAACTGATTAAAGATTTAATTTTTTTGTTATTAACCTTTATTATGTTAAGGAGACAAATAGAGCTAAATTGAACTTGCATTCCTGGAATTTAGGTAAACTCCCAGCATTGTTTTCTTCTGAAGAAATCTAATTATCAAATTTCTGACGCTTTATTTAATTTTCCAGCTCCAGAAAGAAGATGTGACAATCGTGCTCTGGGGTCATTCACTCGGCACGTACATCAGCACGAGGGCGCTATTGCTCATGTACGACCAGAAAGATGGCACTCGACTCCCCGACTGTCTGATACTTGAAGCTTTGTTCACGACTACATACAATGCTGCGGATTGATTTCCATTGTCTAAGGTGAGATTTTTGTTTCATTTAGGTACTCTCGTAGTATGTGAACCAAGATGGCGGACATCTGAACGTATTATGTGTACCAGGTTAGAATTAGGCAATAAATTCAGATACATATATTACGGGTATCACTTGGCTAGTCTTCGAACTCCGAAACCGAAAGGAAAATTGGAATAAAATTATGGCATAACCCTAACCATGTATACATACTACGTTCTGGTGTCCACCATCTTGGTTCACATACTTGGGGAGTACCTTAATTTCTATGATGTGATATAGTATTATACGATGCTTATTAACGCTTTTTCTTACTGTACAAAGCCCGGCATCAGTATCAACTGATATCTAACGATATGTAAGGATATACTATATATTAGAAAGGCTAAAATCTTTCCAGTTCGGCACTTGCTACTTAACAGAATTCTGTTAATTTTTGCTGCACACTTAGCATCTCGTCGCTGATCACTCTTTGGGGACCTCTGTACTATGCCATTGTGGTAGTGCGCCAAGACTCTGGAATTGAATAACATTCAAAAAATTGTATTTATTACATCTTTCTTTCAGTATTTCTATCTGCTCTATCCCTTCATGAGGTCTCAAATTTACAAAAATATCAAACAATATGACATTGAGCTCAGGACTGAAAAGTATCTGCCGACAATAAAGGCTCCTGTTATGATTTTACATGCTAAAGATGATCAGAGGTTTGTAGGCAAGAATATTTGAAAATTATGGCTTGTCAGTTGGTGTATTGTCCTAAGCGTAAGTAACACGATTACGTGGAGCCCTTCAAGAGTTCACAGGTTCAAAACATGTTATTTTTGAGAATATGGCTTGCGGAACTGTTTGCTGTCGTAAGGTGGTCCACGTATCTTTCTTCATCAAGTTCATATCTCTGAAATCCACCATCTAACATTTACAATATTTACCGGTACGGTATTACAGTACGATAATTATTATAAGTTTCAACTCCTCAACATAACAAATACCATATTTGACAGATTGATAAAAAACAAATGAATAACCGATTAGCAGCATGTCTAAGCATCTGGAAACAAATAACTGGCAAACTATACTCATACCCGACATGGACTGGTAATCATGGTTCGTCATATGATTAATAAGCTTTCTTAGCGGCTTTCCTCCCCCCCTGAGTTAAATATGTGAATCCCATCCTCCGCTTTCTATTGATATCTCTTCAGAATTTCCCATGCTTAAAGCAAGCCAGGGTCTGTAAAATGATATTCTTGTATTCTGTGTATCAGGTTAGGCCATAATTTTATACCAATTTTTCTTATTTTAATTCTATTACGAGTTCAGGAACTGTTTGTGTTAGCCAAGTGAATATAACCCCCTGCCCATACGTTTGAGTCCCTTTACATAACTTGATGTAAAGTAGTGCGGATTTGTTACCTCCGTTTTGGTACACACACTGCTGGAGTGTCCTGTAAAAGCTATATTTGCATGGTGTTGATGCAACATGAATGCAAAATCTAGTTGTAAGGCTTTATTAGCTTCGTTTTCTGATCGAATTCGATTTCTTTTTAAATATGAAATTCAATTCTCAAACCGAAATACTTTTCTTCATTACAGAATAGACATTCAACTCGTTGAGACTTTGTACAAGAAGACGACCTCTGACCCCACAACAAAATCTCCTTACATTCGCTTCATTTGAATGCACGAGGATTACGGAGTGAAGCAAAATTACTGCTACGCATACTGAGATAAGGCAGTTAGTGCATGATTTCAACTGCGGCCCACGGGCCAGTTACGGCTAACCGAAGTGTTTCATCCGGCCCACTTGTGCCTATATCAATTATGACTATGGTTTTCATGGCTATAAATTTGCGTTGGATATTTCGATGAAAATAACGAATCATCGCCTAAAATATAGATCACATATTATTTGCACCTGAATATAATTGTGCCACTTGGTACACTGGCTGTTTGTTGTACATTAGCTGTTATGCTTGTTATTTGCAAATGAACTGTTTTGAGTCTCCAGTGACCAAATCTATTATTTGTAACTGGCCCACTGAGAAAAATAATTGCCCGCCCCTGACTTAGAATATCATTTCATTATGGTCAAAGTAACTTAATTAATCATAGTCTATTATTATGTGTACCAGGTTAGGGTCAGGCCATAATTTCAGGTACAAATGCTATGGGAGTCACTTGTCTAGTCCTCGAATTCGTAATAAAACTAAAATAAGGAAAATTGGAATAATATTATGGCCTAACCCTAACCTGGTACTAGGCTTGCACGTAATTAACGTAATTTACGGATTTACGGAATTATTTCGAGTTACGGAAGGGAAGTTACGAATTACGTAAAGTCGTAAGTATTGGTCGAGCGCTTTCGCGATTGAAACGAGCTCTCTTCAGAGCAGTCAATTCCGTCGATTGTAAAAAATTAAAGTTCAAGTAAAAGAAGTTAGAGTTCCGGTATTCGCAGCCGTTTCTCTCTCTCTTGTTAGGCAGATGGGGAAGGCATAACGCGTCATTTACTAACCTATTATCAACTTATCTAGGATGGCCAATGTACATATTAACCGTAGATAAAGAATAGAATTGTGTTGAGACCGATGGACGTCAACACACCTGGTTTCAACTTCTTCGGGTGAAATGACTAAAGAATGTAAGAGATCAACTTATAAAACATGGTCTTTTTGTAAATGCCGTGATAATTAATGTCGCGCTTATCAAACAGCAATATAAAGTCGGAAGAGAAATTGCGTAATGAACCGACGCAACTTAGTCTTTTCGGCATCGGTAAAGCGATTGAGACGGCAGAGAAACAACAATACGACGGGATTCCCGGGGTTTTTTCTGTGCGAGATCCATTTTCTATTACAAAATCTTGATGTTCTGTTACCGATTTTATCGTTATATATCTGTCCGGACTTGGCATTTCTCAATATGTTTTTCACAATGCCTCGCAATATGTTGGCCAAATATGATTACCTGTCTTTACCGAATGCGGCAACTTATTTTGATTTATCGTCGACTCGAATACCACCGGCACTCGACCAAACTTGTGTCAATCTTGGCAAATAGGATTGTCGACTTGAGTTAGAAAAATAAATTAATATTTTCATGAGTGCAAAATAAATGTCACCAAATGCATTGTTTTGCGACATAACTTTGTATTTTCGGAGAAGGCATGTCATATAAGTACGGTATTTTAAATAATGCGCAAATAATTAATATTTGATCTAAATTTATCGCAAATAATGTTATAACTTTTAGGCCGCGAAATGATTTAATGTAGAATGAAGCATGGAATTCGGAATATCGTCAATAAGTCGGCACCAATAATTATCATAAAATGCTAACTAAGTAGTAAAGTCGGATATTGTAGAAAACGGTGAAATAACAAGTCTTCGTCGCGAGGCAAGCGAAAGTATAATCAAACGAGAGAATACGCTTGTAGTTGATTAATAAATTAGCAACCCGGAATTTTTATTTAATACGAAAGTCGTATTAATACGTTAATACGATTTTAAAAAAGTGAACTATCGTTTCCTAAATATATTTCCAGTGTTGGTAATGATAAAATTGATCGCATAAAATTTGGTGATAAAGTGGATAAAAAAAATCAAAGCTAATACAAAAGATAAAAATCAGAATAAAATTATTTTGAATTCACTTCTTGATATTTGTCTTTAACATCTGTAGCCGGCGTGTAGTACTGCCGGGAATATGAAAACCAAACTCCGATGTCCCATTCGGAATAGAAGTGGATTAAATTGGTTGTTATAATAGGTTTAAATGTGTGAAAAAAATATCGCAATTACGGGGTCATTACGTAATCGATTTGGCTGTAATTACGGAATTGATTTTTGTCAATTACGTGCAAGCCTACCTACCTGGTACACATACTACGATCCGGTGTCCGCCATCTTGGTTCACATACTTCGGGAGTACCTTATTTTCATGTGAAGTTACAAAGGACAACTACTGTTATTAACGCCCAGCATTATAACCGTTCATGTTCATTCAACTCTTCCCAAACTTCAAGCTGTGTTTTTGGAAATCTTTTAGGCTTTATTTCTATAATTGAAAGTATTTCAACATAACTTTATTAATTGATTGTAGTTTATATTTTCATTCTTAACTGTGTATTTGTTACTCAAGATGCCACTGGTCAGAATTAGCAAGTTACAAATATGCTTGGAAAAGAGTCGAATCACTCAACCAAAGTAGAAAGAGTTCTGACAGAAGAGTTGCAAGTTTGCTCAAATCAAAGTCCCAAACTCTCAACTTTAAAGCAGAAAGAGCACTGATAAAAGAGCCCCTTGTCACAAATATGTAGCGGTTCATGTGTAACTTGAAACAATATATCGCAGTACTATCAGAAAATAGATATTGCCATATTTCAATTACTGCCTTGTTGCCACATTTTGATATTCTTTTTTTAATATTGGGTCGAATATTTTGGGCTACGTAAATTATTCCATCTCTTCACCCCATAACGTCAAAAGTTTGAGAACTTTTGGTTTAACATATGCTCTTTGTGCGACAGAGGTCATTTGTAACTCTTTTATCAGCACCTTGGTTCGAGCATACTTGTATAGACTTCCTAAAATCATCTATTTTCATGGTCAAATATGAAGTTCACAGTTATGCTATACTAAACTTTCCGGAAAAACAATTATTCGTGTCTTAGCGAGCATGGTAAACTTCGTTACACGATTCTCAATGACTTGGATGCTAAGTGTTATTAAATTTTTTTTACTTCTGAGTGAGTGCCCGTAACTTCGCTCAGAAATGAGTATCTTTTATTAGTGAGTGCCTGTAACTTTGCTCAGAGATGAGTTTCCTTTACTTCTGAATGAGTACCCTTAACTTTGGTCAAGAGATGAGTCTCAATTGTAGTTGACGTGTGTAACCTTCCTTGAGCAAATTCACTTAATAAATGATAGGCTATGCTTTCACGTACTATTGAGCAAATTTAATTTTTAATTTTAAGATTTATAATCCCCTATGCACTGTATATGTTTAAATATGCAATTATGTTATCATAATTGTTGATTTGATTTCAATTTTTTATACCAATTCTACCTCAATGCATTTAATCCACTGAGACAAATGAACTTTGCTTTACATTGCAGTATTATTTTCCGAGCTACTGATCTTATCCACCAAAAAAAAACTCAAGGTTGTTTTTGAACGACTAACTTCGGAGCTAGGTTTCAGGGATGCCCGAAATGAATCAAATACATTCGTAATTCGATTTAATAAATTCTTGATTTTAGAAATAATTTAGAATATTTCACTTGTAAATATCTTCTTCAGCATGCATTATTTTATGACGAACATAACTCACAGAAAAATATAATGAACTTTTGAAAGAATATAATGGAGAATACTTATTAAATCAATGTTCATCTCAGTTACTCTGCATAACCAAATTTGAATTATATGAATTAACAATTGCCTTGAAGAATTTGTCCTGTGAAACAGACCTATTTTATTATTGGTGGTAATCGAAGTCAAAGTACTTGTCATTGACAATTTAAGGAGGGCGTCCGTGTTGAGGGACAAGAACCTTCAATGTATGAACTACAAAAACCAAGGATGGTGAACATAAAAATATGCAAAGAAGTTGTTGGCTCAGAAAACTAAGTATGAAATTGAAGCAGGGTTTCTCTGCTTATGTGGGGCGTGTAGATGTAACGCTGTAGATATATTGAAGATGAGTATTCTAGGCAAGTGGTCGGCAACCTTTTTTAAGTGACGAACCGGTAAAGCCTGGCGGACCCTCTTTATACAGACGAACTAAGCTTATGTAATAAATTACATGAGTAGAAATTTTCTAAAACATAGGTGATGATATTCAATGCGAGATTTGCGTTTGTTTGCTGGTCATTCATTAACTGTTCCGAATTCGGAGACATGGTGGACAGTGATACACGTACCGGTTTCTTACGTTCAGCCTACTTTAGTTGTCAATATTGAAAAACCGACCGCACATTGGGAAAAAGAGTATCGCAAGGATACTTTTCAACTCGTTATCATTTGAAATTTCAATCAAGTGCTCTATATAAGACAATCTCATAGTTCAAAGAAGTTTCGAAGGCTTCCTTTAAGAGCTCAGTAGGGCAAACTGGACAAATTTCATTGCTGTGACTTATGGCTATAAATCCATGTTTAAAATATGGATTCATCGCGGTATATGACCCGCTATATCTACACTCCCAGTTCCGTTAGATATTGGGACGCAGTCATTCAAAAATTGCATTATTGATGTTTGGCAAGCCATACCTGATTTTATCACGAGATGTGCTAACTTTATGATCATAAAGCATAGATTTAGCAAAGTCTAAATAGCGAGTTGGGTGCTGTTTTTCCTATAACACAAGTGGGGATGGCTATACTAAATTATTCATCTATGTCATTGCTAGCATGATTATCCCGTGCTCTTGTCACATATATTTAAGCTACTAATTACCCATGACAAAAGGATGAGATGTTCACACTTGTCGCAAGGGAGAAAAGCCGACAATGCGGCTTAATCACATAGCGTACCACAGCTTCTCGTCCGGGTACATGTCCACTGTGTGCACATTGGTATGTCGGAAAAAAAGTCCTGGTTCTTATTAAAAAATGCCGCATTGTCAAATGTTGCCGACACCTCGCAGAATCCGTTATCATGACCCCGACAGTAGGAATCTTTCTGCTACACAAATTGGCGGTGGAAGTTTCCATCCCCGAAGGTGGTCGGTTACTGAGTCACACCATAGTTCGCATCTTCTATTTGCTCTCTGCTAAACAATGAAGCTGACGACAATCACGCGAATAAAACAGACAAGCACAGCTGCGAATGTACATTGTGACGTTTATATAAGATTACTTTCATTCGCAAAATGTAGAACTGATAAATTGCAGACTCTTCAGAGGTACTTCAGGCGCTTGCGACCACTGAACTCTGTGATTGCGACACTTGATGTCAGTCAAGGGTTGTCCAGTTCCACTTAACTAAGACAAATAATAACGGCTCGTCGTTGTAAAGCCTTAGGGTGCGTTTACACTGGATGCGACACGCCTATGGTCGCACGTCACAGGTGTTTACACAGCGCTCGTCATTTTAGTTTGATTAATTTCATTCTGCAATGTCTGACCATCAGGAGTAACCCAATTGCATATTCTGATTATTAAATAAAATTAACCAAGTATTCACTACATTGCACTGAACTAATTCCAACTATAGTTTATTATTCAATACGTTTCAACACCCACAGGAAAGCAAACCTGTCACAGAGTATAATAACATTGAACAGTCAGGGGAGTCTTCAAATATAAATATGCATCAAAAATAAATAATACCATTGGGCGTGGAATTTAACCAATAATACTCTAACTTTGTCAACAAAATAATAAATGAATTTGAAATAATGTGTCGCTCGGCCAGAAGAGCCGCGGCTAACTTGTTCCATAATTGAAGTCGACTCGTAACCGAACGAGAGGCCATAAATATGTAAATCCATAAACTCCAGGGTAATCGAACTTCTGTGAAAGTGAACAACAAAAATTTGGGCATATGCAGCCCAATGCAGACATTCTTCAATGGTCATGGCTATTTAGGTTTGAAATCTTGGCTTCGATCACCGCCATTAGATGCATAAAACTCCAATAATTCAAGACTTCTACTTTAGTTGGACTACAGTACGTGGAATTTAAAACTGCGACTTCAGCTCCCAATCCAATATCAATAAAAAACCAAACTTCCGAAAACACACCAGCTTACTTTTGACATCTAATACGATTTTGAATACTCAATTCCTTCCAATAACCCTAACCCACACTACACACGAAAAAAATAACAATTGAGCATACTAAAATCAACTTCCAAGATGTGCGATACATGAATATATAGTGCAATTTAAAGTGGACAGGGAAATTTCAAAATGGCTGGAATATATGGTAGAGCACCATAATGAATTTGGGTTCGCAATATATATTTGAAAATTTACAGAGTTTTAAACCAATCACATCCATGAACAAGTGATTCGAAAATGCACTGACAACAACTTCCAAATATATCACAAGACAAGAGTATGTTTTTTCGTCAGTGTGAATCTTATATGCTTTTTCATTAATATTTCCACATATGGAAGCTAACACTGAAGAAAATCCATAATCTTGTTAACCATGTGGCAAATATTTTGTGCGATTAATTAAGATTGAAACAAATTCCTGTGAAATATGTGGGATTGACCTTGTAAATGCAAGTGGTTTGGAAACACATATTCCACAAGAATGTGGTTTGTCGCCAGTGTGGACTCCCATATGCTTTCTCAAATTCATTCATCTTGCAAAACTCGTTCTACATATTCCACAATAGTATGGTTTTTCGCAAGTGTGAATTCACATATAATTTCAAAGTATTTGGTGTTGCAAAACTATTTCCACATAAAAGAGTTTCGTATTTCTCCATTCATAACACACGATTCTACTAAATTATTACGATTATTGTTTATCCTTGTATGATTTTTCAACATAATTGATTCTTTAACCCTTTCCGTGCGGTGGGCACGTATACGTACCCACGACAAAACTCGCTAGATTGCGGCGGGTACGTTGATGTACTCCACTGTTTTATTTAGCAATCGGTCGCAAACTGTTGGTCTAGTTTTTCCGGGTTTTAGTTTATTGATAAGTAGGCTTCTTCGAGATCAACATAAGCGACGGTAAATCTCGCTTTCGCTTACTATGGGAATTTTATTTGCGTCGGAACGAGGGAGTGTTTTTGAAATTTATGCAAATTTCGGTGTTTTTTGGGTGATAATAGAAGACATATTATCCCTTCCATCTACCAAAGTATTTTGAGTTAGATAACGAAAGTGCTACAGTAATATTATGCTATTGTTTGCCAACCAAGAAGCGGTAACAGTAAAGGATTTAGCGAATATTTCTATTTTTTATCACGGTTTGAAGTTTCAACACCCAAGAAAAAAAAATGCCATCCGGTTTGTGACTCAGACCACCCCTTTTAAAAAAAAAATTTTTTTTAATCGCCAATTGCAAGCTCTTTAAATAAGCTTTCCAACGAGCCGTCAGTGGGCAGCAGAGGATCAATACTTTTTCGTTATTCGGTCGATTAGTTGTGGGGGTACAAATGCATAAAGTCGGCGTAGCAAATACGATTATTTTATAAAAAATAAAAATCGCATGGAAAGGGTTAAAACAATTTTCCAAGAGTGTGTTTTTTTGTCAATGTGGATTCTAGGCTGCTTCCAACTACTAGATGTTGCAAAACTATTTTCCACATAATTCACAAGAACCATGTCTAATGGTGCTAAAAGTATGTTATCGCTCCATGAAAGGAAACCATTATTTAGATGCCAATTTACTATTACAGAATACTGGAATCAAATCCAAACTAACGAATATTATTCTATTTTCAATCGCGGGGATCTAGTAAATGTTGCCGCCACTGTTCAAGATGCTGGACATTTCTACGAGAACCAATCAGATGCTTTTACAATATCATGTGCATTAGCAAAACACATGTATGACTTCACGAGGAAGAAGAGCCATACTCTATAACAGCATGTGTCAAATATTTTCTGTTTCAGTAATTTGAATGAACGTACGCAAAAAAGAAAAAATGTTTCACAGCTGCGGGAAGTTTGTGGCAAACGTTATATGCAATATTCATCAAAATTTAAACTGGAAAAAAAAACTGCAGAAAAGCTATATTCTTGTTATTAATGTGGCAAATGTTTCGCTTGTTTTAATAATTTGGACTGGCGTATGCGAAGACATTGATATTGTGATAATTAATATATGTTTTATGTCTTTTGGAAGAGAGATTCTTTATTACAGAACATTTGTATCAAATCCGAAATATGTTTTTTTTTATTTACAGTGATTATTAAAAAATTTTAAACGGTGTTTGAACACTTGAAACACATGTGCATGTAGTATTGAAGAAACGCATAATCTTATGGAATATGTAGGAAGCGTTTCACTAAAAGTTTGACACACACAGTCACTCACTTGTATTCTCGTAAATCTAGTGGTAAACATTCTGTCAGAATGAAATCCATGTATTTGTGCATTAGTGGAAGAGAAGAAGTTAATACAGGAGAAATCCACATGTATAAATCATGTGCTCTGAGTATTTCAGTAATTTGAATAGACATATACAATGCATTGCAAACTATTTCCACATATTTCGGCTGTGTGAACTCTCATATGTTCATTCTTACGCGTGTGACTCTTAGACTTTCATATGAATTTTTATGGTTTTTGACGCCGCAAAAATTTCTCACATATTTCCCAAGAGTGCGTTGCGAAACTGATAAAATATCACAAAAGTAGTTTACTCTTTCAAAAACATGCCGAATCCATCTACAGTGGACATCCAGGAATTAATATAATTAAATTACATTTGCAATATATGACGCTACTGAATAGACCAAGCGTATGACATAACATGTGCACATTAACAAAACACCTATACAAACTCACGCTAAGGAAAAGTTTGTATATATATCATGTGGGAAATGAGTTTTACATATTCCAGTACTTTAAATATATATATGTATATTCACACCAGAACTCAAACAGATTGAAAGGAAAATGTGAAAAGTTTTTGATAGCTTCAAAACTCGCACTTGAGAAAATTCATATTTTAAAGGATGAAAGGCCATATACTTGAAATATGAAATATGTGGACGTTTCTAGAGATTCTACAATCTCTTTTCACATCTATCACCAAAGTATCCTTATCAGCAGTGTGAATTGCAATATGTAAGAAAGTAGGTGAGTTTAGATTTTCCGTTACAACAAAACAAACAACAATAAAAGAAAAAAAATATATATATATATATATATACAGAAAATCATGAAAGTAGGAAAAATATTTAATATGTGATGATATACCTGTCACTTACCCCAAACAGCAAACATCACATTGAAGTAGGATAGGATTTACATATTTATCCCGGGGGAGAGGAAATGGGATTCAAACCTGCAAACCCACGCAAGGTAATCAGAGATCCGGTGGCGAGCGTATTCCTAACGCTTAGCACGAGCCACAACGCCGCGTATATTAAGAAAATAACGAGTACAACAAGCAAACAAGTGGTGCACAATATGGGACTCTGAACGCATTTAATAATAAAAGCAGCGTAAATGCAGTATTTATCGAAATCACTGATGTTACAAAACTATTTTCAGTTGTTTTACGAATTCGCCAATGTTGATTCTCTAATGGCGCTTTTAATTACTAGGTGTTTCAGAACTATTCCTATATATTTCACAAGAATATGGTCTTTTGATGCCCAAAGTACCTTACTTTGCGTTGGGCCACCGTGAATTCCGGATGGCTCCATTCAAGCCACTTTTATATTACAGAATACTTGAATCGAGTCCCAAATGCCGAGTGTTATTGTAATTTGTGATATATGGAAAATTCAATGTCGAACGATACACTTCTGAACAAAGCAAATATATGATGTGTGCTTTAGTAAAATACATACAAGAATTTACATTTGAAACAAGCCATAGATTTTGCATTTTCCATTAATGGAAACTATTTCACAGCTGCAAGAAGTTGAATAAAGGTACACACAGACGTTTTATGCGATCAAAAATTACTTCAGTCATGATACACAAGATTATAAGATCTTGGCTTTTAAGCTTCCCACACTCATTCATTCAAGTTGTAAATTAAGACCAAATTGTATAAAAACCACGTAATGACATACCTATGCGAACTCAGTTTGATAAAAATCTGTTATCCTTCTAATCATATTCTTGTGAATCTTGTGACAGACAATCACCGATACGACAACCATCAAAATTCGTATTGGAGAAAAATAATGTGGAAAGTGCTTTGTAGCTATGAGGAAGTTGAAACCAGCTGGAGGCTACAAAACTCTTCCCACATATTTTACAGAAGTGTGATTTTTTGTCAGTGTAGACTTTTGATTGCCGTTTTGAATTAGTTATGTATTTGTGACTTAACATGAATACATACATAGGTTTCCACAACAGGAAGAAGTATGAAATGGCACACACAAACGTATTCTTATGAATCTTGTGAAATTCATACCAGAGAAAAAAACATGGAAAGTGTTTTGTAGCTGAAATAAAAGTTGAATTGACTTATTCAAGGGAACACTGGAAAGAAGCCACATTTGTGTAAAGCATTTAGGATATTGAGTTTTCATGCTGGAGAAATTAACGTGCCAAGTATTTTGCGCAATTCGGTGAATGAAATAAAAATATCGATATCATATGTAAAAAAGATGTATTCTCGTAAAATGTTTGAAAAGGGCATTTTAAATGCAAGTTGCAAGTAATTTGAAAATGCTTTGATGAATTTTCACATAGTTCACATTAGTATGGTTTTTCGCCAGTGTTAACCCTTTCCGTGCGGTGGGCACGTATACGTACCCACGACAAAACTCACTAGATTGCGGCGGGTACGTTGATGTACTCCACTGCTTTATTCAGCAATCGGTCGCAAACTGTTGGTCTAGTTTTTCCGGGTTTTAGTTTATTGATAAGAAGTCTTCTTCGAGATAAACATAAGCGACGGTAAATCTCGATTTCGTTTACCATGGGAATTTTATTTGCGGCGGAACGAGGGAGTGTTTTTTGGGTGGTAATAGAAGACATATTATCCCTTCCATCTACCAAAGTATTTTGAGTTAGATAACGAAATTGCTACAGCAATATTATGCTATTGTTATGCTATTGTTTGCCAACAAAGAAGCGGTAACAGTAAAGGATTTAGCGAATATTTCTATTTTTTATCACGGTTTGAAGTTTCAACACCCAAGAAAAACCGGTTTGTGACTCAGACCACCCCTTTTAAAAAAAAAAAATTTTTTAATCGCCAATTGCAAGCTCTTTGAATAAGCTTTCCAACAAGCCGTCAGTGGGCAGCAGAGGATCATTACTCATTCGTTAGTCGATCGATTAGTTGTTGGGGTACAAATGCATAAAGTCGGCGTAGCAAATACGATTATTTAATAAAAAATAAAAATCGCATGGAAAGGGTTAACTCTTAAGTTAGCCAGAATGGGCTTTCATATGTTTTTTACGGAATTTTTTCTATATCTCTAACAAGAGAATTGTTGTATTCAATCAATGCTGCAAAACTAATTCCACATATTTCACAAAAATGTGGTTTTTAGCCAGTGTGATCGCTCCTATGGTGCTACCGAAAGTTGTAACATGATTGTGTGGGCTCTAATGTGCGACATAAAATTGATAAATGCTGCAAAAAATTCTTTACATATTTCACAAAAATATGCTCTAGTGTTGATAGAAGGTAATATACGGGAAAATCTGTGTATTTGGCCGGTGCTTCACACAGCAAGTACTTTAAATAGGCATATGAGTATTCATGCTGGAGATACTTGAGAGACTTTGACAAAAATGAACTAAAAATTATTCTACATATTTCGTAAAAGTATGTTTTTTTGACAGTATCAATCCCCAAGGTTCTTTATTAAAGTGCTTGATGCTTCAAAACTCTTTTCACATATTTCACAACAGTGTTTGCCAGTAGGGTATCATTAATGCTGCTTTAGAATGCATGCATGAGTATTGTTTTTCCAGAACAGCTTTTATATGTTGTTTTTTTTGCAAGTGGTGTTCTTGTTTGATTCTGCAAAACTCTTTCCACATATTTCACAAGAGTGTGGTTTTTGCAAGCGTGGACTCTCCTAAGCTACTTCAAGTAACCAAATAAAAAAACATCTTCGCCTTTTTTATTGCACTATTGAATCGCAACTTCGATCTTTCCATGTTAAATTTGCTTTGCGAGCAGTACCTACAAATGACCTATTATTTAGAATAAATAGGACATCAAGTCCGAAATGTACATTTTGTGAATGAAATGTTGAAACCGTGCTACATTTATTTTATTTCTGTGAATTTGTGCAACAATTTTGGGAAGTAGTTAATGCATGGCTAATTGTTGATTAAATCCTAATCTGACATATAGAGAAATTTTAATGGGGGCAGAGCAAATCCAAAATATAAACTGTGTTTTATTGAGTGCAAGATATTATATTTATACATGTAAACTACGTAATGAAAGGCCTCAGTTTGGCCAATTTTTATATATGACAAAAAGTGTATATAACTGAAAGAATTACCGCAACTAGAAAATGTAAACTGTCGAACCACATAAAAAAGTGGAAAGTTATCATAAACTCATTTTTTAAGTGCAATTGTGTTTATGTGTTATCGTGTGTATTAAAAGTGATGTTTTTATTTTTAAATAAATGAAAATAATGACAAGATGCTATTTCGTCAGAATGGGCTGTCATGTGTTTATGTGTGGATCTGAAAATATACCAAGAGTCATATTCTTGAATGATGCTACAACACTGGGTTAAAAACGCAGATGTGTGTCAGAAAATTTTGTCATAAATAAATAAATGATGCCAATAAAGACAATTTGACAATAGTTTAGCTTCGAATTTTACACTATATGGAAATCGGGTGTCATTTACTGGTCGTACATGAGCGATACCACTCTCGTGAGGATGTTTGTCTCTTTTTGACGCTGTGTAATGCAAATATAGGCTCTGTTTAAAATTAGGCTTGATAAGGATAAAGATTTACATATGTATCCCGGGGGAGAGAAAAGTCACTTAGCTACTAAGGATTAGAATTTACGTATTCATCCCGTGGCAAAGGAAAGAGAAAAGACGGCCCAATCATATGGCGAACCGCGGCATATTCAGATAGATTCAGATATTTATTTTTCGTCGTGCAAAAACATTGTACATTTAAACAAATGGTAAAAATTAAATAAATACATTGAAAGAAAGAGGTACAATATTTGGACTGCAATAGACGAGGGATCGCGAAAAGACTATCAAAAGTCATCATGTCAGCGACACCATTATAGAAGCAGATTAAGTCAAACAATACAGAAATAAATCAGCAAAAATAAATGAAACAATTTGGGAACTAAAATGTACGTGAGAACAGAAGATTCGATTAAATAGAAAAAAGCATTGACGAATTTAAACAACTCAACGCCATGCTCCACCGAGCACGCCAACAACAAAGAAATTGCTGACGTGCGTGACGCAGCATAATGTTGTTGGCTACTTGGGGAATTCCCTGCAGCAGCAGCAGTGGAACTACTAATATAACCAATGAATTATGATTAAGAAAAAGACATATTCAATTTATTTTGGATTGCAAAGAGCACATATATATTGGAAAATATTAAACGACATATGTGAACTACAATGGATGAAAGCATATTAAAGAAGCAATGACTATTAGAGGTAACTAAAGTTTTTGAATTTTGTCTTTGTTATAAGAGTTCATAATACAGTTATTTTGTGAAGTGACTTTCATAAGGAGCACATGCTATTAAATAATAAAATAGCAGTAATGGAAATCAATAAGGTGAAAGGATACCTAGCTTATTATAGAATCTTGAGCAAATAAAGGTAAGAAACACAAGTGCTTTGTGAGAGAAAGTCATGCTCTGTGAGCAGCACATACTATTGGAGTATACCACAGTATTGAAGAGCAAATAAAATAATAATAATACAAGGATAGTGATAGCATATCATGGAATAATGACAAGATGAAGGTAACACCCATAATTTGAAAAAAGTGAGTTTCAAACAGTCTGAGATACATTTCAACTCTGCCAGCCTACTGACAGATATAAGAATCTAAGTAAAGAAATTTTAGTGCTTTTTTGAATGAATTATAAGTCTTAGAGCGAAGTGTGTCTTGGAGCGTATTCCAGAGTTTCACACCGATGAATTTAATAGAGCTTTGTGAACGATTGGTAGAAAAGCGAGGCACATGGTATGAGCTATTGGCAGCGGAACGAGTTGAATGAGAGTGAACACTCATCTGTTTGACAAAATAGTATTTAAAAGCCATAGGCAGTTTATTGTTTAGGTGTTGGTGCATGAGTTTCAGTATCTCGATTTTATAAATGTCTGACATTTTGATTATTTGATTCTTATGGTAAAGAGGATCTAATCTTGACATTGGTCCAGCATGGGTCAAAGCACGGATAGCCCTGTTCTGTAATACTTCAATCCGGTGTAACAAAGTTTTATTAGCTGATCCCCAAGCTATAATACCATATTGCAAATGAGATTGAAACAGAGCGAAGTATATCATGCGTAACGTAGACAAAGAAGTATAACGCCTAAGCCGATAAAGCATTCCTACCGCCTTGGCTAATTTAACAGCAGTGTTGGTTATTTGAATGTCCCATTGCAGTTTGTTATCAATGTGGATGCCAAGATATTTGAATGAGCTAACGTTGTCAAGAATAGTTCCTTCAATCTCAATTTTCACAGATGTCTGTGATTTGGATTTACTTGGAGCAAACAACATAGTTTTTGATTTATTTACATTTAATGTTAATTTGTTTTGTTTCATCCAATTTGCTACTTTTCTTATTTCAGTGTTCACTCTGGACTGAAGCACATCCGGAGACTTGTCGCTATCTAGAAGATTGGAATCATCAGCAAATAATTTTGTAAATAATGAGGAGCTGTGTGCAAGATCGTTGATGAAAATAAGGAATAATGTCGGGGCCAAGCATGATCCTTGTGGGACTCCATGAGTCACATGTAAGGTGGGGGAACAGTATGAACCCATTTGAACAAATTGTGTTCTATTTGTCAGGTAATTTGCCAGGAGTTGGCTCGCTACTCCTCTAATTCCATAATGCCACAGCTTATAGACTAAGATTTGGTGATTAACAGTGTCAAAAGCTTTCTTAAGATCTAAGAAAGTTGCACTAATATATTCTTTTTTCTCTAATTTATCGTATATATGGGATATAGTGTCTAGAATTGCATGCGAAGTGGAATGTTTGGCTTGAAAACCAAACTGTGATTTATTAAGTACACTATGTTTTGTGAAAAAATCCATTAGCCTCCTATTAATTAAGCGTTCGAATACCTTGTTAATAGCAGATAGAATAGATATGGGTCTATAATTTGATACATGTTTTGTATTACCAGATTTAAAGATCGGAATGACTCTGGCGATTTTCAATGAAGATGGGAAAATGCCTAATCGAAGCGAGCTGTTAAAGAACTCTGTCAGACATGGTGATAATATATCTGCAACATATCTGAGAAAGCGACTGGGAATGCCGTCTGCCCCAATTGCCTTCCCGACCCGCAGGGTAGCTAATTCTATAGTTAGTTCGTTCATCGTTGCTGGACTCAAGAATATGGATTGGTTTACTCGTTTGCCAAGGTAAATTTTGAAGCCATCCATGTCATTACCGAACTTTTCAGAAAGAGCGGAACCAACAGTAGAAAAATACTTATTAAATTCTTGCGCGATCAAATGATTATCATTTATAGTAATGCCATTTTCCAGATGAATTACATCAATATTTTGCCTAGATTTATTTTTTGTGGATGCAATTTCATTAACAATTCGCCATGTTGATTTCGGGTTTCCTTTATAGAAAGCAATACGGTTTTGATAATAGATTTGTTTAGCATTATCAATAGTGTGTTTCAGTACGTTGCGATACTTTTTAAAATAAGAGCATTGGGAACTATTGCCATTTAGATAATGTGACTTGAACATCTTATTTCTTATGCGAATACTATTGAGTATTCCTTTCGTAATCCATGGCTTTAGCTTTATTCTTTTTTTACGGCGCGACAAGGGTCGAAATGGGGCGTGATTATTGATTAGACCAACAAAAGATTGGGTGAATTCATCAAATATTGCGTTATAGTTTTGAGAATTCAAATATAATGAACGAAAGCGATTGTTTATCAAGTTTTGCGTATCTGAGCGAAACTCTTCAATGCAAAAAGCAGACATATCTCTCGTTATGATGAGATCATTTCTACTAAGTGGTTTGATGCCACTTATACAGCACATGATGGGATAATGATCTGTAATGTCTGATCTAATAACATAAGAATCTAATTTTTTATTTGTTATATTGGAATAAAAATGATCAATAAGTGTGGATGATGTTTGTGTGACTCTAGTTGGTTTGGTAATTAGTGAGATTGAATTGTGAGCAATTAGCATGTTAGAGTAGTTTGTAATTTGAGTGCTACTCGATGTTGCGAATAAATTTATATTAAAGTCGCCCATTATTATAAAGGGTTTACTTGTTAATTTTGTGAGACAGTTTTCAAATATGCTTGTAAAAGCAGGGATATCATTTTTAGGGTGTTTGTATATTATGCCAATACTCAAATTTTTATCCATATTAGCCAAGCTAATTTCTAACCAGAGATCTTCACAATTAGGATAATTTAAATGATATTCTGGGGACTCTGTAGATTTAACATCATCTCTGATGAAAACACCAACACCGCCAGATTTCGAGGCAGAAGTGACATGAAAAAATTTATACCCGTCGAGGCTTATAATTGCAGAATTTTTATGCAATTTCGTTTCGCTAATGGCTATAACATGGGGAGAAATAGAGAATTTGGACAATAGTATAGTAAGTTGGTCAATATTTTTTTGAATAGAGCGAATATTTACATGGATAATCGTTAAATCGGAATCAGATGAAATGTTACTCAAATCTGAAACTTCAATATTGCTACACAGGCAACTATTAAATTGTTCACAGTGTTTCAAACTGTTTTCACAAGTAGGATTATTTACTAATACATTATTACAATAACTCGACATTTACCTATTGAGAGTAAAATAGTAGTAATGGAAAAGGAAAATTTACCATTAAGTATGAATTGATAACCTACTTTATCAAGAGTAGATCATCTTCAGTGATGATTGGAATCGTAGCTGTATCAGAGTTCTTTTTTATCAGAACTTTCCCATTGTTAGTCCAGAGAAACTTGTAGCCACAAGATTGTTTACGCTCTTTGGCCTTGAAAACAAGTCTTTGTTGGAGTCAGACAGATTCTCAACAATGAAAAGTTTTGTTGCTCTGGGAAATTTTGGGAAGATGGTAGAAATATCCAGGGATTTTAGCTTGCGACGATTCGTTAGGATCTTATTTCTTGTTTTCCTGTTAATGAACTTAGCAATAATAGGTGATGGTTTCCTTGTGTTATATTTTGAAAGTCTGTGGCAATTTGATATGTCAATAGATTGTAGGGGGACATCCAATTTGCTACAAATTTTAGATATTAAATTTTCACAGTTTTCGCCAACTGTGTAAGGGATGTTATGGAACTCTAGATTGTCTAGTCTGGAACGACGTTCTTGATCTTGTTGTCGTTCAGTTAATATATCGTTTTCTTCTTCGAGGTCTTGCACAAGATGTTCTAATTCTGCAACTCTTTTTCGAGTTTTGGTAGCCAACTTGTTGAGCTCATTTTGGTTAGAATTGAGTTCGTCGAATTTTTTTGAGACAAAATCTTGGCTCTTCTTGATTTCGTGGATTTCCTTTTTGATCTCACTGATGAATGTTACCTCGGATCTAATCTCATCAATTGACACTTTCAGTGATGTTAACGATTCTTCCACAGCGTTGTTATAGGTAAAAGACTGGGGAGTGTCAAGAGTAAATTTTTCAAGATGTTGCTCTATAATAGCTGGTATCTCAAGACGCAGAGTTTTGAGAATCGTACTTTCGAGTATAGAAACAAGGTTGCTGACATCATCAATCTCAATGGTGTTGGTCATTGTGGCGGTTGTGCATGTTTGTTTGTTGGTCGGACTTTTACGCCTGGGCGGCGCAGAAGGAACACTGCTGTTGTTTGGGGTGTCCATCCTCCTTTTCTTCCGTCACAATGCACAAATGAAGATATCAGTGAACATTGACAGGTGGATTACATCCAGTACAGTTTAGTTATGAATATTAAATTATGTTATGAAGTTCTATATTTATTCAACTTAATTATACAGCGAATAATGATATATACTATATATCATATAAATACTATACACTTTGGTAGACGACGCCAGGGAACAAAAGATATGTGGAATATATGTCAGCGGCTACCTTGCTATAGCTGCATGAATTTAAAAAAATATGACGATCCTTGTTGCTGGGCTGCAGCGTCACTTTTTATATTGTGGATAGTCATATTAGTCAACAGTTTTGTTGTGTTGCACTTATCGAGGCATATCATTGTCACTAGATGTCGCTAATTTGCCATCTATCCGAAATAAATCACGATGGTTCTTCCCATTCCTCTGGTTTTCTCTAGCTGAGTAATCTGTTGTTCTCTTCATGAATGTGTATTTTAAGTTAATTTTTTAAAATATCCGAAATATCTGATTCTGAATCTTAAGAATACGAATCTCCCTTAATTCAAGCGTTTTTATGCGAAAACAGCTCAGCCTCAAGATGGCAATACAGAGCAATAATTCACCTAGTTATTTTTTTAAATCAGGGAAAACCCCTGTATAATATCTCGATGCTATGCTGTTCTGGTGGTTGTAGCTTGCTTTTTAATAGAGAATTCAGAGAGAGAATTGAACAATGGATATTAAGTTGGCATTTATAGTATGTATGTATGTATGTTTGTATGTATAGTAGATGGATTAGTAGGATATTAAGGAAGTATCTTACACTCATGCTGCTAGCTTAGAAGAACTCCATGAATGTAAAAATATCAATAAACAAAACAAAAAAGTAGTAAAAATTCAGAATCATTCCGTTGATATACTGAAATAGTAAAACTATGATATGGGGGAAAGGCCATACACATTCATGAAGAATATACCGAGAGAAGTGATTGCGTAACTGTGTTTCAAATTTGGATATATCAATTCTTTAATGCTAGGACTGTAGGAGGTAAAATATTCCAAATTTTATCTTCAATGTATCTCAGAATTCTTTATGCCTGCTTCAATTTTACTGGGAACTAAAGAAAAACCACTGATAATATCTTAATGTGCAACTCTGCCTTACAATTAAGTGCATTTTCATAAATAATATTCATATCTTATACAACAAACCTGCCTAAACCTGAAAAGTCTAAATATTAGGCGATATACCACTTGGCCAATATATTGGTTGAGATTATGCCTTGTACTTTTGCTGCTAAAACTTCAACCTAACAAAGCAAACTCATTTACTCTTAATATGACAAGAGTGAAGTTGAATAAAAAGTTATCTCAAAGGAATCTACAGTGATTTGAGCGGTTGATAAAGTTATTGTGATCTGTGGCATTTGCTGGTGGTTACATGATTTATGTTGCATGTAATATTTATAGCTATAGTTCATAATAGTTGGTCATTCCAAGTTTATGTGCCTGAAATGGAGGACCAACTAAAAGTAGGCAATTGAAAATAGGCACTTTGGAAATTGAGCGTAATAAAAAAAATACCGGTAATGAATTGTTAAATATAGTCAAATTAAATGTTGAACAAGTAAATCCTACAAGGCGGTTTACAAAGAGGAGGCATTATTAGAAATAGATGCACGCACTGGATCAAAAGATACGCTAGGCCCCTTGGGCAAAGATAGAAAATGGAAATTACATTTTCAATATAATTATTTCATTATCTTTTTAAAAGTTATTACACCCATTTTTTGTTTTGTTCGAAGTGTATAAAGAGTGCCTAATTTTCAAGTGCGTTTCCAGATATGGAGGTTGTAGTATCTTATTCAGTATTCATAACTGTTCATAACTCTTGATCCATCATGACAAACCACAATTATCATTTGATGAAATATATTATATCTATACTAGAAGATGTGAAATATTTTATTTTATTTACTGTTGTACTTACCTATCAGCATTAACCATCGGCCTTCTGAAGATGATATTCAGTTGTAGATGAGCAATAATTTAGTTTAACCCTGAATTTGAAAGCATGACTTCATGAAAAGGGCACTTTCCTACTCGTGATTAGCTGAGTCAGTTAAATCAGTCCCAAAGTTGAGCAATGACACTTTCTGCTAGGACAGATTTGTAATGAATTTTTTCATTTATTGCAGTTTGATGATCTTTTTCTAAAGTTATCTAACTTTCCTTATATTTATGCACTGAACTGCTGAAATCCAAAAGCTGTCTTAAAATACGAACCATTGCATCGTCTGCTTAACCAACAACATGGATAGAAAAGAAGACACTGGAGCATCAGGTGGGTTCATACAATACTATTTTTGAAGTTTTTACTCAGTATAAGAATCCACTGATGTCTATAAATCTTGAAATTACAGCAGGGAATTTATCGATACCATATATTGTTCTGGCCTCCACAGATTAAATGAAAATACTTGAACAATTACTGATTAAAAAACTACAAACCTGATTAAGATATAATAAGTGACTTCATAACAAAATTGATATTGTAAAGGGACTTTACGGACACCCCGTATATCAATATGTTAGAAGCTACAATTTTTGAGGAAATTAATTCCTGTTTGACATTGCCTATCCCCGATTTATTACACTCTGGGCATGGGATTTGAATATGAGATGGCAAGTGATTTGAATATCAAGCACAAATCGCTAGGATTGCATTGTTTTAGTTCATTTGTTGTATTATTTAAAAAAGTGTGATAGACTAGAATTAGCTATCAGTATTTTTATAGAATGACAGGCTGTTTAACATTTTGAATCAAATGATGATTATGAAACATCTAGCGCCAGCGTCAACTTGTAAAAACTATCCCAAAATGTGCAGTAAAAATGGAATTTTAGGCATGGTTGATTTTTTTTGTGGTTTTGCTAGTTGTTTTTCAGTTTGTCCAAAAAGTTTCAGTTTAGTAGGAAATTTGAAAATGATAAAGCTGCAACAAGACTAGGCCAAATCATCATCAGGTCTTTTCAATGGCGAGTTGTTGAATGTTCCTCACATTGGCACGGACACTTTTTTGAGGGGGTGTGAAGCTATTGTTAGATTTGATTTTGCTCGCCTTGTTTTGTTAATTTATATTTTCTTTATTTTGGATATTTACGTTCCAACCACATATTTTCAACGTTTTTTGGCTAAAACATGTCGAACTTTATCCCTACTATTTGTTATTTGTAGCTTATTGCTAGCTACGGTAGTTATTTTTGAGGTGGGACGCGAGACTTAAAAAGTTTGAGAGGTGGGTGGGCAAGAGGGGGTGTGAAGCTGATTAAAAATGAAAATTTTTGTTAGATTTGACTTGCCCACCTTATTTTAGATATTTACATTTCTTTATTTCGGACATTTACGTTCCATCCAAATATTTTTAACATGTTTTTGAATACAACATACTTTCGCCTTACTGTTATTTGTCTGTTATTTATCTGTTATTTTCAGCTTAGTGCCAGATAGTTATTTTTGAGGTGGGGCGAGAGACTTGACAAATTATATTACAGTAAATTTAGAAAAATTTGCCGCATCTGGCGAATATAGTGACAAATTGAGTTTGAGTAGGGCCAAGACTGGGTAAATAATGATACCGGTATGTAACAATAATCAAAAAAAAATGAATTCGTCTTTAAATCTTATTACCTAATAACTAAGTAAGAAATCACGTTTACGGGAGCCTGGTTTTACGAGTCTTGCTTGCACAGAATAAAAAGTTGATTTTAATTGATAGTGGTTAAATTTAATATTTTGCAACGGCCGCATAGGTTGCAGTGGCCACACGTTGGTAGTGAATCTATTCAATTCTCAGCTGGTATGTTTTAGAACACTCGCCAGACTAACATTAATAATGATTTAACGCCGTTTCATATCTATTTTTGTTTTTAGCCTCTTACTATTAAAGTGTGTAAAGCGTGTCTTACTTTAGCTTATCAGTATTTAGGTATCACATACATTTGGAACAAGATAATAATATACCTAAATTTTATTGTTTTGGTTCTGGGAAAAGCCTGTTTAGTATCAAATGAAATTCAATGTTCAGGACATTTCCAAATAAATAATACGTTTATAGTAATACATTTACATTTTTTAACAGTTAAATCCAGCAAGGTGAAGCTTCCCACTATTTGAATAAGTATGAAAATAGAATAGGATTCGGTATTCTGGATTCGATGTAACTATTCTAGAATAGTAGATTATTCTACATTGCCCATCCCTAGTTTCACATTTACTCAAACACCTATTTTTTCCAATTGTTTTTGACTATGGAATTGACCTTGACACAGCTCATGATTTGGAAGTATAGCCAGAATTATCATGGTTTTTATTTACATTGGCAGCTTGTATCATATGATTGAGAATACATGTAAATGTCAAAGTTATATAGCATACCCTCTATCCTTGTCAATTCAAGTATTGCCGGGTGAAAAGTTTGAGTGGTAATGTCCTGGAGACGGAGACAATTCTACTTCTAGTGTTCATTAGTTGAAGCCTGAGTTGCTTGAATAACTCAAGCAGAGCTTGAAATGAATGTATGATTGCTGATCTTCCATTAACAGCTTACTTTGATGTAAGCTAAAACTTGAAGACTATGATAGACTTAACCTTGATGTTATTTCACTAGTTTTACATACAGGAGCGACAGTTGTTTGAATATTTTTATCAAATTTATGTTGTTCAAAAGTCAATTCTGTTATGTAAATTCATGAATATGTTTTCAAGAAATTCTATATGCTAAATTGTGATAAAACTTGATCTGTCTTCTAAAAATTTGTTTGTTCGTTGAAATAATATTACGAATTAAGTTCAATGAATTGGTTGTTTAATAAAACATTTAAATTTGTTTATCTTTATACTCTGTAATAATAAGGGGGTTGGTGATTTATATTGAGGTCCTGATTAATTAAATTGACTCTGAGACTAATTTTTAACTTTTAATGGCGTCTATTTTCAATGTTACTGTCTTTGTATCACTTATATCTTGAAATAAATGTATCCAGTTTGAGTATTTGCAAGAACAAATGAACAATGTTACTGTCTATGTATCACTTATGTTTTGAAATAAATATCTTTTGTCCAACTACACCATGAATACTCAGTAATGCTATAACACTATTCACACACACAAATTTTCTGAAGATAATTTAATTTTCAGAAATACTTAAATCTAATAGTGTCTTCTAACAGGATTGAATCATAGATGGGCCAAACTTGATAATTAACGATCTTGGCAACACCTATGTATGATTGTGGTTATTCATGCATTAGTTTCAAACTCTATTATTCCAGTAAATTCAAAAGTATGAGGGCCCTCAAAATCAATTATTTTATGACTGGTTGCTTGCATAGAGCCTAGTTAAGAGAGAAGTCATTAAAAGTAACAATTCCATAATACAGATTAGTTCCTTGTGCAAAACTTAGTTCAACGTGAATAACAAAGGATTTGAAAGATCTGAAATGTTGCGATATCTTGGGTATTTCTTCAGTTGTTGAGTGACAGATATACATGTAGAACTCTTATTATCATTATTTTACATTTAATACTGTTTTATAGAAATACCTTGAAATATACAGACTGTTACTATTTTTATTGATTGCAAGCAAACTCAACTGTGATCCATTTTTACTGATGACCTCAATACTAGATTGTTTTGGGTCAGTGAAACCAGATTTGTGTTTACTTTGTCACTTCATTCCTTGATATTGTAATTAGGAAACAATATCAAATAATGTTGCAGGGCGAGACAAAAAGTCTGTAAGAGCCTCGAATTGCAAAAAAGCTCAATTAATTAATTGCATATTAATAAAATTATTATTCACACTAGTCCTACAAAATCATAGATGCAGTATCACGTGGAATAACACTTAAATATGGTTCAGTATCAACATACTTTGCTTTGCATATGCTAGCAAAGGGTCATTGTATAATAAATATGTTTAGAATGTGACTTCTGAATGACACCCACCTAAATGCTCCATATTCATCAACTAAAAAGCTGCCTCTCAACTTAAGAGAACCACATCATCAAATATATTCATCATTTTTAAAGCTGTCACAGCTACAAAAATTTCGCTTTGACTGTCAAGTTTCTCACAAAATATAAATCCAATACAACATGCGGTGAAACATTCAACACTCATGGTTAATTTGAAAAGCAAGTGCCAACAGATAAAATGTCATGATGGTTTGAGTTTTCGGTCAAAGTTTCTAAATATTGATGGGTGCTTGTACACTGCCTTAGATTCAAAGTGTGAAACGGTTGATAAAAAAATATGAAAGTATGCTCAGTATGGAATCAGCAGGAGTAATATTGAATGGTATTTTCTACACATTATTTAACATGAGGATTTTAAACTCATTTCAAATTTATATTTGTGCTAGTGTGTGTGTAGTAATTATCTTAAATCCTATAATAATAGTCATCAATATTCTTTCCAGAGCATCCTTGAATTCTATATTTGTCTGAATGGGTCTGACGTTGGTTGAAGAAATATTTTTGTGTTTGCGTACAGTGATACTCGTGAATTATTGTGTTCAGAAAGAAATATCAAGGAATAATTACTTAATAGAATATATGTTTATTGGACATGTAGTGGACATATGGATCGTTTTGTTATTATGTCTTTGTTGTTCTAATTGTTGTTCTTTGACACAGAATTGCATCGCTATTATAAAGTCACTTTTCTCTTTGATTACAATACTAATAGCTTTGAATTTTTTTAAGGGATTAAAGATGGAACTTTTTCCCAAAATGCTGTTACTTTTATTTATTTATTATGAATTCTATGAAATCTGATATTTCATCCGAAATTTCGCTTCTTTTTATTCATGGGAACACGTTTTTATTTATCGCGTGATGACTGTCTGTCCATTTCGATTCTGCAAAACCTTTGGAAATTTTTCATGGTGCCAATACCGTTAAGGTAAGGTAGACTACTGCTTCACTTTGGTCTACATTTCCATATATTTGAATTTGAGCATTGTTCCCTTCAGTGTCATTCTAGGACTGGTCAAACCAAAGCTTCAAAATTTAGTATCCAATATTTCTCGTTTTAAATTTTTCCACTTATATACATTGATTTTTCATTAAGAGAGTATTTATTATGAAAATTCATACATGGAATTATTTTGTTTGGTCACCCCCAGGCTTTAGACTACTGGACAATGCCATCAGCCAATCATGGCTATACATTGCTATCAACTAGAATTGTATTGCATAGAAATACTTGGAATGTGTTAGCTCTTGATAGGTAATTGTAACTTTAATACTCTGCTTCTTTTTAATATCTCAACTAATGACCTCAGTAATAAATTCTTCTTGTCAGTGAGATAAGGGTTTATGTGTTTACTTACCCTCCATTTTATATCTATATAACGTAATTAGGTAAACAACATATAAGATAGTATCCTATAAAACATTTGTTTTGTGGGGCTTGTTATAGCTTGGCGTACCAGTCTGTATGAGAACTTTAATTGCATTGTAAACAGACCTTTATGTTTTATAGTAAATTGGTAATCATTAGAGTTTGTCTCTTCTAATTCTATACTATATTTTGGCAAAACATTATCCACACATCAACATGGATTGATATCAATGTCCCATACTTGGTATAAGCCAACTAATGTATTCATCAGGGCTTCATGCTTCAAGGGTTCAAAGGTTTATTCTCTTTGTGCTTATTCAGCAGAACAACAACCCATATATAGAGAACTGCCGTTTGTCAATTTAAGTTATGCATATTGTTGGATAATAACATCTTATATAATAGGAATAACTACTAGTTTAAATCTTTTAACTTCTAATTCCCAATGTAGTTTTGGTTCAGCAATTATTTAGTTGGCAATAATATCCAACCATTTTGACACACACATTCCTTCCTTAGCCTACTTTTGAGCGATTGATTCTTCCCCCACAGAGTATTTGTTATTGAATCTTAATTAAATGGAAAATTTGCTCACTCTATGTGCAACTTGCACTTTGGCTGTTGTGCATATTTATTGGTTTATAATGTGTGCATATAGCATATATATGCATTACAATGATACCTCCCATACAATAATACTTTTAATGAATAAGTGAAAAATATTATTAATACTACATATAAATGAAAAGAAATATTTTCTCGAAAACATTCAAATTTTAGTCTGGCTGGGAAACATTGCAGTGATGGATAGATTGAGGGACCAGTTAGTAAAATCCTAAACTGAAGCCTTCTAATAATCCGGGTTTGTGTCTACATATTCTCTCTGCACTCTTTGTGAACTACTACTGGAAAATATATGGGTGAATAATTTACGTGTTCACTCTGAATTACGCTCTGTACAAGATGCTACTCAAAAGTATGAAAATGTTTCTCAGTCATTTTAAACGTGGCTCTAGACTAATAGCTTTTCGAAAGCGTTTCAGATTTGATTCCCACACTCAGTAAGAACTAGCGTATGTTCTAAACCAGGTTCTGTATAAGCCAATATTGAAAATAATCGGGATTTTCACAGACATGATGATTATTTCCAACTAGGCTTGGCCCAGGTGGCCTCTCAAAGGTAATAAGAAGTCATTCATACATTCGCTTCAAACTACGCTCTATTCATGCAAATACTCAAAATGTCTTCACCCACTTCAAACAAACTTTGTAAAAGTAGCTGCTGATGATGTTTGAGTTTCCATTCACACATTTACAAATGATAATCTAGATACTTTTGTGTATTTATTTGTATGGATGAACACTGGCGAATTGTTATATACACCTGCCTGCTTGAAGCTTTTCTCAAGAAGAATGTAGAGAGAGTGAGAGAAAACCTCGCATTCTTGAGTAGTTGCCAGTATAGAGCCTAGTTTAAAGAGAATATGCGAATGTTCACTCTCATGCGAGACATCAATATTTCTAGCAGGTCATGGAACAACCCTAAATGCTGAATATTCATCAACTAGCTGCCAGGGTCTCCATTTGACAAGATATGTTTTTTTTTTAATTTTTGAAGCTGTCGCAGCTGCAAAAATTTCCGCCTCCTAGGTCAAGCTTCTTACCAATAAAAAAATGCAACGCATAAATAGAAACATTCAACACTTATGGTTGAAAGAAATGCGAGCGCCAACAGATAAGATGTCATGATGGTTTGAGTTCCTTGTCAAAGTTCCTAAATATTGTTGGGTGCGTGTACACTGCCTTAGAATGAAGTGAGGAGCAGTTGATAAAAAAATATGAAAGTATACTTAACATGTATTTTTACACATTACCGTAATTAACATGACGAAGTCAAATCTTGGTTAGAAAACTCATTTTAAAACTATATTCGTTCTAGTGTGTGTATTATTTATTTTAAAATCATTTAAAGAGTAGTCATCTATATTCTTTCTACAGCATCCTTGAATTCTATGTTTGACAATACAATATTTTTGTGTTAACGTACAGTGAGACTCATAAATTATTGCGTGCAGGATGGAAATAAGTAATATAATATGTTTCAATTTTATAATTCAGTTTGATTCTAGGAATGGTTAAACCAAAGCCCCGAAAATTAGTATCCAATGTTTTTTGTTTTTAATTTTTCTGCTTATATACATTAATTTTTTTTCATTGGCAGAGTATTCATGGTAAAAAGTCATACATTTGTTTGGCCAACCCCAAGGCTGGGAACCACTGGACAATGCTATCAGCCATTCATTGCTCTACAAAATGTTTTTGATTTTGATTGGTCATTTTGAATTACGTTGTATCTTGTATGTCCCTAAAAATCAACCAATGCAGATAGGTGGACTGTGGTTAAGGAGAATAGATATACTAACCCTGTTGTCATGACAATTTTGAAATATTTTGATTTTTGATGGGTGATTTCGAATTATGCATTCTATTTCATAGTAACCTCCTGAATAAGAGAGAAATTTTATTTTAAGGTAGTAGAAACCACTAGAGGGTGCTTGTGAGCAAGTAAAGTACAGATTATTGAGCAGTATTGATATTATTGCAATGACCATTTCAGTTTCAGCTTATGGCATAAGGCCATATTAAAATTGAAAGGGTTCATAACCCATGAAATTTGAACAGGTACTCTCAAAAGCATGGTGGTGTTCATACATACGCTCATCCACTTCAAGTAGGAGCTGTATAAGAAAATTGTGAAAAGTATCTGCTGGCTTTTTATTCATTCAATAGATTTGTGTATTAATTAATAGTGAGGCAATAACAGTATAAGACCCCTGATAATAAGCTAAGTGATAGTGAATACTCAAAGATTTGACCCATTTCTGATTAAAGTCAAGTGTTACTGTTATTGATTACGGGCCGTTGCACGGCTCGAAGTAGTTCGGGGTTGAAGCGACCAAGAAAAATTTATGTGGTAGTGAATTCCACTGGAAGTTTTTGGTAATAATTGAGTGTAAATGGAAGTTAACTAATGGTGAATCATAGTAGTATCGATGCTAGATAAGGGTTAGGCCATAATTTTATTCTAATTTTTCTTATTTTTTTCTATTACGAGTTCAGAGATTGTCTGTATTAGCCAAGTGAATATACCCCTGCCCATACGTTCAAGTCCTTTTACACAACTTGATGTAAAGTAGGCGAACAAAATTAGTTACTTCCATCTTGGAACACATACTTCTGGAGCACCGAATCATGTAGTACAGCTAATAACTTTTTTGTTTTTTTGAGGGAAAAAGATCCAAAAGTTTATAAGAACACATTTCATTATCATATATGGAAAAGCAAGAGAGGAGACATATTAATAATTAGATTTTTATATACTAGTCTGTAAGTTATATGCAAAACTGTCAAAAGGTGCTGAAACTGTGAGGTTACCACTAAATAGTTAGCGTGTAAAAACTTTATTACAAGTAAGAGATAATTTTACCTATTTATGTGTTAGCTATTGAATATGTAATTCCAAATTTTAATAATCTGCTCATTTTCAATATCTTTATCAAACTATTGACCTCAGTAATATTTTTCTAGTCAAAGCCAGTAAAACATAAATTTGATCACATTTTTGATTCTGACCTGAATTGTGACTTTATTTGATATGTTACTTGAATCATGAAAAATTTATTGAACTCAGACCTTATCCAAGACCTGGGTATTTTATGTTTAGTTATATTTTCAGAGCGAAACAGCAATATTGAAAGCCAGCAATACATTATTTTAAAAGAGTTGCTTTGTATTGTATTGTTTTTATTGTTCTCGTTGCAATGTCTTCTCAGTTATCAACTATCCTGTTGTCATGACTCGTGACAAATTTGGAAATTTCTTAATTTTTAATTTAACGTTTCAAATTATGCGTTTAACTACTTAGTAATGGCATAGATAAGAAAAGAATCTGACCTCATTGTGAGGTTAGTAGAAACCACTAGAGGGTGCATGTGAGCAAGTTGAACACAGATTACCCTGTGTAACACAATTTTTGTTCTTGGCTTCTACTTGAATTTCTACTGGTTGACTCGAAAATTAAAGATGACATAATTCATTTATATTTCCTGAAGTATTTTTTCATGGAAAATTTTAGGTTTTTATAACATAATCTGATTCTATTTTTAGTTTTTTATTGAAATTTCACGTTTGTGTATTCTTGTATTGTATGTAATGAGTCTGTGTAGCTGTGTTTATTCCTTCCCCTGAAAACCAACCTATCTGAATAAATGGAATGTGGTTTATGAGAATAGATATAACAATTTTCAATAATCTTGTTGTCATGACCACCCTCAAAATTTCTTGATTTTTGATCGATCATTATGTGTTTTATTTAATAGTAACGTCATGTAGATGTAATATAAAACATCATAAGATTTTTTTATAACATATTATGATGCTATTTTTATTGTTTTTTATATTCCAATTATGTGTTCCTTGAATGAATCATCAATAAAATACAAACTCATGTCAAAAAAATATATATTTCCTAATTTCAAAATTTTCAACTTCCCTCCACTCCGATTTCTTGATTTGCTCCCTGTATGTAGTCACCCATTGTTCTGTGGCGAACCACTTAACTAATAATAGCCGTTATGAGTCACAATTGTTTTGTTTTTGTTTTTGTCACGCATGATTACTTACGTGCTTTTCTTACGATAACTTGTCATTCTGTTTTCTGTTCGCTTGTCGTTAACATTGCTTTGTTATGGATTAAACATCAACATAATTGAAAGTCTTTTTCTTGTTAGAAAGAAGTTAGTTCGCTTCAAATGGTGACCCCGACCTCAAAAGCATACTTTTGAGAAAAGAATACGCACATAACGAAGAATATGAGTGAAGACAACAAAGTAGGCCTAACAGCGGTATCATTAAAGCTGCCGATTTTCTGGACTAAAAATCCTGCCGTTTGGTTCCACCAAGTCGAAGCGCAGTTCGCTGTTCGAAATATCACAACAGATGAAACAAAATACCACTACGTGGTTGCCGCTCTGGATGAAATACCGCTGCCAGCATTCTTAATGTTCTCAATAACCCGCCGGAAACGAACAAGTACCAAGATCTCAAAGAGAAGCTCACTACTAAATGTTCGCTACGGATCCTGAACGAGCTGCGCGCCTTTGTTCAATGCCTGGACTAGGGGATGGAACGGCAACGGAACTTATGGACAACATGCTTGCATTGTATCCAGTAGGTAAGACACCTGATTTCTTATTTCGCCATTTGTTCGTCAGTCATCTGCCACCAGACGTCCGGTCTCAACTTACAGACATTTTAACAACCACGGGCGACGATTTTCGGAAGCTGGCAAGGAAAGCAGATGATATTTTAACTGCAAAAGGCTATGAGGTGACAAACGCTGTACAAAAAACCAGTTCGTTCAAACCATCTCATGTTTTGTCTGAAATGTGTTTTTATCACAGGAAATTCGGCAAGAAAGCCAAAAAATGTCGCCCGCCATGTTCTTTTGTGGTTTCGGAAAACGCCATAGCCGACCGTCAGTAACCTCTTGGCGGTCGGCGATTCAAACCTTTATTACGTCACAGACAAAAACTCTGGACGCAGTTTTTTAGTTGATACGGGTGCACAAGTCAGCGTGCTGCCTGCCACCGGTCATGACCGTCGTTACGGGCGACCAGGACAAGCACTTTTGGCAGCTAATGGCACCTCAATTACGACATATGGCACACGAAAAGTGCCTTTGACTATATGCGGTAGAAATTTTACCTGGAATTCACATTAGCCAATGTTTCACGGGCAATTATCGGGGGAGATTTTTTGCGCTCTCACGGACTTTTGGTTGACATCAGGGGCAAACGACTTATCGAGGCAAGCACATACGCTTGTATTCCAACCAGAACGATTACTGGCACCCCGCCTTGCCTTCACTACGTAGCCGAAAACGATTTTGCCAAAATTCTGAACGAATTTCCTGATTTAACGCGCCCCACATTCAGCAACCCGACCACTGCACACGGGGTAAAGCATCATATTGTTACAGAAGGCCCCCCGGTGCACGCAAAGGCTCGAAGATTGCACCCCGATAAGCTAGCCGCGGCAAAGGCAGAGTTTGATAACATGATTGAACTCGGAATCATCCGACCCTCAAATAGCCCCTGGGCGTCTGCGCTTCACATCGTACCTAAACAGGACGGCGGGTGGCGCCCATGTGGAGACTACAGACGTCTCAATGATATGACCGTGCCTGACCGCTACCCAGTCCCAAACATACAAGATTTTACGGCCCGTCTTGCGGGAAGGACAATTTTCTCTAAAGTGGATCTTGTTCGCGGTTATCATCAAATACCTATTCATGAACAAGATATCCCCAAAACTGCCATTATCACACCATTTGGCCTATTTGAATTTCTCCGCATGCCGTTTGGGCTTAAAAACGCCGCCCAGGTATTCCAGCGTTTAATGGATACCATCTGTCGAGGTTTGCCTTTCGTATTTGTCTATCTTGACGACATCCTTATCGCCAGTACGTCTAAAGATCAACACAAAAAGGACTTGCGAAATCTTTTCCAAAGGCTAAAAAGCACGGTATGGTTATCAATCCTGCCAAATGTAAATTCGGTTTAAGCGAATTAGAGTTCCTGGGACATACTGTTACAAAAGAGGGTGCTTTTCCTCTCCCCAATAAAGTGAAGGCGATAACTAATTTCCCTCGCCCTTCATCTGTAAAAGGCCTTCAAGAGTTTCTTGGCATGGTTAATTTCTATCATCGGTTTTTGCCCAAAGCTGCCCAAATAATGCAACCACTATTCGCAGCACTTTCCGGCCTGCCCAAGAAGTCGAAGGTTTTGCCCGAATGGACTGACAGTATGATATGTGCATTTGAAAAAACTAAGAAAGCACTGGCAAATGCAGTTATGCTTACACATCCACAACCAAACGCACCAACTGCCCTCACAGTCGACGCTTCGGACGTTGCCTTAGGAGGTGTTCTCGAGCAAAAGTTAAATGGATCTTGGAAGCCAATTGCATTTTATAGTAGACAGCTACGCAAACCCGAGACGAAATACAGTGCATTCGACAAGGAACTTTTGGCCGTTTACTTAGGAATACGACATTTTCGTTATTTTCTCGAAGCACGACCTTCACGATTTTTACAGATCACAAACCCCTCACTTTTGCTATGTCAAAAGTCTCTGAGCCATGGTCAGCGCGACAACAGCGTCACCTCAATTTCATATCTGAATACACAACAGATATAAACATATTTCCGGTAAGGATAATACTGTCGCCGACGCCCTGTCGCGCGCGGTCATCAACGACATCAATGACGGCATCGATTATGAAATTATGGCCACAGATCAACTAAACGACAAGGATACACAGGCTTACCGCACTGCTATCACCGGCCTTCGTGTCGAAGATGTCCCTTTTTGCAACGGCAAATTTACATTGCTGTGTGACGTATCTACGGGTAGACCACGACCTATAGTGCCTGCCAGCTGGCGCAGAAAAATTTTTGATGCGGTTCACGGGCTCTCGCATCCAGGCATACGTACCACTCGCAAACTGATCTCACAAAAATTTGTGTGGCATGGTCTTTCCAAACAAATTGGACAATGGGCCAAAACATGCCTGGAATGCCAAAAGTCTAAAATAAATCGTCATATACGGGCCCCTTTAGAAGATTTCAAAATGCCAGACAAACGTTTTGACCATATCAACATTGACTTAGTTGGTCCTTTACCACCATCACAAGGATACAATTACCTTCTTACAATAGTAGATCGTTTCACAAGGTGGCCAGAAGCCATTCCCCTCAAAGACATATCAACTATGTCTTGTGCCCGAGCTTTCCTGTCAAATTGGGTTGCCCGTTTTGGTGTTCCACTTCACATTTCTTCTGACCGAGGATCACAGTTCATTTCAGGCCTTTGGTCTGCTGTTGCCGAATTATTGGGAACAAAAATTCATCACACTACAGCCTACCACCCACAGGCAAATGGTTTGGTAGAACGTTTTCATCGAACAATGAAATCTGCCATCAAGGCACGACTCAATGATTCAAACTGGTTGGACGTGCTTCCATGGGTTTTATTGGGAATCCGCACAGCTCCGAAAGAAGATCTTACGGCATCGTCAGCTGAGCTTGTTTATGGCGCTCCCCTCACTGTCCCCGGTGATTTCATATCAGACTCTAAAGACAATAGCTGCCCGACCACAAATCTTCGGCTTCTCAGAGAAAGAGTAGGATCATTGGCTCCAATTCCTACGTCGCACCATGGTCCTTTCAGAGCAAGAATGCCAGCCGCACTCAATCAAGCCAAGTTCGTGTTTATTCGTCGTGACGCACACCGATCTCCTTTACAAAGACCTTATGAAGGACCATTCGAAGTTTTGCAACATGGGAATAAAACTTTCAAAGTACAGATTGGAAACCGAAGCGAAACTATTTCTGTTGACAGGTTAAAGCCAGCTCATCTTGATCTCGACCATCCTGTTTCTGTATCCATTCCTAAACCAAGAGGACGTCCTCCAATCCCTAAAACAACAACGAACAATCAGCGTTCTACAGACGATCGTTCATCCGAACCTACAACCGGTTATGATTACAGAACCAAATTTGGTAGAAAAACTCGTAAACCCACTAGATTTTTATAACTCATTCCGTCTGGGGGGGTAGTGTGGCGAACCACTTAACTAATAATAGCCGTTATGAGTCACAATTGTTTTGTTTATGTTTTTGTCACGCATGATTACTTACGTGCTTTTCTTACGATAACTTGTCATTCTGTTTTCTGTTCGCTTGTCGTTAACATTGCTTTGTTATGGATTAAACATCAACATAATTGAAAGTCTTTTTCTTGTTAGAAAGAAGTTAGTTCGCTTCAGTTCACTCATTGTACTGTCATTGGTTAATAGGGGGATTAAAATTCAATTATGCCGTGGTAGTGTGTTAAAAGGGCAATTTTCAAATGTAACATAAACATCAATGTTTGATTATGCCAAGTTGTACATTCCCACATGTCCTTTTGGTAGTGTGATGTTCTTCAAGATTTATTACATGGAATACACACATACCTGGAATATCAAAAACCCTAAAATATAGCACCAAACTGTATTACTATAAAAGTTTTAGGTTGTTTCATGTTATAATTTTCCCATAAAACACGATTTTGTGGATAGATTTGTGTATTAATTAATAGAGAGGCAACAACAGTATAAGACCTTTAATAATGAGCTAAGTAGTGGGTATATTCGAAGACTTGTACAGTGCATTGGTGATACTTATAAGCTGGTGCTTCCAAATATTCTTATTAAGTTTTTCACACTAATCAAACGATATAGAATCATGTTGGTGCATTATGTGTACTTGTCAACATTCAACATTCAAGTAAGATTTAAGCAGAGCATGCGCTCTACTGAATTATTATAAAGATCAATATCTTTTAATATTTAACAACATTACAATACATGCATTTTCAATTAGATTTGTTTAACTGGTCACTTGTTAATTTTCCTTCAATGGCTGTGATTATTCCCCTAAATTAGTCCTAATTGGTTTGGTCACTTTCTTAGTTTACTAACTCTTATCTGTTTACGATTGTCATTCGCTCCTTAAAATCGCTGCTCAGACCTCTGACTTGACTTGTGACTTGAGAGAGAAGTAACTTTGCTTGATTTGGTACTTGAAATTTGAAAAACTATAATTAAGGTAGTAATGATCTATTTCAAGAAATCTTGCCTTGGAATGTATTATTTTCAATATTCTCGTTAAACTTCTACAAATGAGGTGACAGTGTCTTTGACTCTTCTCACTGTGCGAATATAGAATAACCCGTCATACTGAGTATGAATGAATAAGTTTCCTGTTTTTTCAAATTCATGTTGTTACCAAAATGCCCCAATTTCTTGATTTTAGTTAGTCATTTTGAATTATGCAGTATGTATGATCAAGTGTGATAAATGTATGTCTCCACATGGCTGTGTTTTTTCCTATCCATAAAAATCAAACTGTGCAAAAAGATGGAATGTGGTGAGGAGAATGGATGAGAAAATCTTGTTATCATAACAATTTCAAAATTCCTTGATTTTTGATTTATTATTTCAAATTATACAAATAATTCAAATTATTCAAATTCTATTTCATAGTAACGTCATAAATAGGAGGAAAATCTGACCACGATGTGAGATTAGCAGAGACCACTAGATGGTGTGTGAGAGTAACTAGAACACAAATTACATTTTGTAACACAATTTTTGTTCTTGGCTTCTGATTGGTCAAACCCCAAAATTGAAGCAAAATAACACGAACATTTCCAAGTGTAAATTTATTAAAAATAGGTGAGGGGGATATCCCCAGGATCTTTTTTCTGGAAAATTGTGATGTAAAATATCATAAAACTTTGTTATGACACAGTCTATTGCCATTTTTTTTAATTTTTTGATTTTTCTTGTAGGCTACGTGCATCTTGTAATCTTTGTAATAAATCTCAAAGGAATTGATACAAACTCTTGGTAAAGTATTATTTTTCAACTAAAAAGAAATAAAATTAATCGAAACAAAGATTTTTCCTAATTTCCAACTTTATTCCACATTGATATTATGATATGTAGACACCCATTCTCCACTCATTATACTGTCTTTGGTTACGACCCCATTGGACGTCACCTTAATCACTGAAAAATTCAGATATTTTTATTCCTTCAAGTCTATTGTAGTGTGAAATTTAATGGGGAATCTATAAAAAACATCTCTTTTTTGTTTTGTTAAATTGAATTTTATTGGTAGGCAAAGTTATTTAACATGTGTTTGTGTAAATTTTTCCAAGATTTTCTCCATAGAATACAAAAAAGAACTCTTTAGAACATAAAAAAAAACACTAAAATATAGCTCCAGACTAAGTTATTATAAAAGTTCTTTAGGCTGTATTATATTAAATTTTCTTACAAAAGGCCGATTTTGTTGAATCTCACTCCCCATATTCATAAAACCGAAATTTAAAAGTAAATAATGTGATTTTTTTGAAGTACATATCAAAAGCTAACATGTAATTGAGGTAAAAGACTGGTAACAAAATTTTTTTCTTTTCGATTCTGACCTGGATTGTGACTATATAGAACACTTTAAATAAGAGCCTTACAAGCTGATGTGAAAAAAAATTGCTGATAATTTTGGTTGTTTATGCATTTAATAGATTTGTGTATTAATTAAGAGTGAGGCAATGACAGTATAAGACCCCTGATAAAAGCTAAGTGATAGTGAATACTCAAAGATTTGTAAGGTGTATTGGTGACACATATGAGCTGGTGCTATCTAATATGCATATTAAGATTACTCACACTAATCAAACGATAAAGAACCATGGTTGTGCAATATATGTACCTGTTAACAGTATCTAGATAAGACTCATCTCTTTGTAAAGTTACAATAAAACACTCAAATACCAGTAACTACTTGAACTGGACAAAATTATGATGGTGCATTATGCAAACTTACTCAAAAGTACAGTATACTCATCTCTGAGTGGAGTTGTGGCCAAATAGTCAAGGGCCAGATGCTACTGAAACTATATAGAATTATGGTGATGCATAACATGTGCTCAATCATTAGTAAATGAGAACCATTTCTGATTAAAGTCAAATGCCAAGTGTTACTGATATAAGATACTATCTTATTGCATGTTAGTGATTACAGGCTGATGCACGGCTCGAAGTAGTTGAAGCAACCAAGAAAAATTTATGTGGTAGTGAATTCCACCTGAAGTTCTTGGTAAAAATTGACTCAGGGAAATGAAAGTTTACTAATGTTGAATCATGGTAGTATGGGTGCTATATAAGGTTTAGGCCATAATTTTGTTCTAATTTTTCTTATTTATTTCTAGTAAAAGTTCAGAGATTGTCTGTATTAGCCAAGTGAATATACCCCTGCCCATAGGTTTAAGCCCCTTTACACAACTTGATGTAAAGTAGGCAAACAAAATTAGTTACCTCCATATTGATACACATACTTCTGAAGCACCAAATCATGTAGTACAGCTAATAACTTTTTTGTTTTTTTGAGGGAAAAAGATCCAAAACTTTATAAGAACACATTTTATTATAATATATGGAAAAGCAAGAGAGGAGGCATATTAATAATTGGATTTTTATATACTAGTCTGTAAGTTATATGCGAAACTGGCAAAAGGTGCTGAATCCGTAAGGTTACCACTAAATAGATAGCGTGTAAAAACTTTATTACAAGTAAGAGATAATTTACCTATTATGTGTAAATTATAATCTATTATAATCTTCTTCGTCCAAGCATGAACAACACATTACCATGGATTGATATCAGTGTTCCATACTTGGCATGTTCCAACCACTGTATCCATTGGGAAATAGCATCATGCTTTAATAGGGTCGAAGGATTGCCTTTCTCTTTGTGCTTCAGCAAAACAACAAACCTTTTTACATATGGCGGTATCCACTATCCACCTCTCGCAGAAGAAAATGAATTTTTGAGTGGTAATTTATTATTCATCAAGTCCATGCATTCGAAAACGAATACCTGACTAACTAATTTCATACCCGACATGGACTAGTAAATGGACGAGACACCATGATTCGCCATATGATCAAGCTATGTCATGGGCTTTCTTCTCTCCCGAGATAAATGTGTTTCTATGTATAAGTTGTAAACAAATAACTCTCCCAAATCATGTATGTTTGTGCGTACATTCATCCTAAACTAGGCCTCGTACAAGCTACTCAAAAGTATCAAGATGTTCTTCCTATTATGGAAAAATATCAAGAAGATCATTTATACATTTACTCTGAACTCGTCTATTACAAGTACCGTAATTACTAAATATCTGCTAACCAAAAGTATTGGCGCTGTCTACTTCTACTCAAGACTATCTTTGTGTTTTTGTGCAAAAAGCTACTAAAATTAATGAAAACTGACAATACGAACTACAGAAGAAATACATAGCAGATTTATTCACATGTTATTTCTGAAACTAGACTCAATCAGATATTGCTCAAAATTATGGATGCATATTACTTGCCATGGAACTAAATGCGCATTAATTGAGGATGATGAATGTTTTTTGGTTACTCAATTTTTCACAAATTGTTCCTATGTTAACTCATTACCCTCAAAGTTGAATAAACTGAAATATATTTTTTGTATTTTGAAAGTCTCGTATATGGATTCCGTAAAAATAGTTGACCAGCCCCGGTCTAGATTATAAAAAATCTACAAATGAACGCCTTCATGTTCTTGATTAAAAACTTCACTTGCTTTACAGAGCCTAGTTCAGAGTGGATGTTCAAGTTCAAACTTGATATTAGTGGTTCAATAATATTATAAGTCCACCAACTAGAAGCTGAGAGATAGATCGATACATAAAGATAAGTATGATGTATTGCTGATACATCTTGACTTGTGCTGTCATGTCTAATCTTTATCCTTAAATATAATTATATAAATGATTTGTTTAAAACTAGCATTATGATTGTGTATCTTTTACATTGACAAAATTTAAAATTTACATAGTTTATAATATAAATATTATAATGGAAATAGTTTGTAAAAATAATTATGGTGGTGCGATTAAAAGAAAAGTAGACCCATTTCTTAGCAAAGTTACTTGTGAAAAGTGCAGTGCCAAGCTACTCAAACTATATCAACTTGTCATTCGTAATGCTCGCTTACTCCGAAGTAATTGAGCATCATCTGTGATCAAAGTTAAGTGCCGAGTGCTACTATTATAAGTTACTATAGCATTACATGTTAGTAATTACAGACTGACCCACAGCTTGAAGTAGTTCGGGTTGAAGTGACCAAGAAAAATTTATGTGGTAGTGAATTCCACCGTAACTGGAAGTTAACTAATGGTGAATCATGTAGTACAGTTAATAGCTTTTTTGTTTTTTGGAGGAGCGAGATCGGAAGGTTTATAAGATAATTTATATTATATAGATATACTTTCAATATAATATCTAGAAAAGAAAAAGCAGAGATACATCATTATTAATTACCGTAGGTTTTTGTTTACCAGTCTGTATGTTATATGCAGAACTGTCAAAAGGTGCTGAAACTGTGAGGTTAGAGGTTACCACTAAAAGGCGCTTGGGATTAGATAGTTTGTAACGAACTTTATTACAAGCAAGGGATAATTCTGAAGGGTTGTTGTCCAATTTTGATTTTAGTCCTAACTTTATCATTATTATTTCATCAAGGCTTCTTTGCTAGTTTGACTAATGTACATGTATACTTATAATATGTTATCTATTGATAGGTAATTCAAACTTTAATAATCTGCTTATTTTCAATATCTTTATCAACTATTGACCTCAGTAATAATTTTTCTAGTCAGTCCATATGAAAACCTCAAGTGCTTAGCAAACAGACCTTTATGTTTTATCATAAATTGCATAATAATAAAAGTTGGGTGTGATGGACAGATATAATCTTCTTCGTCCAAGCATGAACAACACATTACCATGGATTGATATCAGTGTTCCATACTTGGTATATGCCAACTACTGTATTCATTAGGAAATGCCATCATGCTTTAAGGAAAGTTTAAAGGTTTTGCCTTTTTTTTTGTGCTTATTCAGCAAAACAACAAATCCTTTTACATACAGTGGTATTCATCCCTTTAAGAGGGAAATTTTTGAGGGGTAATTTATTATTCATCATTATTCATATACTAACTTGCTCATATTGCTATTTTACCGGATGATAATAATTGTTACTTTCAGACAATTGCTATGAATGAACTTGTAAACAAGTAACTCACCCAAAGCATGTTTGTTTGTGTGTACATCCCTTTCAGACTAGACCTTGTACAAGCTACTCAGAAGTATCGACATGTTCTTCCTATTATGGAAAAATATGAGGAAAATCATTTATACATTTACTTTGAAGTAGGCTTCTACTCAAGACTATCTTCTATCTTTTTGTTCCTGTGCAAGAACCTACTGAAATCAATGAAAACTGAAATTAATGAAAACTACTCAAAACATATATAGCAGATCCATTTACATGTTAATTCTGAACTAGACTCCTTCAGATATTGCTCAGAAGTATGGATGTATATTACTTGCCACGGAACAACAATGCGCATCAATTGGGAATGTTGAATGTTTTTTGGTTACTCAATATTCCACAAGTCATTTTTCTGTTAACTCATCAACCTCAAAGTTAAGGGCACAGAAATAAATTTAGCCACAATGTGAAATATCTTTTTCGTAATTTTATAGTTTTTGTATATGATCTTTGGTAAAAATAGTTGATCTGCCCTGGCCTTGATTCTTCAAATGTACGTCTCCATGATCGTACGATTTGTGTGATGTATTGCTGATATATCTGGGCCTGTGCTGCCGTGTCTGATCTTTACCCTAAAATAGAGTAATATAAAAGATTTGTTTAAAAATAGCATTATGCTTTTCAATCTCTTTATTCTCTTCCATTGACAAAATTCGAATTCACATAGTGTATATTATAAATATTATAATGCCATAGTTCGTCTGATCTCTAGTACCATCTATGTTTATACCTCTTTGAGCATCTGGGTTACTTGCAACTCTTCTATCTGTACCTTTCCACTTTGCATGTCAAAGGTATATGCTCTCACTTATAAGTAAATGAGCTTCATATCATCTGAGCAAAGTTACGGACGATCACTGAAGTTTCAAGAGCTACTTAAACTATCTAAAATTGATGTGATCCATTAATTTATGTGCACTCACCCAGTAATAGAAAACTCATCTCGAGGGAAGTTATGGTTACTAAAATGAGGAGGTCTACTGAAATGATAGAGGATTATGGATGTGGATCACATGCACTCACTCAGAAGTAAAGATGACTTACCGTATCTATGAGCAAAGTTAATGGCAACCACCAAGTACAAGAACTATTGAAACTATACAGAATTATGGCAGTGCAATATGTGCACTCACTCAAATGTATAGAAGACTTATCCCTGAGCAAGGTTACAGGCCTCCACTAAAGTACCAAGGCTACTGGAATTAGAAAAAATGATGGTGGTGTGAAGTTAAGGTCAGACACTGAATGACTAAGATCTACTGAGACTATATAGGTATTGTCTAGTAATTAGCAATTGATCAGAGGCTCAAAGCAATTAAGGTCATACAAATCAGGAAAATAAATATAAGATAATGAATTTCCACCTTACTGACGTTCTTGGAATACTACAGTTTTTGGCTTCCATTTTGTCTGGCTGGTACACTGATAATAAACGAATTGTAGCTCACAGTCAACAAAATTTGACAAAGAAAGCTTTTTGAAAGGGGAAAATAATTCTAAGATAAACGAAATATTTTTGCCATTCATGAGCAACACATTAGCATGGTCATGGATTATATGTAAAAATATATTGAGTGTAAATGTATTTCTGTCCTTTAATTTTTAGATTTTATTAATGATTTTAAAGTATACTGATTGCTCGGAATTACATATTTGATTCAAATATTCAGGAATCAATTTACCCCAAAATATGACTGACTTGGTTTAGAAGCGTTGGATGTATTATAAAATTTATATTTCGTAGTCACAATATTTGTAGAGTGTGCTACGAGAGTTGGAAAGTAGGTTTTAATTGGTATGGAAACAGGCATTGTCTGTCCGTACTCATAAATTATGTAAGCATAAAATTTCACGTTGTCTACACTGGCTGTATGACATGACAGTCAGACATCTATGAGTCTTCAAATGTTCGGTGCCACACACAGGCTATACAAAGACAATGGCTTACGTGGCATGTCATAAAAATGATGAATTATAAAAAAAAAATTTATTAACCACAATATTTGTGGATTTCCCCAAATATTTTTAATGTATAGTAATATTATGTATAGTAATATGAAACATCATGAAACTTTCTTTTTACATAGTGTAGTACCTTTTTTGGTTGTTTCTGATATTTCATATGCTTTATTATATGAAGCACTTTTCATTATAATGTCTAAAAAATAAGAACAGAAACAAATCATTATAGATGAGGTTATTCTATATCAGTCAGTAAAATTCATATAATTGCAAAATAGGTCGACTGTTCACTATCAATTGTTATATAAATCATCTATATAAGACTGAATCAAGTCTGAACCAGGTTGAGTGGCGCAAGCCTCCCCAAGACTGACATTTGAACATTCAGTCTTCGCTAAAATTTGGCTTTTTGAAAAATAGATAAATTGCAAATTTGTATTAAAAAGTTATTGCTTTCTGTTATTTAGCCATTTCTGTAGATAAATTCTGCCAAACTGTTAGTAAGCATGAACAAAGCATACGTTTTTAAATTTTGGAAACGCAAAAAAGCTTTACCGGTGAGCATAAATTTCATTCTTTCTGCACCAGACATATTCATGCTAAATCTCTAATTCTTCTTTTTAAATGGGCTATACAAATACAATGGCATAATAGCAACAGGGAACATATTGTACAGGAGAGGCTTTCAGCACTTGTGTTCACCATTCCAAAAAAAATTAGATGTACTCAAGTTGTATGTGTTTTTATCACTTTTATGCTATTTAAATACCAGCTTAATGCTAAAAAAATGGGCCTTGTATTGTTTTCGGAGCCACAAACCACTGACATACTCAAGAGTTGGGTATACCCACTATTTTATTTTTTTGGACTTTATATACTGTGTGCACCGCTCATCGGGAAGAGAAGGTGCTTTTCGTAAAGACAACAATCACCCAACAATTAATAAAATGAGAATTTAGCAAAATAAGATCAATTCATGCTCACTAAGTATTTCCAGTTGCAATTCAACATTTTCAGTGTTATGTTGATAGTTTCATGATTAATAATAATAATAATAGTTGTTTCACAAGCTACACTATTGTAGGATGAGCTATAGGCGGAGAGAGGGGCCCTTGATTGCTATGCAAACAGTCTTTGTCTGTAGGATGAATTTTTATATGATAAATAGGCTTTGTAGATTACCTCCAGTTTGTACGTTATATTTCACATTTCTGTTGTGATTTGTGTCTTTTCTGTTATATTACTGAATATGAAATATAAATATATAACTGAGTATGAACTATCATAGTGAGGGAAACACTAAATATTCATGTTTATTACTAGACGCAAAATTTGGGAAAACCAAAAACTAAAATTGGGTCTGAATTCCCAAGCAAATCTTGTTAATACTTAATTTTAAGATTTCGGTGTCAAGACAATGAACTTTCAAATCTTTGATAAAAACATAGTCTCCTTTTATGCAATAAAAATATCTTCTGACACCAACAGGCATTATCTATAGCTAATCATACATTAAATAATCATAAAAGTATCATCTCATGCTATGAATTGATAAACCATAATATCATGAATAGGCTTTGTAAATTCTCTCCAGTTTATATATTTCATATTTCTGTTGTGATTTATATGTCTGTTCTATTATGTAACTGAGTGTTCAAACTGAAAATTCAACAAATCCATCTTTAGATGGTGTAAAGTTTGGAAAACTCTTAAAGGTGGTTTTTGGTTTCTAATCAAGTGTTGGTAAACTTGATGAAGTCTCCGATTCATTTCAAAATTTTTGTACCAGGACAATAAATTTTCAAGCCTTTGTGTCAACATAGCCTCCATCTATGCAATACCTTTGTTGTTTTCAAAATCTCGTTTGACTCTCGACTGGGTTTTGTCTCGCCATTACTTGTGACTTGGCTGCGTGATGCCCTGATTAGAAATTTAGACAAATTGAAATTACAAGCACAACGCAGGATGATATATTAACTTTGCTTTGTGCGTAGCGTGTTAGATGGTATACAGTAATATAAGTTTATATTTTTTACACATAACTGTATTTCAGAATGCACGAAAGTTGTTTCAATTGCTTTGCAAACATTTCTGCTGATGAGTGGTCAATTACATAAAATAGAATTCCACGTTGTCTACGCTAGGTATATGACAGACAGTTTTGTGACAAATAGACATTCCATTTCACAGCCACACACAGACAATGGTTTCCATGTCATAAAAGTGATAAAATGTAAAATTCATATATCAACCTCAATATATATATGTACAGTAGTATTATTGGAGGTAAAAACTCTTGGCTGTTCAACATGTCCTGAAAATGATAAATGGTGGAATTTAAATCTTTGTATTGTCGTCTATAATACAATCACTACATGCTTACTCTTGGTCGGCTGCATTTTTATTACTAGGAAGTCATTTGGAAATGCTTGAAAATTAAATTTAAAAAATTTTCATACAGTTCACTTTATGACATGTGCACATACACACCCAATCAAGAGCTTTTTCACCAAAACCCTTTTTTGGAAACGCCTTTCCCACTATATAAGAGGTCGGAAATGGAAGAATTCAGGGTTTTACCTTCCCCAAAAATCGCCCTGGTACTTGCTTGATAACCAGCACCATCAAGTACATCAATTACGATCTTCTGTAAAATTCATCCTCGATTACTTATCCTGTACCACAGCCATAACCGACCATGGGCTAAAGTCTGTAACTTTTTGTTGCTCGCGGACAAAAAAGGGTTGCAAGTCTTGGTGGGCCGCACATATATTTTGAAAGGTAAAACAGAACAGCACGCGAGGACGTGGACAATTCGAAAATTATTGTTTGCACACAGATGTAATTCCAAACATCAATGGGATTTATTTGTATGGCTTGTCAACTTTTGATAGAGATTTTTTCCTCAAGAAGATACATTTTTATGAAAAATTAAGCAGTGATGCATCTCGAAAAGAATATGAATTTTATTTCCTTATTGCATTGCATCTCAAGAATCTCCATTTGATCTGCGTGTTGCTATTTGTCTGATTAAAATTAAATTTTAAGCTCGTTAAACATTCACTAAATTTTTAGGTTATATATAATTTAGATCAGTGGTTCTCAAACTTTTTTAGTCCCAGAGCCGCATTTCAAACCTCAAAGGTATGAAGAGCCGCACACAAACAACGCAAGTTAAAATAGCAACAAACCTTAAGCGCGTAATTAAAATACCAAGTCATCGTAACAACAACATGTAACAACTAGGGCTGGGCCAAATATTCGAATAATAAAATATTCGAATGGCATTTTGCAGTGGTGGCGCGTCAATAATGCCCCGGTTGTTTTTTCGGTATAATAAAAAATTTTCGAAAAATACCTCAATATCGGTTGCACAGACTGTCTACACTAGCCATATTCTCCCGACATGGTTCATTTTTCGCTCGCAAAGCCTTCGCCGAACGTCGACGGGGCGACGCCGATTTTGCCCCGGTTGCTCATTGTATATCGTATTCTCTCTTTTATCTTCCACTCGCCGCGTTTGTCTCGTTTGTTTTCTGTTTCTTTTACTAAATCATCGGGGCCGATCGGGGCTAGCCCCGAAATTATGACGACACAATGCCGACGTTTCTTACAACAACGTGTTGACATATTCACGCACTCCTTCTCGTTCGTTGGTTGCTTGAAGAGTTGATAGTTTCCTCGCCTTCGGTTTTTTCTGCTTGTTTCGCTATTTGAATCAGTTAGTTAGTTAGTTGAGCTCCTCACTTCTTTCCGGCTTCGCATTTCTTAGCCTTAGACCTCATAATGAATAAGGTTGATGCACTACTTCGCACTCCGTTTTCGCAGCTGCCGCTGGAACAAAAATTACAACCGCGACCGTGAGGTATTTTTTTAGGTCTAGGCTGTTGATGGGCGCCAGATGCTTTCAGTCACTTCTTGGCTCCTGCTTTTTTATTGACCGTAGCTGCTGCCTTGGTTTCTTTCACATTCCCGGCCTTTTTGGTAGTTTCCTTGATGACTCCAACAGCAACAGTCTGTCGCATGTCGCGGAGGTACAACGTCTTGGGATTTATCAACCAAAAAATTGTTCACTGGAACAATCCCATGACGGAGGAAAGCGTCGGCGTACATTCTGCGCAGAAACTTGGTATAAAAAACACGAATGGTTGTGTTACAGCGAGGACAAAAATGCACTTTTTTGTTTTTATTGCCTACTTTTTGCTACCGCCCGTGACTCACGTTGGTGTAAATTTGGTTTTAGAGATCTTAAACATCTTTCCGAGCGTGCCAGGGATCATCAATCTTCTATGGAGCATCTGGACAATGCAGTAAAATACCGAACATTCGGAAATGTTAATATTGCAGCACAGTTGGATGAAGGACGCGCGGTTTCTATTCGTCGGCACAGCCAAAACGTCGAGAAAAACCGCCATGTTCTCGGTCGATTGATAGATGTTTTGAAGTTCATTGGTTGTCACGAGCTGTCCCTCCGTGGGCACGATGAACGGGCTGGCTCTTCTAATAGAGGGGTATTTTTGGATATGGTGAAATACACCGCATTCCTAGATACAGTATTGAGAGATCATCTTGATGCCGCAACTGTTTCGAAAGGGACATCTAAGAATATCCAAAATGATTTCCTCGACTCAATGTATAAAATTCATTTACAACATTTGGCTCTGGAAATTGAGAATTGCCAGTTCCTTTCGATTCAGTCTGACGAGACAATTGACATCACGTGCGTTTCCCAACTGGCTGTGATTTTTCGGTTTGTGAAAGATGGTAAACCTACCGAGAGATTTCACAGCTTTGTACCAATCGTTGATCGCACGGCTTGCGGGATATCGGCTGTACTGAAAGAAGTGTTACAGCCTTACAACGCGAAGTCAAAATTGATAGCTCAAACTTATGACGGCGCGGCAGTCATGAGTGGGTCGAAACAAGGTGTTCAAGTTTATATAAAAGAAGATTTTCCTCATGCGCATTTTTTACATTGTTATGCACACCAATTTAACCTCGTTATTAAAAATATGTGTCTTGATACCCCTCTCGTCCGTATATTTTTTGCAAATGTTTCGGGGTTTTCTTCATTTTTTCCGTTTCGCCGAAGCGCTCTGACCTCCTTCGCCAGATATGTAGCCTCCGTCTCCCAGCTTGTGCACCAACTCGTTGGAACTTCCAATCACGCGTGGTGCAGGGCGTGTCCGAAATTAGGTCTGAGCTCATTGAGTGTTTCAATGGCATTCAGAGCTCTCCGGTTTGGGACGAACGCTCTGTGAGGGAGGCGGCAGGTCTAAAGCGTCTGCTAGAAGATGGTGAGTTTTCAGTTTTTCTCGCTTTTTTCTCCACATTATTCTATCACGTGGATGTATTATACGGCGCATTGCAGTCAAGGCTAATGGATGGAGCGTCTGTGCAGTCGTGTATTTCAGACTTCTGCTATGCTGTATCTCGTATCCGGGAAACAATAAAATACGACGACACATGGAGTGCTTCTTTACGCCGCGGGCAAACAACGCAGCGTTTGATTTTGTCTGCAAAGGTATGCTGTGACATTCTGGTGAATCAAATAGGCGATCGTCTGCGCACTGAACACCTTGCCGCGTTCTCTTTGATGAACCCCAAAAATTTTTCAAAATTTGCACGTCAATTTACCATCCATTTGTTGGCTACTGTCTCCAAATTTTACCCCATGATAAACGTGGGTAAATTGGAAAATGAATTGCGATGTATATACACCAATCAAACTTTTTTGAACATCACATCAACTTGCGCGCTCTATGGGTTCCTCATAGATAACACTCTAGTAACTACCTTTGCGGCGTCTGCAAAATTTCTGGACATCATTTTGACGAGGCCTATTTCTTCCGCCGACGCAGAGCGAACATTCAGCTCGCTGAAGCGTATTAAAACGTATCTCAGAAACACAATGAAGCAAGATAGATTAAATTCTTTGGCTGTTTTATCCATTCACAGAGACGTAATTTCTGGGATGCATGACTTTAATCAGCGCGTTATTGAGCATTTTGCTTCCAAGAAACCGCGTCGTGTTGCATATATGTTCAAGCAGTAGAAGTCTAGCAGCATATATATCTATGAGTGAGCGACGCATGTCCTTATCTTTGCATTAACTTTCCTTTCTTCATAGCAACGTTTTAAACCTTATTTTAGGTTTTGTCTGCTTTCCCGAAGTTTCTGTTAATATGTCATTGTATTTATCTGGGTAAATATTGCCTTTCCTTTTGAAAGAGGTTTCAAAATAAACTATGTCTATATTTATTAATCCCTTGACTTGGACCGGTTTTAAAGACACTTTCTTATCGTTAAAATTGTCGCTTTTGCCGATTGGTTGTTACCGATGGAATGGTTTTTATACTCATAAAATGATGGGAGAACTTACAGCGCTCATCCTGTCCCCGTAGATGGGGGTGACTTGGTCCCGCAGTAGCTTGCCCCGGTTGTCAAAATGACCACGTGCCGCCACTGGCATTTTGCTATACAATGGCGCTCGCTATGAGAAAAATAAGAAAAATTTGAAAAGTTGTCTTTGCGTTATGGTGTTATATGCTTATTTTTGCACTTATGGTATTCTTTCAATTCATCGTTTTGCAAAAAAAACGTACCGACCGATCCGTAAATTTAGAAACGTCAAACCAGATTAGGTATTTAAAATAAATTTCCCAGATTTAAACTCGGCATGCTTAGTGACATGTCATTAGCCATTTCTTGCATTACCGAACATAAAGTTGCTTAAAATTAAATGTTAAAATGACATTTCGGCGTTTCATTGTGAAAAAGGCAATTTTAGGTCGTTAAAACACTCTAATTATGTAAATAGCATGGATTTAAAAATGACCAAAAGTTTTTCCAAAAGCTGGTATGAGTTACTTGTATGGGAAAAATTCATTAAGTTGTAACCAGATAAGAAATGTCATGTCCTACTCCCTTTAAAGCACTTTGTGTTAGCTCTTTAGTGATCCCTTCCATCCTTTGCCAAGTAATTTTTCGAATATGTAAACATTTTACTCGACCATGCATGGCCGTCGTTGAGCCAAGTTGAGCCCAGAGTAGAACGTAAAATCAATCGTGAATTTCGTTGTAACAATGCACACTGACTCGTTCACAAATTGTTGCGTCTATTATCATCGAAAATGATCACAATTGTTAAATTTTGAAGCATTTGGGCAGTAATAATTAAGCCATAAGGCATGATATAATCAAAATCATCAAGTGAAGTGCTGAATTTGCGAATTCTGTAAAGAAAATTGAGCATTACTGAGTAAGTATTTTAGCTATAATAACCATCGGGGTGTTGTTTTGTTGAAAAAAAAAACCCACGTACATTTGAACCCATGACAATTGCACCTGTATGCTATTGCACCTATGGAAATTTTTTTGTTTCACGGATAGTTAAACCCATACTAACCCTAACCCATGGGTTTTAGCACCCGCATATAGATTGAACCCGTGGATATACGCATGGGTTCAAATGTAAATGGGTTCAAATGTACGGTCACCGTATTCAACAGCTGTCGCTGATGAGAACGCAAGGGTATACTAGAAATATGGAATTTCAATATTCGGCGACCGCTTATTCTTGCAAAAACGAGAAAGGGCGGAAATATAGAATACCAACTTTAGGATATCGCTGCCAAAACGATCGCGGTGACAAAGACGATCAGCCATTATGATAAAATTGACCATTAAAAAACGCTTTATTGCCGACTTTTCAATGTTTCTATTAATTTCCAAATGGACTATCGGCCTCCGACGTTCTGGATCCCTGTTATGTATAAAAAAATATTCAAATTATTCGATTCGAAAAAATTTTCGATTTTTTTATTCGATTTAATTAAGCTTTGATTTCTAATAAGTTTGTCAAAACGGGTCGTGATCGTGGAGGATGCAAGGTGCAGTAGCTGCTTGAGATGATCGCCAGATTTTCGGGACTATTTTCGATTTCTGGAACAAAATTAAAATGCTCTAGAAATTAAAATAATCATTGAGTTATTTGATTTATACATAAGATCTGGAAATGCGACACAAACTGAAAATCCACGAAAGCAAGCCAATGATTACAACCATGTCTGAAATCTTTCCAAGCGCAAAGTGTCCGAGTATCCGCGAAACGCTCACTGTTGCGTCACTATTGTATCTTGTAGGTTAGTCAACGCTACGCAAATAAACACGGGGGAATCCATTCGACTAACTAATAGACTTCAGCATTTTAATTTCGAGACAATTATTAGTTTTCAATGAAAAATTTTCTTTAAAAATAATTAATTTTTAAAACATTAACGGGAGCCGCAGGAAAGGTTGTTGAGAGCCGCATGCGGCTCTCAAACCCTAGTTTGAGAATCACTGATTTAGATTGAACATGTCTCACGATAAATACTGTTACGTAAAAAATATAATATACTCCTTGAGCGTAGATTATAAAATTAATTCATCGTCAAAACTGCCGTTTTGTCGATATAATTCAGTAAAGCATCTTGGGCCGGAACTGGCTCGCGTGCTGTATGTTGTCGACCCCTGGGCTACGCAAACTAACTTACAGCAGGGAGGAGTCCAGCAATCTTCTCGCATTTGATTATCGCCCACAGGAATCAATCCTTCGAATACATGCAAATAACAGTAATCTAGTGCATGATACGCCAGCTGCTGAACAAAAACAGGTTTTGCGAAATCGCCCCCTTCTGTATCGTTTTTGCCCAGCGTAGGGCAATATCGCCCACTTTGGGAATCACTGTTGTAGGAGGCAGAAGATGAATAAGTTTGATGATTTAATTAATAATAAACAAAATTTCACCCTTACTTCACCCAAATTCAGGATCTTTTGTAAAAACCCCGCTGTCAATTCTCAAAGTAAGAAAGTTAGTAATAATTCAGATATGGTTAGAAATGGAGAAATCATTCGTGAACCTAACTGAATAATTACTAATTTATTATTTTCAAACGTGGCTTGGGGTGCTTTTCTCAAATATTACACTTTTGCATTGGTGGCAGCCTGACAGGGGCTTTGTACAAAAGACTTCCTCGCCGTCACACTCCAGTGACTTCAGAATGATGCAAGTCTAAGAATGATATTTTTAGAAAATAAAAGACATAGGAATGGGTTGGATAAAATAGTTGAATGATTTTTGAGGATTTTTTTTTCTCACACTCGGTTACTGTTCAGTGATTTTGACTTTTTGCAGGCTGCTGAGAGGTATTATTAAAAATCTAAAGACATGAGCAGTGCTGGAAAAATTATTTTAAGCTTCAGTTTTTTCCTAATTCCCAGTCATGCTCCGGTGATTTTAGGTCATAATCAAAAATGATAAAAAGTAGATGACGAGATGAGGTTTATGAAAAAAAATGTCACTGACCCTAAAATTGATATAAATTACTTCCATACGGTAGTGATGAGTTCCTGATCTGTTATTCAACCTACCTACGGTAATCACACCATGATGTCATGCCACTGCATAGGATAAATTTCTGTGATTTATCGGCGCAACAACCCATGTGTCATCTATCATCCTCCTAACCAGCCTGGGTTTTCAATTTCCCTAAAACTGTCTTTCACAAGCTTTGCAGGTGCAACCTCAACTGGATTTTCATTGTCATTATGCATATTTTTATATACATTTACAATTCATTTGGGAAAAAATTCCAATCACATGCTATTGGAGTATTCCATGTAATATAATACTAGTAAGAAAAGGAATGCAATCCATTAGTCATACTTGTGCTACAAAAAAGGTATTTTGCGTTCTATGTTTCTGCAATTTTTTTCATTCTGCTTTTTCATACGGGCAATATCTTGTCTGATACAGAATGTCCATTATTTGTATGCTTCTGTTAAGTCATAGTCCTCTGATATTTGTTTTCAGAATAATTTGTTGTTGCAGAGTTGTGATGACCAAATACATGATGAAAACTGTCACTCCAGCTGACTATTTGCAATATTTAATAATAATTTATTCATTCTCTTTTAATTTCAGGTTCTGGATCTTTTTCACAGAGCCAAGATCGTAGCAGTGTTGACCTAGAAGTTAGCAATCACGATTTTTTTGTGGCAGGTGAGTGTATTTATAGTTAGTTCTGTTATTGCAATTGATTTCCGATTCTACAAATATCACATTTAGTCAACACAAAAGTAAACACATTGTTTAAGGCTTTGATGAGCAGTTCCTCTTTCATACCATTTATTAAATGCATAGTCTGCACATCTTCTAATATCAGCAAAACACACTTGAGGCTTGTTTCTGTTTGATTACTCTCGTCAAATTATGACTTGTCTGCATCACTCAGGTTCAAGTTCTACTACATTATTGAAAACAGATCAAAGTACAAATGTGGAAATTAAAGATTCAAATATTCACATTATTGGAGGTAAGAACTTTGGAATTTATGTTGAATAGTAGCTTAGTCATTCCATTTCTATAGTATTATCAAATTTTACTCATTCGTTTTAACTGACGCACAAAATTCGCTGTGATATATCACATAAATGATCTTCTGCTAGCTCAGTGATATTAGTTGTTTACATGGTTCAATATCAGAATTTTCACTTCATATTATACTGAACACTCATGTCAATTTTATAGGCAAGTCAATGCTAACTGAGGGAGAAGGAGCTACTACAATCATACGTGACAGCGTTATCAAGATTGAATGGAGAACACATAATGGTAAATAAGAAATTATTTTAAATTCGAACAATGAAAAAACATCACAAGGCTCTAGAGAAAATATTAATAATTAATTTCTAATTAAATTTGGACGGGAATACATTCACAATGACGATGATTCCGCCTCGAAGAAGATCTTGACTGTACAGATTTGACAGCCATGTTTACTTTTGTTTCCTTGCTTTTTAAGTTCAATAAATTTTGACCTTAAATATAACTATTTGAGTATTGGTGAGACTCGACTCGCAAGATCTCAGTTTATTCTCAATATTTTACTTTGCTATTCCTAAATAATATTGGCTAGCTGAAATTTAATTCAAACCTACAAAATTTTCAGATTCATCTCCTTCACTTCCAGCATTGACTGAAACACCACTTCAGGCACTGTCAAATGCAAAATTTGATCCTGTGTATGAAGGAAATTCATCATCGCCAGGTAAGCCTAATGCATACAAATCCAACCTTTGTTTTATAAGCGTTCTTTCTAGTTTTCTCGTAAATGAGATTAGTTCTCATCGTTTGTACCAATTGGAACCAATAACATGCTTTAAAGATTGCATAGTGAAAGTATATATCTGGTTCTTTCAACTCAAACGCAACTCTCCATGTAATCGTCCTAAGATACCATGAAACTTGAAAATTTTAATATAGCCTGCTTGATTCCTAAAAAAAAATCTTTCAAAAGTAATCAGATTTTAGATCAGATCAAGGATTTGTCTTTAGATTATTAAAAATCTATCATTATACTAACATTTTGCCATCGTGGGAGTGGTAACTGAACTGCAGGCTGGTTATTACTCCACCATTTAGTTTATGCATCTAAATTGTCGGGAATGAAATTTGCTGCATGACGGGTTGCGTTTCAGCTGATAAATAAACACAATCCACCATTAGTAATTAATTACCTAGAACAGGGGTGCACAACCTTTATTATAGGATAGCCGGATACAAATAACTGGGTGAAACTGCGGACCACACCTTTATTTGACATAGGCTTTCTAGTAGTTACAGTAGTTACAAAAATTACGTTGTTGACTTTGCGCAAGCTAGCTGTTAGGGCATTGTAAGGCCATACATAGATAATAAATTGGACCTTTATAATCCTTGAAAAGCAAAGTGGATAGAATTACTCGCAAGTCACTCGTACCAGATGAAATTAAACATGAAGTTTGCTTGTAGGCGCACCATTCCAAATTGGCACTTCTCTGCGGAGCGCGCAATTTTATCTTGTGGGCTGCATTTGGCCCGCGGGCCACAATTTGCACACTTCTGACCTAGAGATTTGTAGTATGTGAACCAAGATGGCAGACACCAGAACGTAGTATGCGTACCAGGTTAGGGTTATGCTATAATTTCAGGTACAAATACTACAGGTGTCACTTGACTAGTCCTCGAACTCGTAATAGAACTAAAATAAGGAAAATTGGTACAAAATTATGGCCTAACCCTAACCTGGTACACATACTACGTTCCGGTCTCCGCCATCTTGGTTTACAAACTTCTGGAGCACCAGAGATTTTTTATTTACTAGTGGTGTCGAGAAACCCAAATTCATGTGGGCAAAGTTTTTTCCTGAATGGCCGCTAGTGATATATGCTTTCAATGCAGTATGTAACTGGCATATAAGAATTACATCACTAAAGTACTTGGGCAAAAGTAATATTGCCTACATGTTAGAAAATGCAAGTATTTTGGTTACAGCAGTAGATCGCAATTTTGATAAGAAAATCAATTTTAACAAATTTATAAAACGGTTTGTATTTCACCTCATGCTAACATTTATCCTGTGTGAGTATATTATGAATCACACAAATGGTTTAAACTCCTGAGATTATTGCTACAAAACATTGACCTCAATGGGTGCCTAGGTAGGTTGAATAACAGATCAGATGAATTAAAATAATTACATTTCATTAAGCAGAAGTAATGTCCTTAGCCGGTATCACTATTTTAAGTTACGCACATAATGCATTTTCACAATTCACACTATACGATATATTTAACCTTCGTATTAAATTTTTTTTAATTTTTCTGCAGATGCAGCCCCTCCACATCCTTCCCCATCATTTGTCGCAACTGGAACACCGGTTCAACCATTGCCAGATACAGCAATTGCTCCTGTGTATAAAGCAAATTCACCAGGTATGTTTGGGCTAATGGAAAACGTCCAATCTTGGTAGGTCCAACAAACTTCTTACTAATCACTTACTAATTGTGTCTACAAGATCAAGATAAACTTACATGTTACATATGACTTGTAAAATATTGACGTGTCACGTTTTCTTGATTTATTCATTGTTAAACACTGCAAGAGTAATTATCTAAATTGCAACTCTTCTATGTAACCGACTCACGATCTTATGAAAGTTGAAATTTTATGGTTAAGACGAACAACATTCATTTATCTTTCATCATCTTTATATGGCTTGGATCTAAAAAAGTCAATACCAAACGAATTTTCATGGTTTTGTCTCTACAAACTATTGTAGATCAATCATCACACTGACATATGCTTTTTTTTCAGGCTTCTTCCAGCAAGTTACTAAGAAACTATTTGGAGGTGAACACCTTTCATTTAATTAGTATGAAAATCATTAATAAACGAAAAGTTCCAGAAGTATGTGTACCAATATGGAAGTAACTAATTTTGTTTGCCCAATTTACATCAAGTTGTGTAAAGGGACTGAAAGCTATGGGGTAATTCACTTGGCTAACAAAGGCAGTCCCGAATTCGTAATATAACTAAAATAGGGAAAATCAGAATAAAATTATGGTTGACCCTAACCTGGTACACAAACTTCGAAAGTAGCTCATTCAAACAATAGTGTTTCATATGAACAAGCCAATAGATTAACTTGACTGTTGGGTGATTATTATTCCACCACTGAGTCTATGCATCTGTTACAAATAATGTGCCAATTATTCCCATTCCTGAAATGGACTGGAAACCAAACTTGGGGCAATTTTTCGTAATTTGACAAAGCTTTGAAACTTTTGTATTTTGATGGATATTTCTCGACCCTTAACCCTGGAAAACTCTTCGTATGCTTTTACATCCAAAAAGTTCTGAGTGTTTTTTGCCAGTTGACGATTGCAAAATTGGTTTACATGTTTCATAACCCTAACTGGAATCTGAGATAAATAACCTTTTTCTTATCAAGAGCACTGGCTCTTATTCAAGTATATCACAGCTGTTTTGAACTAATTTTCAATTACTGCGACTAAACTAAAACTATTGGCTGTAGGGTGGTTCATGTGACCACGGGTCGGTTGTGGCTTCCACCACCATCAAGTCCATGCATCCAAAAACAAATAACCGACTATCTAAATTCATACCCAATACTGACTGGTGACGAGACGAGAGGCTGTGGTTCGCCATATGGATAAGTATCAATTTTCCCTTCTCTCCCCACACACACTCAATGATAAATGTGTAAAACCTATGCTATATGTAAATACTATCCTTTTAATATCTAACTTAACATCATCTCCTTTTAATCAAAATCTTAATAGAAATCTTCTATTCAGGCGTGAGAAGATTCATTGATTATTTCAATTGGAGAACATGGAAGCAAACAACAGTCAATGTCACAGAAAGCTACAAAGATCAAAACTTGGAAGAGCCTGAATTTGAGGTCAATCCCAAGTTAAACAAAGTGACTGGTTTTTACAGAGGCCAGATGGCACCTGATGTCACAGAGTACAGAAAGGAACAAGAGTTCGCTGTCACAGAAGCGAATGAAAATATTGTCGAAGTGATCTCACCAAATGAACTAGTCCAACAGCTGTGTGAGGAAGGTTGCCGATGCGTAGGACTAGTGGGTCAAGCTGGAGGGGGCAAGACGACAATGATGAAGCGTACTGCACGAGGCGTTCTCGTCGCTAATGAACTGGATAACGAATCTAAAGCAAAACTGGGATTGTTTGCTCGGTTGTTCAGGAAACAGAAAAATGGATTCAAATTTGTTCATCACTTGAATTTCAGAGACCTTCTTGTTTCGTTTGGTTTAACACCAGAAGAAGCTTTAACTCCATGTACTCTGCTTTTCGGAAACTTTGCACCTAATCTATCAGATCAAACTTTAAAAAGGGATATAAATGGCTTCAGCAACACCAATCAGAAGCAATTTTCTTCATTGATGGCCTGGATCAGGCTACATGGAATCTAGAGGGAAATTACAATAAGATGACATATACTGATAAATCAAGTACAGCCACAATCATGTTTAATCTCTTATCAGGGAACTTGTTCCCCCGTGTAACATTAGTTATTTCTTCACGCGAACACAGAATGGCATCCCTTCCCCTGGAGCTACGACCCCCATTAATTATTGCTCTTGCTGGCCTTGAACGTGATGACACCAAAAAACTATTTACTGCTGTTGTAGGTGAAACAGGGGAACAATCCTGGAATAAGATGACGTTTCAGTCACCTGCACTCGTGCCATTGTCTTCTGTCCCTTTATTCTTGATTTTCAATGCAATCGTTCATAAATCCAACCCAGAGAATCTGCCTAATACAATGACTGATGTAATGACAAAAGTACTTCATATTTTCATGCGTTCCTCACACATTCAGGAGAAAAAATTGATTGAAATAATTCTTCACAATTTAATGAAAATGTCATTTGAAGCCACTCGAGAAAAGCGAGTTATTTTCAACAATACCGATCTAAAAAACGCAGGACTTACAAAAGAAATGGTACGTGATCTCATCATAGAAGTACCTGGAGGCAGCTCACTACTTAATCAACATCTTTTGGAAGGTGACACTCTGATGTTCTTTAGTCATCAAATCCTTCAAGAAATGTTAGCTGCTCTGTACATCGCCAACATGGATCTCGCAACTTTCCAAGCATTCGTCACTAACGAGATTCACAAAGATCACTGGTCCGTTGTTCTACGGCTCCTGTGTGGAACTGTTTTCGATCAAAAAATTAAAGCTCAATTCATCAAAGATCTTACAACTGGTAAGTGCAATCAGGACGTTACAATTATTGACTAAATCAAATATTATCATATTGCGCCAAGAGCTAGGAATAATTTTGCCATAGCTACTCTAATTACCCTACCGCATTCGAGATGGCTAAGTGGTTAATGCAACATCCACCACATGTTTATAGAAAGTAACCATTTAATATAACCGTTGTATTGGTAACAGAACGGGGTGCCGGGGTTTGTGACATGAATGAGTCATTTTATAGGTGTTATTTCTCCAATGAGAAATGTGTAAACCCTGATTCTAAATATTTTAAATTTTTTTTTTGTCAGAGACTGGACTAGAAAAGCAAAATTGTCTTAAACATGCACTCACAACTAAGATAAATCAATGTACGAAATCCTATCAGAAGTTGGAGTTGTTTGGTGCGTTATATGAAGCCAATGATGCCGAGCTCATTAGATCCCATGTTCAAGAAATCAACTTCGAAAACGAGTCTTTCACTGCAGCAGGAATGTGTGCAATGTCATGTGTCATGCGACGATGTGGCCATCTTGAACAAGTTCGCCTCGTCAAATGTGAGCTCAATGCAGAATTATTGAAAAACTTCGAGTTCAACTTGAAAGGCTCTATAGTGAAGGCAAGTGTTTAGTAAAAAACCTAATCTACATATTATTGACGAAAATAATACAAAGAATACACTTAATTTCACATCATGAGATAAAAAATGTATCTTCTATCTGTCAAACTACTGTATATTTAGTCGATTACCTTAAAATGTTAGAATTATCACAGTTATATGAACATATCTTAACTTTATTTTATACTTCTGATATTAGTATTGCATCCTAACAGGTGTCAGAATTTGATATCAGCTTAAATCCGATGTCCGTTGAAGCTTTTGATATCTTTGGTTCAGTTTTAACAAACATTGAAGTGGAAAAACTCGTTATGCGTGGCTGCTCACTTACAGAAGAAAAGTTTCGTGTGCTTGGAAGATATTCCCATTTACAGGTCGAAATATAAATTTTAAGATGGTTCATTATTCCAATTCCTTAATCCTTGGTTTTTATTTTGTTAGTAAGTTTGCTCTGTTTTTTTATTTATATTTGATAAATTATGCAAACTTTATTAACATTTTATTATTTGCTAGAAAAGATCTTCAAAATTATATTTAATTTGTCTAGTTACTATGAGAAATTAGATATTTATCCACCTAACAAAGGTATTTTATATTTCAGATTCGCGTTCTGGATGTTGGAAATATCACAAACATGACGTTTGATCTGTATCTTGCAATTGTCAAGTTCGCATCTGAACATGATGTCAAAGAACTTCTGATGGATCCGTGGGATTTCTTCAAGGCAAGCGAAGAGCAGCTGTTGGAACTGAGTAAATGGAAAGTTTGTGGAAAGGTAATTCAATTTGAAATGGCTCATATCCACTCAGTCACCAATAAATCCTAGAGTAATTTCTTGCCCAACTATGGCTTAGGATAGGATCTACAGGATAGGATTTACATATTTATCTCGGGGGAGAGGAAAGTCGATAAGACAGCTTAACCAAATGGCCTCTCGTTCGGTTACCATTCTATGTCAAGTATGGGATTGGTTAGTCATTTGTTTTTGGTAGCATGGACTTGATTAGCATGGCTTACCTGAAAAGAGAACCCACCCTGCAAACTTTGACTGTATAGTTTTTAAAAGCCCACATAAGCAGGCCAGTGTTAGCACATTTTGGCGTACATGTAGTAATTATTCCCTTCTTGGCAATTATTGTATTTTTTATTATTGTTTTCCCAGTACAACACTATTACATGGCTTTCATCGTTAACATGGCCCTGTAAAGGGAGTCACTGATATGAAGGGAGCAACGTTTTATGATAGAACTGAAGCCTGTCCTTTTTAACATTGTCTGCTCCATTTATTTGGACTATGGTTGTGATGGTGGTTGTATATCTGTGTTTATTGGTTTGTGCATTTTGAGTATTCACAGAGAGACTATCTTTGTCAATTCTCAGGTCAAGCTTTGCTGGTCTAGTTATCATGAAGTATTGTATTTTTATCAACCTAATAAGCACATTTCATTTATCTCAGATATCCACTCTGGATGTTCAAAATATTACAAACATGACGTTTGGTCTGTATCTTGCAATTGTCAAGGTTGCATCTAAACATGATGTCAAACAACTTTTGATGGATCCGTGGTATTGCTTCAAGGCAAGCAAAGAGCAGTTGCTGGAACTGAGTAAATGGAAAGTTTGTGGGAAGGTGAAATAAATTTGAAACGTTCAGGATGCTTTATAGTTATCTGATCTGATATTATTCATTGCTTGAAATTAAAGGCTAATGGTAAATTATTGTAAATTCACAAAATCAATTATTAGTTTACTGATACATCGGTATTGGTAACATCGGCCACTTTATGGAATCTTCATTGGTATTGCCTAAAATATGGCTGGCATTTCCGATATACCATGTAACTCATTGCAAGATTGGTGTTTATGGTATATTTAGTAATTGCCTCTGAACTAATTTGACATATATATCCATACTTCAACTTGTCCCAATTTCCACTAATTTTCTTTGCAGACACCTGCCTAAATGCACGTACCTGCACTTGTCTCTACCTTTATCCTAATTAATATACGACCTAGACTAGCTAATATATATTTTGATCGTGGTATACATTAACAGCAAACCAGACATTTGGGCAAACACTTACAAGCAGTTATATTATTTTAAGCATGACCCAAATATGAATTTACATTTTTGATAACATGATGAAATAATTTAGTCTGCAAATATGGTACTTCTATCTAGTTGGCAATTTCATTTCATACATTGCTAATTCAGGGTTTTAATCACTAACAAGGTTGTATATAAGTGCCCACTGGTATATAAGAAGCTAAAGTCTTTGAGATTCTGCCTTGGCTACTTAGTTTGTTTGTACTGAGTTTATGGTGATGGTTGTAGGCAATTAATCATATACAGGGTGTCCAAAAAGTTCCGCCCGATTTTATAGTTTTAACACTTGCAAGTTTGAAATTAATTTTATTTATTTATAAATGGGAACTGTTATATAAAATCGGGCGAAATTTTTTGGACACGCTGATATATAGGCTTAGTGGTCTGAATATTAAAATCTCCACGAGCATACTGTCTTATATAGATGTGGGTATTCAGATTTGCTGTTGTTTAATGCATTTTAATTTACCTAATAGAGATATTTAAACTATCTCAGATCCGAGTTCTGGATGTTCGAAATATCACAAACATGACGTTTGACCTGTATCTTGCAATTGTCAAGTTTGCATCTGAACATGATGTCAAAGAACTTTTGATGAATCCATGGGATTGCTTCGAGGCAAACAAAGAGCAACTGCTAGAACTGAGTAAATGGAAAATCTGTGGAAAGGTAAATTATATCTGAGGCATTCGGAATGATATTCATAACTAATTAACCTTACATTAAAATTTAAATTGATGTTGAAGACTAATGGAAAAAACTGAACAATTTCCTTTGCTACTATTCGAGATGTAATAATATATGTATATAGGTATCGTCCATTTTACCAATATTGATATTTGTATCGACTAAAGTTGGCCGACATTTCTAATCTACCTTGTTATTCACTGCATAGTCGGTGCTAACGGTATAATATAGATGGAGGTTAATATAGTTGGCGTCTCAATGTTTCCTGAAACATACATATACTAGTCAGGGGCGAACTTGGATTGTCAACCAAGTGTTGCGCATTGTTACGTCATAACATCCTTTCAATTTTGTCATTTTCTCAAAATTTTAGAACGTCACTTTAATATTTTAGTATCTGGTATCGCAGGACTTGCGCTGCTTTGCTTGGAAATAGTAATCACTTGTCACTAAATGGACATTTTGAATTCTGGGAGAATTTCGGTTCTTGCTAACATACCGAAATGATAGATTTGATCATATTTTCATTTCAACTCGAAATATCATGACAGCTTTGCGGAGTTTATATCCAATGTGAAAATAACACAGATACATTAGAAAAGTGAACTATAAGTCAACTATCGTCTTCATAAGTGTTCGCGTACCGGTGTCAGTGAAGATAATATTGTTCGTTTGAAATTTGAACGGTTAATTCACAAACGGTGATGATGAATATCGAAGGCGACAAAAAATATAAAAATCATAATAAACTAAAATATTAATCCTAAATTCACTTCTCAATAGTTGTCTTTAACATACAGCACCGATGTGATCGCATAGTTCTGCCATATGTATAAAAACCAAACTTCGACATCGGCTGTTTTGAAAGAATTGATAAATTGAAAAAAAGGAACAGGCGGAAATATAAATTACAAGCATTAGGATGGCTAGCGTTCTGAACTCCTGTTATTTATTAAAAATATTCTGTGTTCAATTGAAATATTTGAATTATTTGGGTCGATGAAAATATTTAATTATACTAACCCTTAGTTGTTTGTAATCACGCTAATTTTCCGGAGAAACGTGTGGTCAACGTAAATACCACTGCAATGTAACTTAATAAGAACCTCATTGAATTAAGAAAATTGCACTCCATCAAACTCATGGTGGAGTTGGCGATTATTTCATGTCTCAAATTTTTTCGGTCGTACGAGGTATGAAAATCTCATTCTAATGAGTGTTTGACTTCATTCGTAAAAAGGCAATGTTAAAATATAGTAAAGGTAATGTGAGAAGAAACGCCAAGCAGTGAAAAGTGTTTATAACTACAGCAAACCTAATTAGTTCGTTCAGAGATAATATTTAATTGTTGTATGAAATACACTTTCTTCGCCTCTTTCAGCAATAACTTTATTGAATGCTTTTTAAAACTAGACCAAATACCACGGGAATCACTTGGCTAGTCCCCGAACTCGTGATAGAACTAAAATAAGGAAAATTGGAATAAAATTATGGCCCAAACCTGACCTGGTACACATACTACGTTCTGGTTTCTGCCATCTTGGTTCACATACTTCGGGAACGCCCATTATTTTACGAATGCGGTTATTATATAGAAACCTTTTATTCATTTGTTCCCGCTGCGAGTTGCAACTATCGCACGTTTTGAACACGAGGATAATTTTTGTAAGTCGGTAACAACATGTGCTTAGATATAGACAAAATGATTGAGGTAGTGTCCAATCGGTATAGGCAAAAATGTGATATCGATACATCTCCAACCTACATCCATTTTTAGATTTATAGTTCTTCATTTAATACAATATTTTCAGATCAATGTTTTGGATGTCCGATCCATCACACGAATGCCATGTGATCTATGTCTTACAATAACTGAGTTTGCAAGTCGAAGTGAAGTCAAAACAATTCTGATGGACTCGTTGGATTTTTCGAAAGCAAATAAAGAGCAAATAAAGGAATTAAGCGAATACAAATCTTGCGGGAAGGTTTGTTTTATATCATAAAATTGACTTTAATGAAGATAGTCCACCACCCCTACATATTTCCACCACCTTTCACACATTTTCTCCAATATATGCAACCAAACCTATCACCTCTAATTGTGTTGGGCATCCTTGCTTATTTTGCAATATTCCTTACTTGTGGTATCTCACAAATGGTAAAAAGAGGCGTTAGCGAGATCACAGACATTTTCTGCGTTATTACCCATATTGATAGTTACTGATAGTTTTGTTTTTGCAACATTTATATAGATGGAGCGTAACTGTTTCTTAGCATTCACGGTATTTCTTAATGTTTTTCGACCCTTCAAAGCGTAATGTTGATATAGACTGGAAAATCAACAAATTTTGTTCGTACTTCAGAATTTCAAATTTGCATGAATAGCAATAAATTTGATACATTATCTTTCTGGTTCCAGATATCCATCATTGATATCAGTCAAAATTCTATGGACGAAGAAGATTTTTATGCTCTCGGCAATCTTTTATCAAACTATGAAGTTGGCCAACTCATTGCAATAAATTGCCAACTAACAAAAGCAAAACTTGATGCTCTTGGTAGCCATTCTGGATTGAAAGTATGACTAAATTATAATAGTATATTATACCGGGGTGGTTCAAAGTTGCTAGATTAAAGGGCCGCAAAAAAATTTTGAGAAAGATTTGCGGGCGCAATCGGAAAATACCCAAAGTGATTGAAATACTAAGTGTTTAGTTAGTTTAAATATATCAAAGAATAAGAGTGCCGTTCTAACCAGCCTATTGTTATGTTGCATGGGTGGCGCTTTTCATTTTAGGAGATATATACAGCACATACAAAACAATTTATTGTTTCTTGCTTTTGGTTCCCGTTTCAGATCTGGGTTTCGTCACTGCTGTCTCATGACTCACGCTAGAGAATAGAGGTGTGTTTCTCTAAAACAAGGCACAAAACGGCGGATTTGAGTGCAAAGCAAGGTCCTGAGCCCTTGACTTGTAATGAAATAGTTGTGAAACAAATTAAATAAGGTCCAGGGGCTTTAACTAAAAGTAGAAAGAGTTTGCACAAAGCAAAGTCAGAAGACCTAAACTAAGAGTGGAAAAATTACTAATAAAAGAGTTGCAAGTTTGCTCCAACCAATGTCCTCAACTAAAAGCAGGAAAGAGCCATAATAAAAGAATTGCAAGTTTGCTTTATCTTTTGGCATCTGTAAAGCGAACTCACCCTTGCTAAGGTTTAGGTTTAGTCTGTAGATTTTTATCAAGCCTACATAAGCAGGCCATTTTAAGAACAACTTGACCTGCATAAAGTGCTGATAACTTATTGGCAATTCGGTACTTTTTTGTTTTTTTTCTCGAGGACACTGTTTCATGCCTTCCACTATGAAGAAGGCTGTTTACAAGCGGCCACTGTTTCTGTATCAGCATTGTCCACTCATTGTTTTATAAAAGGGCTGAGTTGGGAATTATAAGTTGTTATGTTGTATATATCTGCGTACTTGTTTTCACACTGAAGTTTGGTATTTCTGTTCACCAAATAAAGTTACCGTATTATACCTATCTCAGATTTCCGTACTGGATGTTCGAAATATCACAAACATGACGTTTGACCTGTATCTTGCAATTGTCAAGTTTGCATCTGAACACGATGTCAAAGAACTTTCGATTGATCCGTGGAATTGCTTCGAGGCAAGTAAAGAGCAGTTGCTGGAACTGAGTAAATGGAAAGTTTGTGGAAAGGTAAACTATATCTGCAACTTTGATAAAGATTCATAACTAATCAACCTGATGTTAAAATGTCGCTCGATATAAAAGACCAATGGAAAACTATTGGTTCTCTCTCTAAACCAACGAATATTAGTAGAGGTTTACTGATTCAACAGTATTGGTATTATCGGCTTAATCGATTGTTCACTGGTATTGCCTAAAATGTGGCCGACAATTCTGAAATACCGTGTGCCTCGCTGCGCGATTTGTATTTATGGTATAGCACAGGGATGGCAAACCTTGACCCATGGGTAAAAAAGTGATCCACCAAGCTGAGGCAAGAATTATTACAAAAGATATTAAAACTTTATTGATTCAACAAATCGATTGGTCTAATAAAATATACCGGTATACATCTACTGGAACAATGCGGTTACAACATTCATAACAGAACATTACAATTGATCTGTTTATTTTTCACAACTTGTCCTGTGACAGTGTTTCCCTTTCGAAAGTGCATAAGGAAAAGGAGTTAGGAAATGTTTTGGCGATAGATGAAGCAGGATGGTAATGACTTAAAAAGCCGATTGAAAAATATAATTCTTCGATGGCCGAGTTTTGGATCTTGTAGGTTGTGAGCGAACCCACAGGCCACAATATTCAGTACTTCGATGAGATATCCTATTAAATCAGTCCTAATTCAAATCTACTTTTACTAATGGACTCCGCCTGCGCTATTTTATTTATGTAAAGCGCAGAACATCATTGCCAAAATTATGTACTACAGTAGCTAAATTTCAGTAATTTACCAAATTATTTAAGATATATGATAGCGAAATTTGAGTGTTTGATCAGTGTATAAACGAGAATTGCTCAGACATGATAAAAGGCAACACAGATTTGATTGTTATAACACAAATTAGATACGGGATTGTTCAATCACCATCACATAATACAAACCAAGGATTATAAGATTTGCGGAAAAGATTTACCGTAATATCTACGACTCACAGTCTTGTTTTCACAATGAAATTTTTGACCCATTCGTTAACCATTTCGTTGACCCACCCGTTCGTCATCTCTGGTATAATATATTTGGTCATAAACTTTTTTTGAAATATATATCTAAACTACAATTTATTCAATTCCCCCCTAATTTTACCCTTGCATGGATGCATGCAACTTCGTTTGTCTCTATACATAGACTAGCTAATATATATTTTGATAAGCGTAAACAGCAAACTAGTCACATGGTCAAATGACTCACCAGTAGTATTGGTGGTCTAGCATAACCCAAATATGAATTTTTCCATTATATTTTTTATAACAGGGTGAAACAATTCAGCCTACAAATATGGTAATACTATCTAGACTAGCCAATATTTCCATCATGGTATAACATAAACTAACCATCAGCTGATCAGTTGCATCATTTCAAGCATAACCGAAATATAAATTTTGTCAGTATATTTTTTAATAATGGAGATGTAGTCCTAGTTTTGTTTCTTTCTCGGACAATGGATCTACGAACATCTGTGAAGTGAACCCGTCCTTGCAAATTTACCTAAAAAAGATATTTTAACTATCTCAGATTCAACTGCTAGATGTTCGCAATATCACAAACATAACGTTTGAGCTGTATCTTGCAATTGTCAAGTTTGCATGTAAACATAATGTCGAACAACTTTTGATGGACCCGTGGGATTGCTTCAAGGCAAGCGAAGAGCAGCTGTTGGAACTGAGTGAATGGAGAGTTTGTGGAAAGGTAAATCAAAATTAAAACATATGAAATGCCTCATATCCACTTAACTCACTAATCAATCCTAGTTTTGTTTCTCGCCCAACTATGGCTTACAGGAAAAAAACTGCAACATGCAAACTTTGACTGTATACTTTCAAAAGGCCAGCATAAGCAGACCAGTCTTAAAACATTATGGCCTGCATGTAGTACTAATATATCGTTGCAATTATTGTTTTTTCCATATTATTTTTTTCATAAAATGCTATTTCATGGAATCATGGCTTTCACTATGAACGAGGCTCTGAATAAGCAGCTACTGATATGGAAGGGAGCTAGCTACATTGTCTGGAAAAACTGCAGTCCATCGTTTTCAGCATTGTCTGCTCCATTTATTTGGACCATGGTTGCGATGGTGATGTGTTTGTGGTTTGTAAATCAGTGTATCTATGAAGAGAATATCTTAGATAAATCTCAAGTCAAGTTTCATCAGTATAGTTATGCAGCTTTGAGGTTTTGTATTTTTATTCACCTAACAAACAATTTCATTTATATCAGATCCAAGTTCTGGATGTTCGAAATATCACAAACATGACGTTTGATCTGTATCTTGCAATTGCCAAGATTGCATCTAAACATGATATCAAAGAACTTTTGATAGATCCGTGGGATTACTTCAAGGCAAGCGAAGAGCAACTGTTGGAACTGAGTAAATGGAAAGTTTGTGGAAAGGTAAACCAAGTCCAAAACTAAGGGAACTTGGATATTGTGTATTGAACTGCAGGTCCTTTCTCCTTGTTTACTTTCTACTTCAGATCCGTATTTGGCACTCACCACAAGGATGCTTGAACGAGATAGTATTAAAGTGATAAGTAAAAATAACATGATCTCTTTCAACGAAATAATACGTATATTTGTGAGCTTTCGTTAGATCATGGTCTAACTTCTTCAAACAATACAAGATATAACTAAATAGTGATCAATGACTTTGAAATAGTTATATTCAATTGGTAGTGCTTTTATTTTGTTATAAGAGACCGCAATCGTAAGTAATGTTGAACACAATTATATTATTATAGAAAGACTATTGATACTTTTAATGTACAATAAGTCATCCGCTAAAAATGTCGGCTATATTAATAAGTGGTGAAAAGTGTTTGCTCAAAGCAAGGTTCTGAATCCTAAAAAAGCATAAATCCCTAAAAGTGGAAAGAGTTCTTATAGAGGAGTTGCAAAGTCTCGAGCTCCTAACTAGAAGCATAAAGTAAAGAGTTTTGATCGAAGGGTTGCTAATTTTCCCAAAGCAAGGTCTCAAGTCCTGAACTAAAATCGTGAAGGATTCTGATTGAGGAGTTGCAAGTTTGCTCAAAGCAGGGTCCCGGGCTTTCAATTAAAATTGAAAATAGTACTAATAGAAGAGATGCAAGTTTGCTCAAAGCAAGGTCTCGAGCCTCCTAAACTGGGTCTAGTCCCGGGTTCCAACTAAAATTGTGAGGGATTCTGATTGAAGAGTTGCAAGTTTGCTCAAAGTAAGGTCCTGAGCCCTCAAATAAAGGTGAAAAGACTTTTTATAGAATAGTTGCATTAGCATATTTGCTCAAGTCAAAATCTCGTGCCCCAATCTAAAATTGGAAAGAGTACTTGCAAAAGAGTTGCAAAATCCTGAGTCCTAAAATAAAAGTGGAAAGAGTTGCAAGTTTGCTCAAAGCAAGGTCCTGAGCCTTCAACTAAAGGCGAAAAGAGTACTGATGAAAAGTTGCATGTTTGCTCTAAGCAAAGTCCCGAGCTTTGACTAAGTCGAAGAATAAGGGCAAAAGAAGTTTACGTCAAAACATATTTTGATTTGAGAATTAAAGGAGTCCCTAGTATGAAGGTGCTGATATGAATATTATATAAAGCTCTGAGTGCGTCAGTGTTGCTTTGAACAAATTTGTAACCCTTCTATCAGAACTCTTTCCACTATTAATAAAGTTGCTTGGGATGTTGCTTTTAGCAAATTTGAACTAGAGTCTTCAACTAAAATGGAAAGAGTAACGGTTCTGATAGAAAAGTATCAAGTTTTGCGGTTGCGTTTCAGCAGAAAATACCTAATTTCTTACACCCCGGGTGAGGTGGGGGCCATCAGTTGTTTGCTATTTTGTATGTTTATGTGTGCATACTGGTTTCATATCAAATGTAAACATTAATAAGTTTAATAGTGAATAGAAGAAGGCCTGCCATAAGTATTTGCAGTCACCTTCATAACCTACTGCAATATCGCTATTGGGTATTTTTAATATTTGATCGGTCTGGGATAAAATGTGATACCCATAAATTTCCATATTCTAGGAACCTTTATTCTTGTAGTTTATCAACAGATGCAATAATTTTTAGATCAATGTTCTGGATGTTCAATCCATCACTCAAATGTCATCTGATCTATGTCTCACCATATATGAAATTGCAAGTCAAAGGGGAGTCAAAAAAATTCTAATGGATTCGTTGGATTTCTCTAAAGCAAATAAAGAGCAATTAAAGAAACTAGACAAATACAAACTTTGTGGGAAGGTCTGTATTATTTCACAAAATTTACTGTGACACCACCCTTACATATTTTCTAGTCTCCAATACTCACTGCAAAACCTATCACAACTAGTCTTGTGGGGCAACCTCGTTCATTTTGCGCTATTCCATACTGGTCGGCACGCAGAGTAAGGAAACGATAGCAAAACAAGTTAGCAAACTTTTTGCAAAATACCTGATATATATTACAAAAACATGTTTCTCATGGAATTGGTTTAAAGTGGGTGTGACATTAAATTTAAATAGCAGTTTCTTCAGAAGTTTACGCGTTTTAACTCACTATTTCTGCAAGAATCAATAATAATACCGTAAGATCACTAGCAAATATAGAAAATTTTTGTGGCTTGCAACTACTAAAAATTCTGAATTAAATAAATGTGCAGCCCGTAGCCTCACACAGTTACTTGTATTTGGCCCGCCAATGAAAAAGGTTCACACCCCTGGCCTAATCCATTACGGAAATTGATATCCAGAGAAGGTCAACCCCAAACCATCGTCTATTCCGAATGGCTTCCAAGAGACAACATTTTCAAATAATATTTCGAATATGGAATATCTTTTTGGTTTATATTTTCCAGTATTTTAGAATGTTTATTTGATATTTTGGTAATCAGAAGTTAAAAAAAAACTGGACTGGCATAAGTGGGGCAGTGGTTCTCAAACGGTGGGGCGCAATGGTTTAGACCAGGGGTGTGCAAAGTGCGGCCCGCAACTGAAAATTGTGCGGCCCGCGGAGGCAACTGAATAGCAGTTTGAAAAATTTTAATATTAAAAGATAAAATAGCTAAATGAGTTTTGGTTCCAGCCTATCAGTTGATGTTGTCTAAATCGAACCTAGAATAAGATTTGACAGCAAATTATTTGGAAATGAAACTTGGCGCATTTTACTGAAAACTTCTCAATCAATTTACTTCCCACATTTGAAAAAGTCATGGCTTCAAATAGGGCACTTTTCGATAATATATTTTTGTTCTAAAATGGGCGTCGCATCGAATTGCTAGCACTTCCATTTAAGCAAATTTGGATGAAAGTAGTCGGAAAAAGAATCCAGCAGCAAATTTCTCACTGAATTCGTTTAAATTGGGTGCAACAATATATATCTTTAAATTACAGTTCCAAGAACTTAATGTTTTCACTGTTTTACGACATTTTGATGCGTGATGTTGATATATATCAGAAAATCAACTTGTGTTAGTGGTTCTAAATTCACTCTTCTGTGTTAGTAGGCACCAGCCTTCAAACTTTCAAATGCCAAAATACCCGCCTTTATTGCACTGATGTTCGTTATCTTTATGTTTTTAGATATCCGTTATTGATATCAGTCAAAATTCTATGGACGAAGAAGCTTTTGATGCTCTTGGTGACCTTTTTACAAACTATGAAGTTGACCAACTCATTGCAAAAAATTGCCAGCTAACAAAAGCAAAACTTGATGCTCTTGGAAGCCATTCTGGATTAAAAGTATGACCAAGTTATAAAATAATATCATGCCACTGTTGCTCTTCTGTTGAGATGGCTAGAAAATACACACAAAACAGCTGGTTTCATGATGTTTGATATTGGTAGATTCGGATGATAAAGTCTTCTTTTTGCGGGAATATCTAAAATCAAAGATGTAAATATTTAAAATAAGGCGTGCAAGATCAAATTTAACAAATATTTTTATTTTTAATTAGCTTTACACCCCCTCAAAAAATTGTCTGCACCCCACTTTTGAGAACTGCTGGTCTAGGGTCGATACAAACAACCACTTTTGTACATATCTGTTAGTCATATCTGTTACAAAACTTTTGGATAAGATTTAGATATGTAGTCCTATTGATACTTGAAATACAATTATTTATCTATGTTTCAGTTATCCAGGTTTGACATCAGTGAAAATCCAATGTAAATTACCAAGTAAGGTAATCAGAGATGCTGTGGCAGTTTATATTCCAATATTTTATTTGAACTAGTTGATACACTATACTATATTTCTACTTTCTGCTAAAAAACTGTTTTTTTTTATGTCGGTTTTTATTAATCATATCTATCACAAAACTTTTAGAGAGAATTCAGATATGTAAGCTATTTGTTTATTAAATTTCATTTCTATGTTTTCAGCTGTCCAGGATTAATATCAATGGAAACCCAATGGATGAAAAAGGATTCAATGCTCTCGGTTCTTTATTAACAACAAATAATAAAGTTCTTCACCTTGTCATGCAAAATTGCCAACTCACAAAAGAAAAACTGGACGCTCTCGGAAGTCGCTCAGTATTAAAGGTTTTGTTTTATATTGTTGCTCGATATATGATTGAATAATCTGTTAAGTATATCCGTAGTGATTTTCTACTCAGCATTCTTGCCAAACTAGATGGCGATGTAGAGTAGATTGAATAGATCTCCTTTTTCTTTGTTCTCTTTTCGGTGTTAACAGTGTAAAGCAAATGATTCTATTGGTATTATTTGTTAACTTCTGTTTATAAAAAGTTATAAAACCTATCAAAAACTCAAGCACTCTCTTTGTAATGGAAACATGGCACCCATATGTTGGCTTTGTCATGATCCAACTAAAGCTTGACGGTGTCACTTATAGAGCTAGCAAATTGTATTACAGCACGTCACTTTTAATCTTGCTTCTATTTGTTGCAAATTTCAAAATTTAGTTGTGAATAATATATAGAAATGTTGAATATGAACACTCCCCTATGACATAATTTGTTAGTTGAGATTTATTCTTCTATGAGTTATAATGTTACCCATATTGCAGACATTGATATGAAATACTATCTTTCATTTTCATGAATTTTTAAAGTTTCCTCCCAATAATCCTATTCGTTTTACTAGATTTACACTCTGGATATTCGATCCATAACCGGCATGACATTTGATCTATTTCTCGCAATATCTAAGTTTGCAACTGAGAGTGAGGTCAAAGAACTTCTGATGGACCCATGGAAAGAGTTCAAAGCAACTAAAGATCAAATAATGGAATTGAGTAAATGGAAAGTCTGTGGAAAGGTCTGTAACATATTCATTGAGACTTGAAATATGCTTACGAAATTATTGCCTAATCCATTAAATATGTTGTAAACATTTTGTTGATAAACCTTGGATCTCACTTTATTGTATGTGAATTCAGTGAATTGATATCCAGAGAAGTTCAACCCCGAACCATTGTTTATTTACATTTTCAAATAGTATTTCGAATATATTTTAAGTTTAGATTTTCCAGTTTTTTAGAATGTTTTTATTTGATATTCTAGTAAACAGAAGGTTAAAAAATCCTGGATTGAAAGAACATCAGATACTTCGCATAACATCTGGCACCGATTAGGCAAGATAATGAAATGATAATAAATAAATGATAAATTTTCAAAATGAATATTCAATTTATTTATGAATTGAAGGACTAAATTTGAATATTTATTTTAGTTGGATGTACTTAATGTCACTAACAACAAGGATCTTGGCACTGCTGGTTTTGGTAAAGTTGGAACAGTTGTTTCAAAATGCCAGGTGAAGGAATTGAAGTCTCAGAATTGCAATCTGACAGCAGAAGGAATTAAGGCATTCAACGAAAACACTCGCAATGCCAAGGTACCAAACAGGTTAACTTACATAAATGGTCATGCATTGGATATAAATCAAGCATGTCTTGATATAACAAACAGTTTATGAGTTGTTTAATGGCTATTCCAGTGCAATGACTTTGGTCACCACAGAGTATTTTTAGTCATTTATAACTCCCAAGACAAATTGTAATAACTGTGCCGGCCAGCATTTTTGTAATCTACCATGAAATATCGATTGGATCAGCAATCCTGTTGCACAATCACAATATCCCTTTACAACAGCAGTCGGAACCGAGCAGTATGTGGCTGCTTGAATTCGTTAGGAAAATAGTTTTATAATGTAAACAGCTTTTTAAACAGTTTGTAAGATCTTTTCCGTCCGAATGTCTGATATCACTGCTTTTTTATCAAATGAAATATCATTTTCTGGCCAATTTACTCCGGATTGGTCAGTTTGCCAATTTCTTTTTTTTTTACTTAAATTGGATAGATACACTGATTGTCAGTTCGAACAAGGATCTTGGCTTTTTGTGAGTTCATTTAGATTGGTTCACTGATCTTATTTATTTCAGTTGGATATACTAGATATCAGTAACAACCGTAATCTTAGCATTGCTGCTTGAATCTTCTCCAGATTTTGCATGTGCATTCATCTCATCTCGGACCAGAAGCCTATTGATTTTGGGCGAATTATGTCGTATAATTAGCGAGTTATCAATCAATTATTGCTATAGTGATCTAGATTTTTGTAAAGCGAGAGAATTTTGAAACCCGCCGAGTGTGTGTGTGCGATGCGCAGTGCGCAAGTTACAAGAGCGGATGAATCGAAACTGCAGTTTCTGTTTTGGGGGATCCCCTAACTATCGATCGATAAGTCTTCGGTTTCCAACCGATATTCTCGTTTGCTTTTTTTTTCAATAGCTTCAAGAAGTATAAAATGTTTAGATATCTGTTGGCTTGGTGATATTGCATATTGGAACCTGGCTAATTTGAAAGCTGACCAATTTAGTTAACTAGGTCGATTCAAGTTCATCATTCACTACCAAGTGGTAGTTTGCAAAGTTGTTTACCAAGCTCAATTTTTTTGTAATTATTAGATTGCAAAGTTGGATGTCAGTCATAATTCTTTAAATGAAGAAGCTTTCAATGCACTTGGTTCACTTTCAAATAGTGTTGGAGTTGATGAGCTCATCATGCGGAATTGCCAATTAACAAAAACCAAACTTGATGCTTTCGGGAGCCATTCTCGATTGAAGGTATGATGAAGATCATTTTGTTTTAGGGACATTCCTGAATCTTGATTGTATTACTGTCAGGTGTTTGCCATCTTGCCTATCCACAATGCATTAATAGACTTACGTGCCATCAAGTGTTACATTAATGATCGGTCTTTCAGGCGATAATAATATATGTTTACTGACTGTAATTACTATCAAATTTTTTTCTCATCTATCTACTGGGATTTCGTCAGCTACCCTTTTGGTTCATATTATTCATTCAGTTTTCTCGGTAAGACTGATCTTCACTAGGATAGGATTCGAATTGCATATACGATTACGGTTACCAGTCCATGTCGGTTATGGGACTAGTTGGCCCTATCTTCGTTCCAAATGCATGGAATTGATGGTGGAAGAAGCCTTATCTGACCAGTGGTTACATTAATTATTTCTGAGATGACCAGCAATCCTTCTGCACATAATTTCCCCCCACAGGATATGAATCATCGAACTACCGCAAGGTAAACAAAAATGCATCGGCGGGCGTATTCATAACGCTTAGCATGGTGCGCCACACCTCAGAGCCTAGTTTGCTGACCTAAAATTTATAAATCATCCCTTTGCGTCGAAAAACATCTGTTTTTTATATCTCTGGTAATATATAAGTAGGAATGTAAAATTAACTCAACACAGATGCAAGTTATATTCTTATTTTCATTTCATTTGAACTAGTTGATACACTATATTTACTGGTATTTAAGAAACTATTTTTTCTTGATGATTTTCTCTTGGAAGTCACTCAGGATTACAGGTTTTGTTTTTTATTGCTGCTTGATCTATCTTTGAATAATCTGTAAAATATATCCGAAGTGGTTTGCTATTCATCATTCCTGCTAGGTGGCGATGTGGAGAAGATGAAATTGAACTTTTTTCTTGAATTTATCTTTTTTTCCAGTGTTAGTTGTTAGAAACAAATGGTTCCATCGGTATTATTATTCATGTTACATTATTTATAAAAAATAATGTAAGCATGTGGCAGTATTCATTTCAATGCAGACGCAGGCCCTTTTTATCTGTATTGAACCAACTGAAACTCAACGGTGTCGCTTATAGAGCTAAGAAATTGTATTACATCACACTACTGTATATCTTGCTTCGTTTTGTTGCAAATTTCAAAATTTAGTTATCAAACGTTCTGGATAGGATTTATGTAATCTTATTTATACTTGAAATCCATTTATTTATCTATGTTTCAGTTATCCAGGTTTGACATCAGTGAAAATCCAATGGATGAAAAAGGCTTCAATGCTCTCGGTTCTTTATTGACAGCAAATAATAGGGCTCTTGACCTTGTCATGCAAAATTGCCAACTCACAAAAGATAAACTTGACGCTCTTGGAAGTCACTCAGGATTAAAGGTTTTGTTTTAAATTGTTTCTTGATATATAATTAAATAATCTCTTCATAAAGTGTATGCGTAGTGATTTTCTATTCAGCATTCCTGTCAAACTAGGTGGCGAGCGACTTTTGTCAGCAACTTTTTTGGTCTATATTTTCCTATTAGTTTTCTCCAGGTAGAGATAAGGATAGGGTAATATTTGGTACTCCTGAAGTATGCGCACCCAGATGTCGCACAAACTGAACCCTAACCTTATACACAACCTGAGTTCAGGTTGTGCGGCATCTTGGTGCGCATACTTCAGGAGGTCCCTATATTTTCCCCTTAGTTTTTTCTGTGAGACTGGAATTTACTAGGATAGGATGGGACTTGCATATTATTCCCGGGGGAGAGATGAGGCGGCTTAATCATATGGCGAATCACAGCCTCTAGTCCGGTTACCAGTCTATGTCGGTCATGGGATTAGTTAGTTAGTTATTTGTTTTCGGAAGCATGGACTTGATGATGGAGAAAGCCATACTCTACCAGCAGTTACGTGAAACACACTACATTGGCAAGAAGTCCAGCAACCCTTCCGCACATAATTTTTCCCCACAGGATTCAAACCTGCAATCCCAAGCAAGGTAATCAGAGATGATGTGGAAACTTAGATTCTTATATTTTATTTGAACTAGTTGATACACTATATTTATGCTTTCTGCTAAAAACAATATTTTTTTTTATGTCGGTTTTTATTAATCGTATCTGTCACAAAACTTTTAGAGAGAATTCAGATATGTAATCTATTTGTTGATTAAATTTCATTTATATGTTTTTAGCTGTCCAGGATTAATATCAATGAAAACCCAATGGATGAAAAAGGATTCAATGCTCTCGGTTCTTTATTAACCACAAATAATAAGGTTCTTCACCTTGTCATGCAAAATTGCAAACTCACAAAAGAAAAACTGGACGCTCTTGGAAGTCACTCAGAATTAAAGGTTTGTTTAATATTGCTGCTTGATATATCTTTGAATAATCTGTTAAGCATATCCGTAGTAATTTTCTATCCAGCATTCTTGCCAAACTAAATGGCAATGTAGATAGAGTAGATTGAATTGATCTGCTAATGCCACAATGACCACGAAAAATTACCGAAACATTCACTTAATTAGACTCGATCACAAAAAAAGAACAGCAAAGTTTAAAAATAAACTACAGTGTGTCATAATAACTATGGAGTATTAGACTCCATAGGCAAGCTAGGCTTTGTCATGATCCAACTGAAGCTGGACGGTGTAACTTATAGAGCTAGCAAATTGTTTTACAGCACGTCACTTTTAATCTTGCTTCTATTTGTTGCAAATTTCGAAATTTAGTTGTGAATATTATATAAAAATGTTGAATATGAACACTCTCCTATGACATAATTTGTTAGTTGAGATTTATTCTTCTATGAGTCATAATGTTCCCCATATTACAGGCATTGATATGAAATACTATCTTTCATTTTCATAAATTTTCAAAGTTTCCTCCCAATAATCCTATTCGTTTTACTAGATTTGCTCTCTGGATATTCGATCCATAACCGGCATGACATTCAATCTATTTCTTGCAATATCTAAGTTTGCAAGTGAAAGTGAGGTCAAAGAACTTCTGATGGACCCATGGGAAGAGTTCAAAGCAACTAAAGATCAAATATTGGAATTGAGTAAATGGAAAGTCGGTGGAAAGGTCTGTAACATATTTATTGCGACTTGGAATATGATAACAAAATAATTGCCTAATCCAGCCGTCTGTAATCGGCCTATCTTATATGGGCCAATTGTTTACTAATGGCTTTTTGTTTTTGAAATGGTTATATTGGTAGTAATTAATTGTGTCTTATTATCTATTCCCCACTGTTTTTCAACAATTTAAGGCGTAAGGTGATATATACTGAAAAATCAACAACACATTCAAACTTGGCTTTACCACATTACTGATGTTCGTTATCTTTATGCTTTCAGATATTCATCATTGATATCAGTCGAAACCCAATGGACGAAGAAGCTTTTGATGCTCTTGGTGACCTTTTATCAAACTATGAAGTTGACCAACTCATTGCAAAAAATTGCCAGCTAACAAAAGCAAAACTTGATGCTCTTGGAAGTCATTTTGGATTAAAAGTATGACCAAGTTATAATATAATATCATGCCACTGTTGCTCTGTTGTTGAGTTGGCTAGAAAATACACACAAAACAGCTGGTTTTATGATGTTTGATATTGGTAGATTCGGATAGTAAAGTCTTCTTTTTGCGGTAATATCTAAAATCGAAGATCTAAATATTCAAAATAAGGCATGCAAGATCAAATTTAACAAATATTTTCATTTTTAATTAGCTTTACACCCCCTCAAAAAATTTTATGCACCCCACTTTTGAGAACCACTAGTCTAGGGTCGATACAAACAACCACTTTTGTACAAGAAACTGCCTTTCTTGATTAGCCAGGGTTTATCAGTCATATCTGTTACAAAACTCTTGGATAAGATTTAGATATGTAATCTTATTGATAGGGCTGTCCAAGCGAACCAAATATTCGAAATCGAATCGAATCGCAAATTATTCAAATCGTTTTTCGGCTAATTTTCGAATCGCTAACATTAGGTACATAAAGCGGAAAAGTCTTGAAACCACCTTTGCAGGACGTTTTTCGTCAGGGACGTGGCGGCGCTTCAAGCTTGGACCACTCTCGCTCCTGTCATAATTGGTTTCCCCATATTTCTTTCGCCTTCATTTTGAGATAAACATGTCATTCCTGATGCCAGTGGCACGTGATAAGCCATTTCATGCATGGTCATCATAACTTTAAGTTATAATCGGTCATGACGTTTTTGAGAGAGAACAAGGAGAAAAAGGCAATTTATTATCTTTAGAAAACGATAGTTCTATAAATAGAACCGATTTGAAGCTAATGAGTTAGTTATCATAAGAACATGGTACAGGCAACTCAAAGCTGAAGCAGCTATTGTGGGATCCTTATGATGGCAATACTTTCTTCCAATGGAATTCATAATTTCTTATGACGGAAATACTGTATTATCCATCTATTTACCAAGATAAAAAAATAATTGCACACTGGCATCATTTTGATGTCCATTGTACCAAATAATATTACCATCAAACTAGCTTTGAATTTGTTAAATGCAATTTTGAATTTGAGCAACAGTTTTATCTATATTAATGAATGTTATCATTTTGTTGGAAATTACACAAAAAAACATAAGAATAATGACAATAGGATTAAATTAGCATCTACAGCTTTTACATGCCCAATTAAAACTTAATCCATTAGAATTGAAAGTGCAATTTTTACTCTTAACACTCTACAGTTTTCGAAACCCTAATTTTGGAGTCCTCCAATTTTTTTGACCAGTTCATACAAGCGTGTGATCTCCTTTCATAAATCTGAAAACATGGTATTGCAAAATACCAGCAGTAAGTCAGAGGTAACTGCACATACCTTACCACACCATTGCAGGGCAGTCGTTTATTGTATAATAGAGACAGATTTAGGATTGTGCAATAATATTGGATTATTCGGTTCGATTCGGCGAAAATTCGATTAGATTCGAATCAAAAAATTATTCGATTTTGGACAGCCCTACTTATTGATACTCAAAATCCATTTATTTTTCTGTTTTTCAGTTATTCAGGTTTGACATCAGTGAAAACTCAATGGATAAAAAAAGCTTCAATGCTCTTGGTTCCGCTTTAACAACGAATATAAAAGTTCTTGAACTTGTCATGCAAAATTGCCGACTGAATAAAGAAAAACTAGATGCTCTTGGAAGTCACTCAGGATTACAGGTTTCGTGTTTTATTGCTGTTTGATATATTATTGTCTGCATAATCTGCAAAGTATATTTGAAATGGTTTGCTATTCAGCATTTCTGCTAATGCCTGTTACGATTCAGGGTAGATATCTAGATCAATTTTAGACCAATTTTACATATATATATGTCGTCGGTGGCCAGACATCGCAATTCATCATTTAAGCCTGCATAAACATACATTGAGCCAAGGCTGGACTTGCCATGCAGCAAAAAGCATTCGCCCCCATTACACTGAATAATTAAGTAACGTTAACCTGAATAATTATGTGCTTTTTTTGTTATTGAGTGGGACTAATAAAAGTTGAGAATTAGCTGTGCCAATAAAACATCAAAAATGCATATTTCAAACTGTTTAGCATTATTAACGTGGACAAGGGCCGCGAAAAATTTTAATATAATAAGGAGCGGCGAGCTCAAAAGATGATGTAGATCATAGAAATATACTCTAGGAAATATACTAATGTCATTGTTTTTTACAAATTTGAAACATTTACACTAAACAAACATAAACATATCTGAGGTTTAATATAGATCAGTCTATTTAATTCTTTTGCTTATTTTGTCGATAGTTTGAAAAAGGATAAAATGCATAGATATCTGACGACTTGGTGATATTGCAAGTTAGTACTTGTCTAAATTCAAAGCCAACCAATATAGGTTGTAACAATTTTTTCAAACTAGATGGTTTCAAGTTCTGAGTTCACTACCAAGTGGTTGTCTGCAAAGTTGTTCACCGCCCTCAATTTTATTTGTAAATCCCCAATATTAGATTTCAAAGTTGGATGTCAATCATAATTTTATAAATGAAGAAGCTTTCAGTGCCCTTGGTTCACTTTCAAGTAGTGTTGGAGTTGATGAGCTCATCATGCGGAATTGCCAATTAACAAAAACCAAACTTGATGCTTTTGGGAGCCATTTGGCGAACCATGGTGTCTAGTCGGTCAGCAATCTATGTCGGTCATGGGCATATTAGTTTTGTTTTTGGGAAAAATCTTCAAACGATTTTCCGCGCTTTGTCACGTATTGTAATGACCATGAAATAGAATCGGAACTTTGTTTATCTTCTGTGCGAGCTAGCGCCTCATATTGTTGTGACACCTTCGCACAATTGCGAGATTGGTATTGCCTCTATTCCCTTGCAAGGCCTCTTCTAATTGACACATTCGTTTTCATTAATTATGAAAATCCGTAATTGTTATGATACCCAATAAATTGTTGCAAGTCCGAATTATTAGGAAATATATTTAATATTATATTATAATTAATATAATACAAATAACCACTTTTAAGCAAGAAACCACTTTTCTTGATGAGCCAGAAGCCGGTATCTGTTCCAAAACTTTAGATATGATTTAGACATGTAATCTCATTGATATTTGAAATTCAATCATTTATCTATGTTTCAGTTATCCAGGGGTGATATCAGTGAAAACCCAATGAATGAAAAAGGCTTCAATGCTCTTTGTTCCGTTTTAACAACAAATAACAAAGTTCTTGCCCTTGTCATGCAAAATTGCCAAGTAAATGAAGAAAAATAAACCACCCTTTTCAAATTTTTGAAAAACTGAAAAAGTCGCCAATAACGCATGCAATTGCATTTTGCTAGTCGTCGATTGTTTTCGTACATCACTTATTATTTTTGTTGATAAACCTTGGATCTCACTTTATTGTACAGAGTGTATGTGAATTTAGTGAATTGATATCCAGAGAAGGTCAACCCCGAACCCTTGTTTATTTACATTTTCAAATAATATATCGAATATATTTTAAGTTTAGATTTTCCAGTTTTTTAGAATGTTTTATTTGATATTCTAGTAAACAGAAGGCTAAAAAATCCTGGATTGAGAGAACATCAGATACTTCGCATAACATCTGGCACCGTTTAGGCAAAATGATAAAATGATAATAAATGAATGATAAATTTTCAAAATGAATATTCATTTTATTTATGAATTGAAGGACCAATTTAAATATTTATTTTAGTTGGATGTACTGAATGTCAGTGACAACAAGGATCTTGGCACTTCTGGCTTTAGTGAAGTTGGATTAGTTGTTAGAAAATGTCAGGTGAAGTCATTGATGGCTCGGAATTGTAATCTGACAGCAGAAAGAATGAAAGCATTCAAGGAAAACACTCGTAATGCGAAGGTAACAAACAGGTTAACGTACATATTTATATCCAATCCAATATTTTCAAAGTATTTTTCGAAGTAAACATACTTTCGCCCGACTATTATTTGTAGCTTATTTTTAGCTAGTTATTTTTGAGGTAGGGCGCAAGACTTGACAAATTCTAAAAAGGAGACACAGCTCCTTTAAAAACCATTTCCTTAGGGTATTCTTGTGATGAGCCCTAGATAAATTTAACAATTCAATAAAAGAAAACGTAGTTTGACTTTTTAATATTTGTGAGTAGGATTACCAAAAACCAGATACCAATTGCGAAAAAAGCGTCGAATTCTATTTTATCAGAAACTTATAGATTCACGCAAAGAACAATCATCTTCCGTGATAAATCTTCCATGTTAATCTCAAAGGATTCTAATGAAAACGTCCTGAATTCCTTTATCCTTGCTCACTCCCTTAATAACCAATATATTCCAATACCTACCTCAGTATCAATACCCTAACATAATTATATTTTACTTAAACTGTTACCTTTAGCTTTTAATAATTGGTGTAATCTGGACTACAACTTGGCAATATTTAGGCTCTTCATGGGTGAATGAAGCCCATCTCTTCATGCACCAACTTTGGTTGGACAATGGCAAAAAATTCATATTTTTATTTAAAATTCTTTTTTTTTTATTCTAATTTCTTTTTTACTTATTTATTTTTTTGTTTGTTTACTATAAAATTCATCTAAAGCATTTTTTTCTAACTTCATTACAGCCTTACGGTTGTGTGCGTGTGTGTGGATATATTCAATAAATTAAGATGAGTGAACACATACCAGTTCTTTTTGGCAATACCTTCTTCTATCTTAAATTCTGTACTTTATAAACCTTATCTAAGCTTTTATTTGCTCTCCTGATTTTATAATCAATTTTTGTTATTTGTTTTTATCAATCATTTAATCGCCTTTTATGCTGATTATGGAGTTGAAATAAACTTATCTTACCATGCTTGTATATCTAAGTGATATTCATAACAGATCTCTCATAATTCGAAGTACTCTATGACAAATACATCTTATAAGATTATTAACATTATTTACTAGCAAGCTTTTGTCTGCTTTAGGCATAGATAGGATTTTCAATATTATTTGAGGGGTTGAGGGGGTTGTCAAAGTAACTTACGCGAGATACCAAGTCAGCAGAACCATTTAAATACACGATTATTATTTAACTTGTAACACTAATTAAAAAATAGTTTTAAAACTACTAAAAATATTTTGATCAAAACAAGTCAGCTTTTTCATTCATTTCGAAACTTTGATTGCCGGTCCATGAGCCAAATTATTTCGTGTTGCCAGTCCACAGGGTTGAAAGGTTGGGAACAACTATTCTATGTTTTATCCATGCAATGACAGCACTGCTTTTATATCTGAATGATGCGGAGGTTTCTGTAGTCAAAGCAATCTATTTCCATTGCCCACTGCAATAACAACTGTATATATAAGTCAGCATAAACAAAACGCCTCTTAAAAAAGGCAAATATCCTCTTTTCTCTTTTGTAGGTGAATATCATTGCAATAGAACTTAATAAAATTGGTCTCTGCTAATTGAAAAAGCTTAATTATTAAGAAACTTTTCCTGCAGTATATACGTCTTGCAGTATGTATGTCTTAATTAACTTGATTTTTTTTCAATCAGCTATCAGATTTTGAATCAGCCATCTGTTGAATTTTAATAAAAAATTTGTCCATTTTGATCAATCAGTTTTTAAAGTTTGCTTTCTCCATTTCTCATATTTTTATCCACTGTCACGATCACATTTTGTGACCGAGTTCATCTACATTAGTTCACTGATCTTCTTTATTTCAGTTGGAAATACTAGATATCAGTTGGAACGATAATCTTGGCACTTCTGGCTTTGGTGAAGTTGGATCAGTTGTTTCAAAATGTCAGGTGAAAATATTGCAGGCTCGGCAATGCAATCTGACAGATGAAGGAATAAGAGCATTCAAGGAAAACACTCGTAATGCAAAGGTAAAACCAGTTCACATACCTGAACATATATTTGCCATAATTTGGAAATGTCAAGTCGAGTTTATTTTTCCAACCAGTAAAAAATATCACAATCAGATAAATTACGACAAAAAAATAATTTATTTACTGGGGAAGAGAAGTCGCGACGAATCAAACTGGTTATCGAGCAGCGACACCCAAATGTTTTGGAGATTGCTGTATTATACGACATTATCACATGCTTTACACTCGTAACAAAACTCTGTACAAGCAGCCATTGATGAGTTTAACAAACTGAAATATTTCAGGTACACCATTGCTCACACTATTTAACAAACCATGAGGTGGAGGGCATAGGAATGGAATCTGAAAATTTTAATCTGTGATGTAATGGATATTTTTCCAGAGCTTCGATTTTCTTGTTTATTTCAGGAACAGTGACCAATCACTAAAAGGTCAACAATAACGTAACGATTTTTTCATAAATAAGTTGTTTTTTGAATATCTTAAATGTCCATATAGCTTCCTACGCGCTCCAATTTAATGCATTAAAAATTATTCCCAGAAAATCTACGATAGACTGGGCATAAATTAGCTAACAACCTGTTTAGAGCCATCCATGCCGCTAACAGGTTGTCAGCTAATTTAATCCCAGTCTATCGTAGATTTTCTCTAAACCAGTTTGTAAGCGCCATATCTTCAAAACAATCCCCAATTATGCATTACAAATTTTGCAATACTAAAGTATATGAACAATTTTTCGGAAATATCTATATCTATACAGTTCTGACCAACGCTTATTAAAATAATTTTCTAAATTAGGTGAATATTAAATGGAAATTTTAAATATACAAATTCGACTCTGAAATTGTGACATAATATCAGAAATTAACTGTTGAAAAAATAAAATAAAACTGAAAAATAACGGATTTTATCATTGGTATAAAGTTTTTAAGAAATTTATGAATGTGAAAAATAATTAATTGGTCGAGAGCTTGAGTCACTAAATTTCCTGGAAGCTTCGCTTTCAGCTAAAATGATAGGCTTGGCTCCATCTCCAACAAGACATCACAGCTTCGACCCTTTTTCGCAGTGCTTAGCACAATTGGTAAATCGTTGAACAGAGTGATATCTTAGTAATTAACTTATATTATTTGGGGTAATAGTGAGTGTATAAAAGCTTTTATTAGAGAAACAGGCAGGAGGAAACAATACAATAATATTCTTTGCAGTTTCACAAATTACTTGAGGCGGCGTGAAAATGTGTTTATTTTCTTAGCGGCGCATATTTTTGCCATTTTTCTTCTATTCTCTGATAACACTTCGCACTGCTGATTTTGGTCAAGTTGGATAGCTATTCTACAATGTCAGATGAATAAATATAAAAATAAAATAGGATTCGGTATTCTGGATTCGATTTAACTATTCTAGAATAGTAAATTATTCTATATTGTCTATTCCTAATATGCCATAATTTAGAAATGTCCAGTCATGTTTATTTTTTCCAATCAGTAAAAAATATCACAATCATAAATTATGCCAAAAAAAAAACAATTTACACAGTTTCACAGGGGAAGGAAAGTCGCAGGGAACCAAACTGGTTATCGAGCAGCGACACCCAAATGTTTTGGACGTTGTGTATTATGCGACATTATTACACGCTTTACGCTCAGAACGAAGCCTTGTGCAAGCAGCCTTTAATGAGTTTGACAAACCGAAATTTTTCAGGTTCCAGCATTGCTCATTCAATTTATCTCACTCTGTAGTGGTGGGCATGGGAGTGGGATCTGAAGCTTCTATTTCCTTGTTTATTTCCGTAACAATGACCAATCACTAATAAGTCAACAATAACGTAACAATTGCAATATATGCAGCCGCTCAAGATGCTACTCCCGCCCAGACATATATTCAGCATGGTTGTGAATGTTGCCTCATTTTCATGGGTTTGCGTGTTATTTGTCAGTTTTCTGTTGTTCCAAAAAAAAGTACTTAAATTCATAAATCTGGTTTAATTTGCCCATATTTTCTATTCCAAATTTATTATTGAATGATCGCAAAACCAACCATGAAAACAAATTTCACTCAAGTTTGTTACATCATCTTTAATTAACCGCTTGCCGAGATTAACACTTTGGCAACTAATCATATTTGTTAGTGTTTAATCGGACATTCACTACAAAATATTTTGATCAAAACAACACGCCTGTTTCATAATTTAACTGCTGGTGCATGAGCCATATTGTTGCGTATTGTCGGTTAGCAGGGGTAACCTAAACAAAATGCCTCTTGAAAAGTGAAATATACCCCTTTTCTCTCTCTACATGTACGCCAACATCATTTCAAATAGAATTGGTCGCTTGTAATTGCAAAAAGCCTAATTAATAAGAAACTTTTTCTTCATGTCGTATATATGTCTTAATTAACGAAGAAAATTTAAATCAGCTATCAGATTTTGATTGGGTTACATTTCCATCAAAACAACAGACATTTGAATTTTTGATAAATGGTGGTGGGCATGGGAGCGGAATCTGAGAGTTTTAAACACTATGATGCAATGGATAGGCAATATGTGCACCCGCTCAGACACTTAATTTGTTCAGACAGATATTCAGCATAGTTGTGAGCATTGCCTTGTTTTTATGGTTTTGCACGTTATTTGCAGTTTTCTGTTGTTTCAAAAAAAAACTAAACTCATATCTCTGGTCGTGATATTTGATTTGCCCATATTTTCTATTCCAAATTTGTTCTTGAATGATCGCCAAAGCAACCATGAAAACGAATATCACTCAAGTTTTAGTCATCGTTTTTAATTAACCGCTTGCCGGGATTAACGCTTTGGCGAATAAACCTATATTTTTTAGTGTTTAATCGTATTTTTGGATGTTCCCAGTCCGCATGGTGATGATTGGTAACCATTGTTCCAGGCTCTATACATGCAGTGACGGTCTTGGTTATATATCTGAGTGACTGTTCATTTATGTTCGATGTGGAGGTTTCCTGTATTGGAGACAATGCATTGCTATCGCCCACTGCAATAACAACTGTATAAGTCAACTTGAATAAAGTGACCCTTCAAAAAGTCAAATACTGCTTTTTTCAATTTTGTTTGTGAATATTTTTTCAATAGAATTTTACAAAATTGGTCTCTGGTATTCGAAAAAGCTTGATTACCAAGAAGACTTTTCTTCATGTAGTAGTATATCTGTCTTAATTAACTAGGAAAATTTAATCAATCAGCTATCAGATTTTGTTTGGGTTACATTTCCATCAAAACAACAGACAGTTGAATTTTTGATAAAAAATTTGTCCATTTTGATCAATCAGTTTTTAAAGTTTGCTTTCTTCATTTCTCATACTTTTATTTCTTATCACAATCACATTTTGTAACCGAGTTCATCTACATTAGTTCACTGCTCTTATTTATTTCAGTTGGATAAACTAGATGTCAGTTGGAATGATAGTCTTGGAACTGCTGGCTTTGGTGAAGTTGGATTAGTTGTTTCAAAATGTCAGGTAAAGGAATTCGAGGCTTTGGATTGCAATCTGACAGCAGAAGGAATGAAAGCATTCAAGGAAAACATTAATAATGCAAAGGTAAAACCAGTTCACATATCTGAACATATATTTGCAATAATTTAGAAATGTCAAGTCAAGTTTATATTTTCAACCTGTTAAAAATATCGCAATCATAAATTACGACAAAAAAATAATTTACTTACTGGGGAAGAGAAGTCGCGACGAACCAAACTGGTTATCGAGCAGCGACACCCAAATGTTTTGGAGATTGCTGTATTATACGACATTATCACATGCTTTACACTCGTAACAAAACTCTGTACAAGCAATGAGTTTGACAAACTAAAATATTTCAGGTTTAGCATTGCCCAAACTATTTAACAAACCATGAGGTGGAGGGCATAGGAATGGAATCTGAAAATTTTAATCTGTGATGTAATGGATATTTTTCCCGAGCTTCGATTTTCTTGTTTATTTCAGGAACAGTGACCAATCACTAAAAGGTCAACAATAACGTAACAATTTTTTCATAAATAAGTTGTTTATTGAATATCTTAAATGTCGTTATAACTTCCTACGCGCTCCAATTTAATGCAATAAAAACTATTCCCAGAAAATCTACGATAGACTGGGCATAAATTAGCTAACAACCTGTTTAGAACCATCCATGCCGCTAACAGGTTGTCAGCTAATTTAATCCCAGTCTATCGTAGATTTTCTCTAAACCAGTTTGTAAGCGCCATATCTTCAAAACAATCCCCAATTATGCATCACAAATTTTGCAATACTAAAGTATATGAACAATTTTTCGGAAATATCTATATCTATACAGTTATAACCAACGCTTATTAAAATAATTTTCTAAATTAAGTGAATATTAAATGGAAATTTTAATTATACAAATTCAATTCTGAAATTGTGACATAATATCAGAAATTAACTGTTGAAAAAATAAAACAAAACTGATAAATAATGGATTTTATCATTGGTATAAAGTTTTTAAGAAATTTATGAATGTGAAAAATAATTAATTGGTCGAGAGCTTGAGTCACTAAATTTCCTGGAAGCTTCGCTTCCAGCTAAAATGATAGGCTTGGCTCCAGCTCCAACAAAACATCACAGCTTCGACCCTTTCTCGCAGTGCTTAGCACAATTGGTAAATCGTTGAACTGAGTGATATCTTGGTAATTAACTTATATTATTTGGGGTAATAGTGAGTGTATAAAGGCTTTTATTAGAGAAACAGGCAAGAGAAAACAATACAATAATATTCTTTTCAGTTTCACAAATTACTTGAGGCGGCGTGAAAATGTTTTTATTTTCTTAGCGGCGCATATTTTTGCCATTTTTCTTCTATTCTCTGATAACACTTCGCACTGCTGATTTTGGTCAAGTTGGATAGCTATTCTACAATGTCAGATGAATAAATATAAAAATAGAATAGGATTCGGTATTCTGGATTCGATTTAACTATTCTAGAATAGTAAATTATTCTATATGGTCTATCCCTAATATGTCATAATTTAGAAATGTCCAGTCATGTTTATTTTTTCCAATCAGTAAAAAATATCACAATCATAAATTATGACAAAAAAAAACAATTTACACAGTTTCACAGGGGAAGGAAAGTCGCAGGGAACCAAACTGGTTATCGTAATAAAACTCTGTACAAGCAGCCTTTGATGAGTTTGACAAACTGAAATATTTCAGGTACACCATTGCTCACACTATTTAACAAACCATGAGGTGGAGGGCATAGGAATGGAATCTGAAAATTTTAATTTGTGATGTAATGGATATTTTTCCCGAGATTCGATTTTCTTGTTTATTTCAGGAACAGTGACCAATCACTAAAAGGTCAACAATAACGTAACAATTTTTTCATAAATAAGTTGTTTATTGAATATCTTAAATGTCGTTATAACTTCCTACGCGCTCCAATTTAATGCAATAAAAATTATTCCCAGAAAAACTACGATAGACTGGACATAAATTAGCTAACAACCTGTTTAGAGCGATCCATGCCGCTAACAGGTTGTCAGCTAATTTAATCCCAGTCTATCGTAGATTTTCTCTAAACCAGTTTGTAAGCGCCATATCTCCAAAACAATCCCCAATTATGCATCACAAATTTTGCAATACTCAAAGTATAGGAACAATTTTTCGGAAATATCTATATCTATACAGTAATGACCAACGCTTATTAAAATAATTTTTTTAAATTAAGTGAATATTGAATGGAAATTTTAATTATACAAATTCAACTCTGAAATTGTGACATAATATCAGAAATTAACTGTTGAAAAAATAAAAAAAAACTGAAAAATAATGGATTTTATCATTGGTATAAAGTTTCTAAGAAATTTATGAATGTGAAAAATAATTAATTGGTCGAGAGCTTGAGTCACTAAATTTCCTGGAAGCTTCGCCTCCAACTAAAATGATAGGCTTGGCTCCAGCTCCAACAAGACATCACAGCTTCGATCCTTTTTCGCAGTGCTTAGCACAATTGGTAAATCGTTGAACTGAGTGATATCTTAGTAATTGACCTATATTATTTGGGGTAGTAGTGAGTGTATAAAGGCTTTTATTAGAGAAACAGGCAAAAGAAAACAATACAATAATATTCTTAGCAGTTTCACAAATTACTTGAGGCCCGGTGAAAATGTTTTTATTTCTTAGCGGTTATATATTTTGCCATTTTTCTTGTATTCTCTGATAACTCTTCGCACTGCTGATTTTGGTTAAGTTGGATAGCTATTTTACAATGTCAGATGAATAAATATTTAATTTAATTAATCGCTTGCCGGGATTAAAGCTGTGGCAAATAATCGTATTTGTTGGTGTCTAATCAGACATTCACTACAAAATATTTTGATCGAAACAACACATCTGAAAATTTGACTGGACAATGAGCCATATTTTTTGTGTTGCCAGTCCGCAGGGGTAAAAGATTGGAAACTAATGTTGTAGGCTCTATCCATGCAGTGACAGTCCTGCTTATATATCTGAGTGACTGTTCATTTTTGTTTGATGCCGAGGTTTCCTGTTTTGAAGGCAATGCATTTAACTATTGCCAACTGCAATAACAACTGTATATAAAAATTAACATTGAATCAGTAAAAAATATCACAATCAAAAATTATGACAAAACAAAAAAAACAATTTACACAGTTTTACAGGGGAAGGGAAGTCGCAGGGAGCCAAACTGGTTATCGAGCAGCGACACCCAAATGTTTTGGATGTTGCTGTATTATGCAACATTATTACACGCTTTACGCTCAGAACGAAGCTCTGTGAATGCAACCTTTAATGAGTTTGACAAACCGAAATCTTTCAGGTTTCAGCATTGCCCATTCAATTTATCACACTCTGTAGTGGTGGGCATGGGAGTGGGATCTGAAGCTTCTATTTCCTTTTTTATTTCCGTAACAATGATCAATCACTAATAAGTCAACAATAACGTAACAATTGCAATTTGTGCAGTCGCTCAAGATGCTTCTTCCGCTCAGACATATATTCAGCATGGTTGTGAATGTTGCCTCATTTTCATGGGTTTGCGTGTTATTTGTCAGTTTTCTGTTGTTCCAAAAAAAAGTACTTAAACTCATATCTCTGGTCGTAATATTTCATTTGCCCATATTTTCTATTCCAAATTTATTATTGAATGATCGCAAAACCAACCATGAAAACCAATTTTACTCAAGTTTGATACATCGTCTTTAATTAACGGCTTGCCGAGATTAACACTTTGGCAACTAATCATATTTGTTAGTGTTTAATCGGACATTCACTCCAAAATATTTTGATCAAAACAACACGCCTGTTTCATAATTTCACTGCCGGCGCATGAGCCATATTGTTGCGTATTGTCGGTTCGCAGGGGTAAAAGATGGGAATCACTGTTCTAGGTTCTATCCATGCAAGCACAGTCTTGCTTTTATATTTCAGAGTATCTGTTCATTTTTGTTTGATGCGAAGGTTTCTGTGTTGAAGGCAATGCATTGCTATTGCCCATTGAAATAACAACTGTATATATATATAAGTCAACCTAAACAAAATTCCACATGAAAAGTCAAATACACCATCTTTCCTCTTTTGTGAGCAAATATTTTTCAATAGAATTGGCTTCTGGTAATTGAAAACACTCAATTATCAAGAAACTTTTTTTCCATGCAGTGTATATGCCCTGATCAACTTGTAAAATCTTAATCAGCTATCATTTTTTCTTTGGGTTGAATTTACATCAAAACAACAGACAGTTAAATTTTTGATAAAATATTCGTCCATTTTGATCAATCAGTTTTTGAGGTTTGCTTTCTTCATTTCTCATACTTTTATTCCCTGTCACGATCACATTTTGTGACCGAGTTCATCTACATTAGTTCACTGATCTTATTTATTTCAGTTGGAAATACTAGATATCAGTTACAACGAGATTCTTGGTACTGCTGGCTTTGGTGAAGTTGGATTAGTTATTTCAAAATGTCAGGTGAAGAAAATTCAAAGCTCAAAGTTGCAATCTGACTGCCGAAGGAATGAAAGTATTCAAGGAAAACACTCGTAATGCAAAGGTAAAACCAGTTCACATACCTGAACATATATTTGCCATAATTTAGAAATGTCAAGTCAAGTTTATTTTTTCAACCGGTAAAAAATATCACAATCATAAATTACGACAAAAAAATAATTTACTTACTGGGGAAGAGAAGTCGCGACGAACCAAACTGGTTATCGAGCAGCTACACCCAAATGTTTTGGAGATTGCTGTATTATACGACATTATCACATGCTTTACACTCGTAATAAAACTCTGTACAAGCAGCCTTTGATGAGTTTGAAAAACTGAAATATTTCAGGTTCAGCATTGCTCACACTATTTAACAAACCATGAGGTGGAGGGCATAGGAATGGAATCTGAAAATTTTAATTTGTGATGTAATGGATATTTTTCCCGAGATTCGATTTTCTTGTTTATTTCAGGAACAGTTACCAATCACTAAAAGGTCAACAATAACGTAACAATTTTTCATAAATAAGTTGTTTATTGAATATCTTAAATGTCGTTATAACTTCCTACGCGCTCCAATTTAATGCAATAAAAATTATTCCCAGAAAATCTACGATAGACTGGACATAAATTAGCTAACAACCTGTTTAGAGCCATCCATGCCGCTAACAGGTTGTCAGCTAATTTAATCCCAGTCTATCGTAGATTTTCTCTAAACCAGTTTGTAAGCGCCATATCTCTAAAACAATCCCCAATTATGCATCACAAATTTTGCAATACTAAAGTTTAGGAACAATTTTTCGGAAATAATTATATCTATACAGTAATGACCAACGCTTATTAAATAATTTTTTAAATTAAGTGAATATCGAATGGAAATTTTAATTATACAAATTCAACTCTGAAATTGTGACATAATATCAGAAATTAACTGTTGAAAAATAAAAAAAAACGAAAAATAATGGATTTTATCATTGGCATAAAGTTTTTAAGAAATTTATGAATGTGAAAAATAATTAATTGGTCGAGAGCTTGAGTCACTAAATTTCCTGGAAGCTTCGCCTCCAACTAAAATGATAGGCTTGGCTCCAGCTCCAACAAGACATCACAGCTTCGACCCTTTTTCGCAGTGCTTAGCACAATTGGTAAATCGTTGAACTGAGTGATATCTTAGTAATTGACTTATATTATTTGGGGTAATAGTGAGTGTATAAAGGCTTTTATTAGAGAAACAGGCAAAGAAAACAATACAATAATATTCTTAGCAGTTTCACAAATTACTTGAGGCCCGGTGAAAATGTTTTTATTTTCTTAGCGGTTATATTTTTGCCATTTTTCTTGTATTCTCTGATAACACTTCGCACTGCTGATTTTGGTTAAGTTGGATAGCTATTTTACAATGTCAGATGAATAAATATTTAATTTAATTAATCGCTTGCCGGGATTAAAGCTGTGGCAAATAATCGTATTTGTTGGTGTTTAATCAGACATTCACTACAAATATTTTGATCGAAACAACACATTCTGAAAATTTGACTGGACAATGAGCCATATTTTTTTGTGTTGCCAATCGCAGGGGTAAAAGGTTTGGAACTAATGTTGTAGGCTCTATCCATGCAGTGACTGTCCTGCTTATATATCTGAGTGACTGTTTATTTTTGTTTGATGCCGAGGTTTCCTGTTTTGAAGGCAATGCATTAACTATTGCCAACTGCAATAACAACTGTATATAAAAATTAACATTGAATCAGTAAAAAATATCACAATCATAAATTATGACAAAAAAAAAATTTCACACAATTTTACAGGGGAAGGGAAGTCGCAGGGAACCAAACTGGTTATCGAGCAGCGACACCCAAATGTTTTGGCTGTTGCTGTATTATGCGACATTATTACACGTTTCACGCTCAGAACGAAGCTTTGTGAACGCAGTCTTTAATGAGCTTGAATTACCGAAATTTTTCAGGTTCCAGCATTGCCCATTCAATTTATCTCACTCTGTAGTGATGGGCATGGGAGTGGGATCTGAAGCTTCTATTTCCTTGTTTATTTCCGTAACAACGACCAATCACTAATAAGTCAACAATAACGTAACAATTGCAATTTGTGCATTCGCTCAAGATGCTTCTTCCGCTCAGACATATATTCAGCATGGTTGTGAATGTTGCCTCATTTTCATGGGTTTGCGTGTTATTTGTCAGTTTTCTGTTGTTCCAAAAAAAAAGTACTTAAATTCATATCTCTGGTCGTAATATTTCATTTGCCCATATTTTCTATTCCAAATTTATTATTGAATGATCGCAAAACCAACCATGAAAACAAATTTCACTCAAGTTTGTTACATCGTCTTCAATTAACCGCTTGCCGAGATTAACACTTTGGCAACTAATCATATTTGTTAGTGTTTAATCGGACATTCACTGCAAAATATTTTGATCAAAACAACACGCCTGTTTCATAATTTAACTGCTGGTGCATGAGCCATATTGTTGCGTATTGTCGGTTAGCAGGGGTACCTAAACAAAATGCCTCTTGAAACGTGAAATACCCCTTTTCTCTCTCTACATGTACGCCAATATCATTTCAAATAGAATTGGTCGCTTGTAATTGCAAAAAGCCTAATTAATAAGAAACTTTTTCTTCATGTAGTATATATGTCTTAATTAACGAAGAAAATTTAAATCAGCTATCAGATTTTGATTGGGTTACATTTCCATCAAAACAACAGACAGTTGAATTTTTGATAAATGGTGGTGCATGGGAGCGGAATCTGAGAGTTTTAAACACTATGATGCAATGGATAGGCAATATGTGCACCCGCTCAGACACTTAATTTGCTCAGACAAATATTCAGCATAGTTGTGAGCATTGCCTTGTTTTTATGGTTTTGCACGTTATTTGCAGTTTTCTGTTGTTTCAAAAAAAAACTAAACTCATATCTCTGGTCGTGATATTTGATTTGCCCATATTTTCTATTCCAAATTTGTTCTTGAATGATCGCCAAAGCAACCATGAAAACGAATATCACTCAAGTTTTAGTCATCGTTTTTAATTAACCGCTTGCCGGGATTAACGCTTTGGCGAATAAACCTATATTTTTTAGTGTTTAATCGTATTTTTGGGTGTTCCCAGTCCGCATGGTAATGATTGGTAACCATTGTTCCAGGCTCTATCCATGCAGTGACAGTCTTGCTTATATATCTGAGTGACTGTTCATTTATGTTCGATGTGGAGGTTTCCTGTATTGGAGACAATGCATTGCTATCGCCCACTGCAATAACAACTGTATAAGTCAACTTGAATAAAGTGACCCTTCAAAAAGTCAAATACTGTTTTATTTTGTTTGTGAATATTTTTTCAATAGAATTTTACAAAATTGGTCTCTGGTATTCGAAAAGCTTAATACAAGAAGACTTTTCTCATGTAGTAGTATATCTGTCTTAATTAACTAGGAAAATTTTAATCAGCTATCAGATTTTGTTTCAGTTACATTTCCATCAAAACAACAGACAGTTGAATTTTTGATAAAAAATTTGTCCATTTTGATCAATCAGATTTTAAAGTTTGCTTTCTTCATTTCTCATACTTTTATTCCCTGTCACGATCACATTTTGTGACCGAGTTCATCTACATTAGTTCACTGATCTTATTTATTTCAGTTGGAAATACTAGATGTCAGTCGGAATGATAGTCTTGGCACTTCTGGCTTTGGTGAAGTTGGATTAATTGTTTCAAAATGTCAGGTGAAGGAATTCAGGGCTTGGGATTGCAATCTGACAGCAGAAGGAATGAAAGCATTCAAGGAAAACACTAGTAATGCAAAGGTAAAACCAGTTCACATACCTGAACATATATTTGCCATAATTTAGAAATGTCAAGTCAAGTTTAATTTTTTAACCGGTTAAAAAATATCACAATCATAAATTACGACAAAAGAATAATTTACTTACTGGGGGAGAGAAGTCGTGACGAACCAAACTGGTTATCGAGCAGCGACACCCAAATGTTTTGGAGATTGCTGTATTATATGACATTATCACATGTTTTACACTCGTAACAAAACTCTGTACAAGCAGCATTGATGAGTTTGACAAACTGAAAATATTTCAGGTTCAGCATTGCCCAAACTATTTAACAAACCATGAGGTGGAGGGCATAGGAATGGAATCTGAAAATTTTAATCTGTGATGTAATGGATATTTTTCCCGAGCTTCGATTTTCTTGTTTATTTCAGGAACAGTGACCAATCACTAAAAGGTCAACAATAACGTAACAATTTTTTCATAAATAAGTTGTTTATTGAATATCTTAAATGTCGTTATAACTTCCTACGCGCTCCAATTTAATGCAATAAAAATTATTCCCAGAAAATCTACGATAGACTGGGCATAAATTAGCTAACAACCTGTTTAGAGCCATCCATGCCGCTAACAGGTTGTCAGCTAATTTAATCCCAGTCTATCGTAGATTTTCTCTAAACCAGTTTGTAAGCGCCATATCTCCAAAACAATCCCCAATTATGCATCACAAATTTTGCAATACTAAAGTATATGAACAATTTTTCGGAAATATCTATATCTATACAGTTATGACCAACGCTTATTAAAATAATTTTCTAAATTAAGTGAATATTTAATGGAAATTTTAATTAATACAAATTCAATCTGAAATTGTGACATAATATCAGAAATTAACTGTTGAAAAAATAAAACAAAACTGAAAATAATGGATTTATCATTGGTATAAAGTTTTAAGAAATTTATGAATGTGAAAAATAATTAATTGGTCGAGAGCTTGAGTCACTAAATTTCCTGGAAGCTTCGCTTCCAGCTAAAATGATAGGCTTGGCTCCAGCTTCCAACAAAACATCACAGCTTCGACCCTTTTCTCGCAGTGCTTAGCACAATTGGTAAATCGTTGAACTGAGTGATATCTTGGTAATTAACTTATATTATTTGGGGTAATAGTGAGTGTATAAAGGCTTTTATTAGAGAAACAGGCAAGAGGAAAACAATACAATAATATTCTTTGCAGTTTCACAAATTACTTGAGGCGGCGTGAAAATGTTTTTTATTTTCTTAGCGGCGCATATTTTTGGCCATTTTTCTTCTATTCTCTGATAACACTTCGCACTGCTGATTTTGGTCAAGTTGGATAGCTATTCTACAATGTCAGATGAATAAATATAAAAATAGAATAGGATTCGGTATTCTGGATTCGATTTAACTATTCTAGAATAGTAAATTATTCTATATGGTCTATCCCTAATATGTCATAATTTAGAAATGTCCAGTCATGTTTATTTTTTCCAATCAGTAAAAAATATCACAATCATAAATTATGACAAAAAAAAACAATTTACACAGTTTCACAGGGGAAGGAAAGTCGCAGGGAACCAAACTGGTTATCGTAATAAAACTCTGTACAAGCAGCCTTTGATGAGTTTGACAAACTGAAATATTTCAGGTACACCATTGCTCACACTATTTAACAAACCATGAGTGGAGGCATAGGAATGGAATCTGAAAATTTTAATTTGTGATGTAATGGATATTTTTCCCGAGATTCGATTTTCTTGTTTATTTCAGGAACAGTGACCAATCACTAAAAGGTCAACAATAACGTAACAATTTTTTCATAAATAAGTTGTTTATTGAATATCTTAAATGTCGTTATAACTTCCTACGCGCTCCAATTTAATGCAATAAAAATTATTCCCAGAAAAACTACGATAGACTGGACATAAATTAGCTAACAACCTGTTTAGAGCGATCCATGCCGCTAACAGGTTGTCAGCTAATTTAATCCCAGTCTATCGTAGATTTTCTCTAAACCAGTTTGTAAGCGCCATATCTCCAAACAATCCCCAATTATGCATCACAAATTTTGCAATACTCAAGTATAGGAACATTTTTCGGAAATATCTATATCTATAACAGTAATGACCAACGCTTATTAAAATAATTTTTTTAAATTAAGTGAATATTGAATGGAAATTTTAATTATAACAAATTCAACTCTGAAATTGTGACATAATATCAGAAATTAACTGTTAAAAAAATAAAGAAAAAAAACTGAAAAATAATGGATTTTATCATTGGTATAAAGTTTCTAAGAAATTTATGAATGTGAAAAATAATTAATTGGTCGAGAGCTTGAAGTCACTAAATTTCCTGAAGCTTCGCCTCCAACTAAAATGATAGGCTTGGCTCCAGCTCCAACAAGACATCACAGCTTCGATCCTTTTTCGCAGTGCTTAGCACAATTGGTAAATCGTTGAACTGAGTGATATCTTAGTAATTGACTTATATTATTTGGGGTAGTAGTGAGTGTATAAAGGCTTTTATTAGAGAAACAGGCAAAAGAAACAATACAATAATATTCTTAGCAGTTTCACAAATTACTTGAGGCCCGGTGAAAATGTTTTTATTTCTTAGCGGTTATATTTTGCCATTTTTCTTGTATTCTCTGATAACTCTTTCGCACTGCTGATTTTGGTTAAGTTGGATAGCTATTTTACAATGTCAGATGAATAAATATTTAATTTAATTAATCGCTTGCCGGGATTAAAGCTGTGCAAATAATCGTATTTGTTGGTTGTCTAATCAGACATTCACTACAAAATATTTTGATCGAAACAACACATCTGAAAATTTGACTGGACAATGAGCCATATTTTTTGTGTTGCCAGTCCGCAGGGGTAAAAGATTGGAAACTAATGTTGTAGGCTCTATCCATGCAGTGACAGTCCTGCTTATATATCTGAGTGACTGTTCATTTTTGTTTGATGCGAGGTTTCCTGTTTTGAAGGCAATGCATTATTAACTATTGCCAACTGCAATAACAACTGTATATAAAATTAACATTGAATTAGTAAAAATATCACAATCAAAAATTATGACAAAACAAAAAAAACAATTTACACAGTTTTACAGGGGAAGGGAAGTCGCAGGGAGCCAAACTGGTTATCGAGCAGCGACACCCAAATGTTTTGGATGTTGCTGTATTATGCAACATTATTACACGCTTTACGCTCAGAACGAAGCTCTGTGAATGCAACCTTTAATGAGTTTGACAAACCGAAATCTTTCAGGTTTCAGCATTGCCCATTCAATTTATCACACTCTGTAGTGGTGGGCATGGGAGTGGGATCTGAAGCTTCTATTTCCTTTTTTATTTCCGTAACAATGATCAATCACTAATAAGTCAACAATAAAGTAACAATTGCAATTTGTGCAGTCGCTCAAGATGCTTCTTCCGCTCAGACATATATTCAGCATGGTTGTGAATGTTGCCTCATTTTCATGGGTTTGCGTGTTATTTGTCAGTTTTCTGTTGTTCCAAAAAAAAGTACTCAAACACATATCTCTGGTCGTAATATTTCATTTGCCCATATTTTCTATTCCAAATTTATTATTGAATGATCGCAAAACCAACCATGAAAACCAATTTTTACTCAAGTTTGATACATCGTCTTTAATTAACGGCTTGCCGAGATTAACACTTTGGCAACTAATCATATTTGTTAGTGTTTAATCGGACATTCACTACAATATATTTTGATCAAAACAACACGCCGGTTTCATAATTTCACTGCCGGCGCATGAGCCATATTGTTGCGTATTGTCGGTTCGCAGGGGTAAAAGATGGGAATCACTGTTCTAGGTTCTATCCATGCAAGCACAGTCTTGCTTTTATATTTAAGAGTATCTGTTCATTTTTGTTTGATGCGAAGGTTTCTGTGTTGAAGGCAATGCATTGCTATTGCCCATTGAAATAACAACTGTATATATATATAAGTCAACCTAAACAAAATTCCACATGAAAAGTCAAATACACCATCTTTCCTCTTTCGTGAGCAAATATTTTTCAATAGAATTGGCTTCTGGTAATTGAAAACACTCAATTATCAAGAAACTTTTTTTCCATGCAGTGTATATGCCCTGATCAACTTGTAAAATCTTAATCAGCTATCATTTTTTCTTTGGGTTGAATTTACATCAAAACAACAGACAGTTAAATTTTTGATAAAATATTCGTCCATTTTGATCAATCAGTTTTTGAGGTTTGCTTTCTTCATTTCTCATACTTTTATTCCCTGTCACAATCACATTTTGTGACCGAGTTCATCTACATTAGTTCACTGATCTTATTTATTTTAGTTGGAAATACTAGATATCAGTTGGAACGATAATCTTGGCACTTCTGGCTTTGGTGAAGTTGGATCAGTTGTTTCAAAATGTCAGGTGAAGGTATTGCAGGCTCGGGATTGCAATCTGACAGCAGAAGGAATGAGAGCATTCAAGGAAAACACTAGTAATGCAAAGGTAAAACCAGTTCACATACCTGAACATATATTTGCCATAATTTAGAAATGTCAAGTCAAGTTTATTTTTTCAACCGGTAAAAAATATCACAATCATAAATTACGACAAAAAAAATAATTTACTTACTGGGGAAGAGAAGTCGCGACGAACCAAACTGGTTATCGAGCAGCGACACCCAAATGTTTTGGAGATTGCTGTATTATACGACATTATCACATGCTTTACACTCGTAATAAAACTCTGTACAAGCAGCCTTTGATGAGTTTGAAAAACTGAAATATTTCAGGTACAGCATTGCCCACACTATTTAACAACCATGAGGTGGTGGGCATAGGAATGGAATCTGGAAATTTCAACTGTTATGTAATTGGATATTTTCCCTGAGCTTCGATTTTCTTGTTTATTTCAGGAACAGTTACCAATCACTAAAAGGTCAACAATAACGTAACAATATTTTCATAAATAAGTTGTTTATTGAATATCTTAAATGTCGTCATAACTTCCTACGCGCTCCAATTTAATGCAATAAAAATTATTCCAGGGAAATCTACGATAGACTGGGCATAAATTAGCTAACAACCTGTTTAGAACCATCCATGCCGCTAACAGGTTGTCAGCTAATTTATGCCCAGTCTATCGTAGATTTTCTCTAAACCAGTTTGTAAGCGCCATATCTTCAAAACAATCCCCAATTATGCATCACAAATGTTGCAATACTAAAGTATATGGACAATTTTTCGGAAATATCTATATCTATACAGTAATGACCAACGCTTATTAAAATAATTTTCTAAATTAAGTGAATATTGAATGGAAATTTTAATTATACAAATTCAACTCTGAAATTGTGACATAATATCAGAAATTAACTGTTGAAAAAATAAAAAAAAACTGAAAAATAATGGATTTTATCATTGGTATAAAATTTTTAAGAAATTTATGAATGTGAAAAATAATTAATTGGTCGAGAGCTTGAGTCACTAAATTTCCTGGAAGCTTCGCCTCCAACTAAAATGTTAGGCTTGGCTCCAGCTCCAACAAGACATCACAGCTTCGACCCTTTTCGCAGTGCTTAGCACAATTGGTAAATCGTTGAACTGAGTGATATCTTAGTAATTGACTTATATTATTTGGGGTAATAGTGAGTGTATAAAGGCTTTTATTAGAGAAACAGGCAAGAAGAAAACAATACAATAATATTCTTAGCAGTTTCACAAATTACTTGAGGCCCGGTGAAAATGTTTTTATTTACTTAGCGGCTTATATATTTGCCATTTTTCTTGTATTCTCTGATAACACTTCGCACTGCTGATTTTGGTTAAGTTGGATAGCTATTTTACAATGTCAGATGAATAAATATTTAATTTAATTAATCGCTTGCCGGGATTAAAGCTGTGGCAAATAATCGTATTTGTTGGTGTTTAATCAGACATTCACTACAAATTATTTTGATCGAAACAACACATCTGAAAATTTGACTGGACAATGAGCCATATTTTTTTGTGTTGCCAATTCGCAGGGGTAAAAGGTTGGAAACTAATGTTGTAGGCTCTATCCATGCAGTGACTGTCCTGCTTATATATCTGAGTGACTGTTTATTTTTGTTTGATGCCGAGGTTTCCTGTTTTGAAGGCAATGCATTAACTATTGCCAACTGCAATAACAACTGTATATAAAAATTAACATTGAATCAGTAAAAAATATCACAATCATAAATTATGACAAAAAAAAAATTTCACACAATTTTACAGGGGAAGGGAAGTCGCAGGGAACCAAACTGGTTATCGAGCAGCGACACCCAAATGTTTTGGCTGTTGCTGTATTATGCGACATTATTACACGTTTCACGCTCAGAACGAAGCTTTGTGAACGCAGTCTTTAATGAGCTTGAATTACCGAAATTTTTCAGGTTCCAGCATTGCCCATTCAATTTATCTCACTCTGTAGTGTGGGCATGGGAGTGGGATCTGAAGCTTCTATTTCCTTGTTTATTTCCGTAACAACGACCAATCACTAATAAGTCAACAATAACGTAACAATTGCAATTTGTGCATTCGCTCAAGATGCTTCTTCCGCTCAGACATATATTCAGCATGGTTGTGAATGTTGCCTCATTTTCATGGGTTTGCGTGTTATTTGTCAGTTTTCTGTTGTTCCAAAAAAAAAGTACTTAAATTCATATCTCTGGTCGTAATATTTCATTTGCCCATATTTTCTATTCCAAATTTATTATTGAATGATCGCAAAACCAACCATGAAAACAAATTTCACCCAAGTTTGTTACATCGTCTTCAATTAACCGCTTGCCGAGATTAACACTTTGGCAACTAATCATATTTGTTAGTGTTTAATCGGACATTCACTACAATATATTTTGATCAAAATAACACGCCTGTTTCATAATTTAACTGCTGGCGCAAGAGCCATATTGTTGCGTATTGTCGGTTAGCAGGGGTAACCTAAACAAAATGCCTCTTGAAACGTGAAATACCCCTTTTCTCTCTCTACATGTACGCCAATATCATTTCAAATAGAATGGTCGCTTGTAATTGCAAAAAGCCTAAATAATAAGAAACTTTTCTTCATGTAGTATATATGTCTTAATTAACGAAGAAAATTTAAATCAGCTATCAGATTTGATTGGGTTACATTTCCATCAAAACAACAGACAGTTGAATTTTTGATAAATGGTGGTGCATGGGAGCGGAATCTGAGAGTTTTAAACACTATGATGCAATGGATAGGCAATATGTGCACCCGCTCAGACACTTAATTTGCTCAGACAAATATTCAGCATAGTTGTGAGCATTGCCTTTTTTATGGTTTTGCACGTTATTTGCAGTTTTCTGTTGTTTCAAAAAAAAACTAAACTCATATCTCTGGTCGTGATATTTGATTTGCCCATATTTTCTATTCCAAATTTGTTCTTGAATGATCGCCAAAGCAACCATGAAAACGAATATCACTCAAGTTTTAGTCATCGTTTTTAATTAACCGCTTGCCGGGATTAACGCTTTGGCGAATAAACCTATATTTTTTAGTGTTTAAATGTATTTTTGGGTGTTCCCAGTCCGCATGGTAATTAATGATTGGTAACCACTGTTCCAGGCTCTATCCATGCAGTGAAAGTCTTGCTTATATATCTGAGTGACTGTTCATTTATGTTTGATGTTGAGGTTTTCTGTATTGAAGACAATGCATTGCTATCGCCCACTGCAGTAACAACTGTATAAGTCAACTTGAATAAAGTGACCCTTCAAAAAGTCAAATACTGCTTTTTTCTATTTTGTATGTGAATATTTTTTCAATAGAATTTTACAAAATTGGTCTCTGGTATTCGAAAAAGCTTAATTACCAAGAAGACTTTTCTTCATGTAGTAGTATATCTGTCTTAATTAACTAGGAAAATTTTAATCAATCAGCTATCAGATTTTGTTTGGGTTAAATTTCCATCAAAACTACAGACAGTTGAATTTTTGATAAAAAAAATTGTCCACTTTGATCAATCAGTTTTTGAAGTTTGCTTTCTTCATTTCTCATACTTTTATTTCCTATCACGATCACATTTTGTGACCGAGTTCATTTACATTAGTTCACTGATCTTATTTATTTCAGTTGGATAAACTAGATGTCAGTTGGAATGATAGTCTTGGAACTGCTGGCTTTGGTGAAGTTGGAACAGTTGTTTCAAAATGCCAGGTGAAGGTATTGAAGGCTCAGTTTTGCAATCTTACAGCAGAAGGAATGAAAGCATTCAAGGAAAACACTAGTAATGCAAAGGTAAAACCAGTTCACATACCTGAACATATATTTGCCATAATTTAGAAATGTCAAGTCAAGTTTATATTTTCAACCAGTTAAAAATATCGCAATCATAAATTACGACAAAAACATAATTTACTTACTGGGGAAGAGAAGTCGCGACGAACCAAACTGGTTATCGAGCAGCGACACCCAAATGTTTTGGAGATTGCTGTATTATACGACATTATCACATGCTTTACACTCGTAACAAAACTCTGTACAAGCAGCCATTGATGAGTTTGACAAACTGAAATATTTCAGGTTCAGCATTGCCCAAACTATTTAACAAACCATGAGGTGGAGGGCATAGGAATGGAATCTGAAAATTTTAATCTGTGATGTAATGGATATTTTTCCCGAGCTTCGATTTTCTTGTTTATTTCAGGAACAGTGACCAATCACTAAAAGGTCAACAATAACGTAACAATTTTTTCATAAATAAGTTGTTTATTGAATATCTTAAATGTCGTTATAACTTCCTACGCGCTCCAATTTAATGCAATAAAAACTATTCCCAGAAAATCTACGATAGACTGGGCATAAATTAGCTAACAACCTGTTTAGAGCCATCCATCCCGCTAACAGATTGTCAGCTAATTTAATCCCAGTCTATCGTAGATTTTCTCTAAACCAGTTTGTAAGCGCATATCTCCAAAACAATCCCCAATTATGCATCACAAATTTTGCAATACTAAAGTATATGAACAATTTTTCGGGAATATCTATATCTATACAGTTATGACCAACGCTTATTAAAATAATTTTCTAAATTAAGTGAATATTGAATGGAAATTTTAATTATACAAATTCAACTCTGAAATTGTGACATAATATCAGAAATGAACTGTTGAAAAAATAAAAAAAAAACTGAAAAATAATGGATTTTATCATTGGTATAAAGATTCTAAGAAATTTATGAATGTGAAAAATAATTAATTGGTCGAGAGCTTGAGTCACTAAAGTTCCTGGAAGCTTCGCCTCCAACTAAAATGATAGGCTTGGCTCCAGCTCCAACAAGACATCACAGCTTCGACCCTTTTTCGCAGTGCTTAGCACAATTGGTAAATCGTTGAACTGAGTGATATCTTAGTAATTAACTTATATTATTTGGGGTAATAGTGAGTGTATAAAGGCTTTTATTAGAGAAACAGGCAAGGGGAAAACAATACAATAATATTTTTAGCAGTTTCACAAATTACTTGAGGCCCGGTGAAAATGTTTTTATTTTCTTAGCGGTTATATTTTTGCCATTTTTCTTGTATTCTCTGATAACTCTTCGCACTGCTGATTTTGGTTAAGTTGGATAGCTATTTTACAATGTCAGATGAATAAATATTTAATTCAATTAATCGCTTGCCGGGATTAAAGCTGTGGCAAATATTCGTATTTGTTGGTGTTTAATCAGACATTCACTACAAATTATTTTGGTCGAAACAACACATCTGTTCCATACATTTTGAAAATTTGACTGGTCCATGAGCCATATTTTTTGTGTTGCCATTCCAAAGGGGTAAAAGGTTGGAAACTAATGTTGTAGGCTCTATCCATGCAGTGACAGTCCTGCTTATATATCTGAGTGACTGTTCATTTTTGTTTGATGCCGAGGTTTCCTGTTTTGAAGGCAATGCATTAACTATTGCCAACTGCAATAACAACTGTATATAAAAATTAACATTGAATCAGTAAAAAATATCACAATCAAAAATTATGACAAAAAAAAAATTTTACACAGTTTTACAGGGGAAGGGAAGTCGCAGACTCGCAGGGAACCAAACTGGTTATCGAGCAGCGACACCCAAATGTTTTGGACGTTGCTGTATTATGCAACATTATTACACGCTTTACGCTTAGAACGAAGCTCTGTGAACGCAACCTTTAATGAGAACGCAACCTTTAATGAGTTTGACAAACCGAAATATTTCAGGTTTCAGCATTGCCCATTCAATTTATCTCAACGCTTAATAAATTGAATTATTTAAAATAAAATGAATAAAATAAAATTTTATTTATATAAATTTGAAAATTGAAGTTATAGATTAATATTAATAATTAACTATTGAAAAAAACTTTAAAACTGAAAAAGGATGAATTTTTTCATTTGTATAAAGTTTGTATGAAAATTATAAATTGGAAAAAGAAATTAATTGGTTGAGGGCTGGAGTCACTGAAATTTCTCGAAGCTGCGGCTCCAGCTAAGATGATAGGCTTGCCTCTAGCCTAGCGCCAACAAGACATTACAGCTTCAACCCTGATTTGTAGCGCTTGGCACAATTATCAAATCATTGAACTGAGTAATCACTTGTGTGAGCGTGTGTAATATTTCAATTATTTTAGGTGAGTGAGCACGTACCACTTCTGTTTGGCAAAACCTCCTATCTTATATACTGTACGCTTTAAACCTTATCTAAGGTTTTGTTTGCTCTCCTGATTTCATTTTCAGTTTTTATTTATTTGGGTTTACCAATCATTTTTGTGGTCTATATTTTTGCCATTTTTCTATTCTCTGATAACACTCCGCCCTGTTGAATCTGGTGAAGTTGGATAGCTATTCCACAATGTCAGATGAGCGTTTTTTTGACAAAATACTGAAGTAGAAAACCGACCTATATGCGTCCTAACCATGACCTATATATCAATTCATAAATATTATATGATAACAACATGTATCATTTCAGATCGACAGCTTATATCTGAGTTGGAACCAAGTCAGCAAAGTCGGAGATGAAGGATTATCTACAACCAGTGAAATTGTTCGTAAATGTCAGGTTAAAAAATTGTACATGCGGTATTGCGAGTTCAACGATGATCAGTTGGAAAGATTCAAAGCATTGATTGCTGATACTGGGGTTGAGTTCGATGGCTTCTAGTGAGTCACAGACGCCGTATCCGAGGATGATTTTATTGGAATATTTGATTTAAAATTATATGAGTTCCACATTTCTTCAGTTTGTCTGTCTGAGATAATCACTTTTCGTTTTGTTTCAAAATTTTCGAGCAATTTGTTTTTATTTATTTTTTTCAATTCTGTCTATAATATTTAGCAAGTATGGTCCGTTTATCGCATTATGTCTTATGGAAATTTCTTTTGATTTTCATATATTTCATCAAATATTTCAGTCAGGGATTCCGAATAATTAACTAGTTGCATACAATAAACAATGGAATAACTGCAACTCTACAATCTGGCTATTTGACCAGACATTTTTTGCCCACGGATTGCCGTGTTAGACTTTTAATGCTTTTATATTTTCGTAAGTATGAAAATACGAATCAAAAATTAATTATCGGGCAGTTTACCACACTTTTTATGTCAACAGATGGCCGTGAAATTCTAGAGTACTATGCTGGCTAATGCTTTTATTTTTAACCACGAGTTATGTTGAAAAGAGCTAAATTAATACGGCAAAGCATTTTAAATGCTGGTATCGGTCATGGATTTGAATATTTTGCTCAACAGAAAATCATCCTAATAAAAAGTTTATATTTTCAAATATTTGCCAAAAAGCAAAAAAAGTACGAATTATATTTTCAATAAATCAACTTGTTTTTCCGACTTGCGACAATTTTTTGGGTATCGTAACAACTGCAGCTTGACATAATTTTCAAATTTTCGACGTAATGCAAATGAATGCGTATCTAAAAACACTATGTCGCTGGAGAGGCAACTAGCAAAAATTATAAAATACCATTGAGCGCTAAACATGGAGTAGCAACCAAATGCTGGGTGTACGCTGGACATAAATGATATTCCCCAATATATTTACCAATGTCAATAAAAGTACTTTAATAGATAGAACCATTTTTGAAAAAAGATGTAACATCTCTTCCTCAAGGCTGGTTTCAAGCCGATTTGGCCGATTTTGCCGCTTTTATCAAATTGGGCCCCGCACCCTGCTCTAGTTTTTTCTGTATTATTTATCTGTATTATGAGGTACAAAATACTGCTGAAAACGTAAAATATAAAGTGAGATAAACTTTCTCATAATATTGATTTGTTATGCATGGTAAATTTATGAAATTATCGTTATGTCACCATAAGCAATTGAAAGACTCAACAGTTTGTCAATGCTTCTTATAGAAAGCAAAATTGCTGAAGCTGTTGATTTTAAATGAATTTGCTGATAAAATGGCTAGAAAAGTATTTTTCTGAAAGAGTATAATGAAATTGCCTATTTTGCATTTCTTGATGTTAAAAGTAAAACAATAAAAACATCCCATTACCCTAAATTTGTTTTATAGCAAGTATTAAATGTTTATTTTTTTTATATAAAGACCCATAAATTACAATATGAAGAGTAGGGGGTCTGCCATCAGATTTCTAATTGGGCCCCGCAGTACCTATCACCTGCTCTTTCGTTGTCTACAAGAATTCTTTGTCTTACCGTTATGACTTCAACCCCATATAATTTTGGGAATTATCCAGCACTCAACTCTGTGCTCAAATCACACAGCTTTATGTTTATACGAAATTTATTTTAATAGGTTCACTTTTCTCCCCAATTCGCAACTGAACTTAATTATACGAAAACCTGCAATTTCCAAACTAACTACGGCTTTGCCCTGTCAAGTTAGGCTACTATATTAGTACAATATACATGCATAGCCTTCTATTATTCATACCCGCTTGCATTTTTTAAGTACAATTCTGCACTCCAAAGATAAAATTATGCGTGAGAGGATTGCTGGGCTCCTCGCCACCGTAGGGTGGTTCACGTAACCGCTGGTCGGTTACGGCTTCCTCCGCCATAGAGTCCATGCAGCTCAAACAAATACCGGTAACTAGCTAACTAATCCCAACATGGACTGGTAAATAGACTAAAGGCTGTATGAATAAGCTGTCTCGTCGGCTTCCACCACAGTCCTATCTAATTCTAGGCAAGATTTAGACATAATTAACTGATATGCTGAAACTAAAACTCATTTAGCTTTTGTATCTTTCAATAGTAAAATTTTTCAAACTGCTTTTTCATTTCTTAGGTCAAGTTAGGTTAGGTTAATTGCCCGTTCTTACTAATTTATTGGCATTCGTTCTTCACTCTCCTTAAATCGCTCGCTGCTCGGCAAGTGATAGCTTTGTGAATCGCGATGTTAATATTAATAATTAACTATTGAAAAAAACTTTAAAACTGAAAAAGGATGAATTTTTTCATTTGTATAAAGTTTGTATGAAAATTATAAATTGGAAAAAGAAATTAATTGGTTGAGGGCTGGAGTCACTGAAATTTCTCGAAGCTGCGGCGGCTCCAGCTAAGATGATAGGCTTGCCTCTAGCCTAGCGCCAACAAGACATTACAGCTTCAACCCTGATTTGTAGCGCTTGGCACAATTATCAAATCATTGAACTGAGTAATCACTTGTGTGAGCGTGTGTAATATTTCAATTATTTTAGGTGAGTGAGCACGTACCATCAAAAATTAATTATCGGGCAGTTTACCACACTTTTTATGTCAACAGATGGCCGTGAAATTCTAGAGTACTATGCTGGCTAATGCTTTTATTTTTAACCACGAGTTATGTTGAAAAGAGCTAAATTAATACGGCAAGGCATTTTAAATGCTGGTATCGGTCATGGATTTGAATATTTTGCTCAACAGAAAATCATCCTAATAAAAAGTTTATATTTTCAAATATTTGCCAAAAAGCAAAAAAAGTACGAATTATATTTTCAATAAATCAACTTGTTTTTCCGACTTGCGACAATTTTTTGGGTATCGTAACAACTGCAGCTTGACATAATTTTCAAATTTTCGACGTAATGCAAATGAATGCGTATCTAAAAACACTATGTCGCTGGAGAGGCAACTAGCAAAAATTATAAAATACCATTGAGCGCTAAACATGGAGTAGCAACCAAATGCTGGGTGTACGCTGGACATAAATGATATTCCCCAATATATTTACCAATGTCAATAAAAGTACTTTAATAGATAGAACCATTTTTTGAAAAAAGATGTAACATCTCTTCCTCAAGGCTGGTTTCAAGCCGATTTGGCCGATTTTGCCGCTTTTATCAAATTGGGCCCCGCACCCTGCTCTAGTTTTTTCTGTATTATTTATCTGTATTATGAGGTACAAAATACTGCTGAAAACGTAAAATATAAAGTGAGATAAACTTTCTCATAATATTGATTTGTTATGCATGGTAAATTTATGAAATTATCGTTATGTCACCATAAGCAATTGAAAGACTCAACAGTTTGTCAATGCTTCTTATAGAAAGCAAAATTGCTGAAGCTGTTGATTTTAAATGAATTTGCTGATAAAATGGCTAGAAAAGTATTTTTCTGAAAGAGTATAATGAAATTGCCTATTTTGCATTTCTTGATGTTAAAAGTAAAACAATAAAAACATCCCATTACCCTAAATTTGTTTTATAGCAAGTATTAAATGTTTATTTTTTTATATAAAGACCCATAAATTTTACTATGAAGAGTAGGGGGTCTGCCATCAGATTTCTAATAGCGCCCCGCTGTACCTACACCTGCTCTTTCGTTGTCTACAAGAATTCTTTGTCTTACCGTTATGACTTCAACCCCATATAATTTTGGGAATTATCCAGCACTCAACTACGTGCTATCACACTGCTTTTTTTCAAATTTTTATACAAAATTGTTTATACATATGTTTATACAAAATTTATTTTAATAGGTTCACTTTTCTCCCCAATTCGCAACGGGACTTAATTATACGAAAACCTGCAATTTCCAAACTAACTACGGCTTTGCTCTGTCAAGTTACTATATTAGTACAATATACATGCATAGCCTTCTATTGTTCATATCTGCTTGCATTTTTTAAGTACAATTCTGCACTCCAAAGATAAAATTATGCGTGAGAGGATTGCTGGGCTCCTCGCCACCGTAGGGTGGTTCACGTAACCGCTGGTCGGTTACGGCTTCCTCTGCCATAGAGTCCATGCAGCTCAAACAAATACCGGTAACTAGCTAACTAATCCCAACATGGACTGGTAAATAGACTAAAGGCTGTATGAATAAGCTGTCTCGTCGGCTTCCACCACAGTCCTATCTAATTCTAGGCAAGATTTAGACATAATTAACTGATATGCTGAAACTAAAACTCATTTAGCTTCTGTATCTTTCAATAGTAAAAATTTTCAAACTGCTTTTCCATTTTTAAGGTTAATTGCCCGTTCTTACTAATTTATTGTCATTCGTTCTTCACTTTCCTTAAATCGCTCGCTGCTCGGCAAGTGATAGCTTTGTGAATCGCGATGTTTGATTCACAGAAGCTAGCTGGTAGGGCATTATAACGTCATAAATATAGATAATAAATTGGACTCGGGTATAGTAGGCTTTGCGACGCAAGAAGGATTGGAATTGCTCGCATGTATCAAATTAAACTACATTTAAAAACCTTTAAAAGCCACAACTCCAAAATTGGAACTTTTCCGCGGGCCGCGCAATTTTTCTTGAGGCCCGCGGGCTGCAGCTTGCACACCCCTTCTCTAGTCGATAATATGATATCCTCTGATTACCCAACGCAGGTTCGCATCCCGTGTAGGTTAATTATCTGCGAGAGGACTGCTGGCCTCTCGAAGCCGCAGGGTGGTTCACAATTATGTGCCGCTAGTTGATTATGGTTCCCTCTATCATCAAGTATGTGTATATAAAACAAGTAACATGCTAAATAACAGTGGCGGCGCGTAGTCATTTTGACAACCGGGGCAAGCTACTGCGGGACCCCCATCTACGGGGACAGGATGAGCGCTGTAGGTTCTCCCATCATTTTATGAGTATAAAAACCATTCCATCGGTAACAACCAATCGGCAAAAGCGACAATTTTTAACGATAAGAAAGTGTCTTTAAAACCGGTCCAAGTCAAGGGATTAATAAATATAGACATAGTCCATTTTGAAACCTCTTTCAAAAGGAAAGGCAATATTTACCCAGATAAATACAATGACATATTAACAGAAACTTCGGGAAAGCAGACAAAACCTAAAATAAGGTTTAAAACGTTACTATAAAGAAAGGAAAGGTAATGCAAAGATAAGGACATGCGTCGCTCACTCATAGATATATATGCTGCTAGACTTCTACTGCTTGAACATATATGCAACACGCCGCGGTTTCTTGGAAGCAAAATGCTCAATAACGCGCTGATTAAAGTCATGCATCCCAGAAATAACGTCTCTGTGAATGGATAAAACAGCCCAGGAATTTAATCTATCTTGCTTCATTGTGTTTCTGAGATACGTTTTAATACGCTTCAGCGTGCTGAATGTTCGCTCTGTGTCGGCGGAAGAAATAGGCGTCGTCAAAATGATGTCCAGAAATTTTGCAGACGCCGCAAAGGTAGTTACTAGAGTGTTATCTATGAGGAACCCATAGAGCGCGCAAGTTGATGTGATGTTCAAAAAGGTTTGATTGGTGTATATACATCGCAATTCATTTTCCAATTTACCCACGTTTATCATGGGGTAAAATTTGAAGACAGTAGCCAACAAATGGATGGGAAATTGACGTGCAAATTTTGAAAAATATTTGGGGTTCATCAAAGAGAACGCGGCAAGGTGTTCAGTGCGCAGACGATCGCCTATTTGATTCACCAGAATGTCACAGCATTCCTTTGCAGACAAAATCAAACGCTGCGTTGTTTGCCCGCGGCGTAAAGAAGCACTCCATGTGTCGTCGTATTTTATTGTTTCCCAGATACGAGATACAGCATCGCAGAAGTCTGAAATACACGACTGCACAGACGCTCCATCCATTAGCCTTGACTGCAATGCGCCGTATAATACATCCACGTGATAGAATATTGTGGAGAAAAAATGAAAACTCACCATCTTCTAGCAGACGCTTTATACCTGTCGCCTCCCTCACAGAGCGTTCGTCCCAAACCGGAGAGCTCTGAATGCCATTGAAACACTCAATGAGCTCAGACCTAATTTCGGACACGCCCTGCACCACGCGTGATTGGAAGTTCAACGTGTTGGTGCACAAGCCGGGAGACGGCGGCTACATATCTGGCGAAGGAGGTCAGAGCGCTTCGGCAAAACGGAAAAAAATGAAAGAAAACCCCGAAACATTTGCAAAAAAATATACGGACGAGAGGGGTATCAAGACACATATTTTTAATAACGAGGTTAAATTAGTGTGCATAACAATGTAAAAAATGCGCATGAGGAAAATCTTCTTTTATATAAACTTGAACACCATGTTTCGACCCACTCATGACTGCCGCGCCGTCATAAGTTTGAGCTATCAATTTTGACTTCGCGTTGTAAGGCTGTAACACTTCTTTCAGTACAGCCGATATCCCGCAAGCCGTGCGATCAACGATTGATACAGGGCTGTGAAATCTCTCGGTAGGTTTACCATCTTTCACAAACCGAAAAATCACAGCCAGTTGGGAAACGCACGTGATGTCAGTTGTCTCGTCAGACTGAATCGAAAGGAACTGGCAATTCTCAATTTCCAGAGCTAAATGTTGTAAATAAATTTTTATACATTGAGTCGAGCAAATCATTTTGGATATCCTTAGATGTCCCTTTCGAAACAGTTGCGGCATCAAGATGATCTCTCAATACTGTATCTAGGGATGCGGTGTATTCCACCATATCCAAAAATACCCCTCTATTAGAAGAGCCAGCTCGTTCATCGTGCCCACGGAGGGACAGCTCGTGACAACCAATGAACTTCAAAACATCTATCAATCGACCGAGAACATGGCGGTTTTTCTCGACGTTTTGGTTGTGCCGACGAAACAGAAACCGCGGCGTCCTTCATCCAACTGTGCTGCAATATTAACATTTCCGAATGTTCGGTATTTTACTGCATTGTCCAGATGCTCCATAGAAGATTGATGATCCCTGGCACGCTCGGAAAGATGTTTAAGATCTCTAAAACCAAATTTACACCAACGTGAGTCACGGGCGGTAGCAAAAAGTAGGCAATAAAAACAAAAAAGTGCATTTTTGTCCTCGCTGTAACACAACCATTCGTGTTTTTTATACCAAGTTTCTGCGCAGAATGTACGCCGACGCTTTCCTCCGTCATGGGATTTTTCCAGTAAACAATTTTTTGGTTGATAAGGCCCAAGACGTTGTACCTCTATTTTTTGTTCCAGCGGCAGCTGCGAAAACGGAGTGCGAATAGTGCATCAACCTTATTTATTATGAGGTCTAAGGCTAAGAAATGCGAAGCCGGAAAGAAGTGAGGAGCTGGAAAATTGAAAGCAAATGGACTAAAGGTCTCTAACTGATTCAAATAGCGAAACAAGCGACAAAAACGAAGACGGGGAAACTATCAACTCTTCAAGCAACCAACGAACGAGAAGGAATGCGTGAATATGTCAACACGTTGTTGTAAGAAACGTCGGCATTGTGTCGTCATAATTTCTGGGCTAGCCCCGATGATTTAGTAAAAGAAACAGAAAACAAACGAGACAAACGCGGCGAGTGGAAGATAAAAGAGAGAATACGGATATACAATGAGCAACCGGGGCAAAATCGGCGTCGCCCCGTCGACGTTCGGCGAATGCTTGCGAGCGAAAAATGAACCATGTCGGGAGAATATGGCTAGTGTAGACAGTCTGTGCAACCGATATTGAGGTATTTTTCGAATATTTTTTATTATACCGAAAAAACAACCGGGGCATTGCCCCGGTTGGCCCTATTAACGCGCCGCCACTGCCAAATAATCTCTCACCGTTTTGTCTGATAAAGACGAGAATTGTTGAGACATCTCATCGGTTTCCATCTCCCCCGGGATAAATATGAAAATACTGTCTAATGAGCGAGTCTGGTGAAATGCCACCAGAACAAGCGCCATATAAGTCGCAACTGGTATTATTTCGAAACAATACAATAAATTTAAAAAAGTCGTAATATTCTACGTTAAGCGATAAATTCCGGACACCGGAAACACTAGGTCAAGCGATGATAGAGGAAACCTTAACCCAGTGGTCGGCAACTTTTTCCAAGTGACGCACCGGTAAAGCCTGACCAAAATTTTGGTGGACCACCTTCACACAAACGGACTAAGCCTATGCAATAAATTATACGCATTAGGAAATTTATGTTGACAATATACTAAATACGACGGTGATGCTATTTAGTGAGATATCTGCATTTGTTGGCTGGCGATTAACTGTTCCCATATTGGAGATATGGCCGAAATTGACACACGTAACGTGTTTTCTACATCCGGACTACTTCGTTATTGTAGTTATCAATATTGAAAACCAGGCCTCACATTAATAAGATTTTGGGAAAGGAAACAATGCCTGTACCCCTTCTGACTCTGTATTGATTGATGTTTGTTTTGCCATAACTAATTTTTTTACCCGATTTGCTAACTTAATTGTTATCCGGATTCTGAAGTATAGAATTAGCACTGACTAGGCATGATCGGTTAGCTACGAGCCAGTAATGGAGTAGTCACGTTCTTAGCGAAAATTATTTTGTTGGAGATATCTTATACGGACTGATGAGAGACACTCTTATACGGGCGCAGTGGAAACAATTGACCCAGCATTATTGCGACCTACTGACATGCCAATTGTTTGTGAAGTCAGAAATGCTGCTGAAATACATCGGGTTGGCTGTTGGGTGCTGTTTTTAGTCGTAGGGTTTGTGGTTAGATTGTAGAGGTTTTAAATTAGCCTTGTCCGTTTTTGTGTCACCTCTCTGCGGACCAGCGATGGGTCGCGGCCCGGTGGTTGCCACCATCGGTTACGTGAACCACCCTATGCTGAACTTTTTGCCACCGTAGGGTAGTTCAGGTAATCGCTTACAGCTTCTTCCGCCATCAAGTCCATGCATCGGAAAACAAATAACTGTATCAGATTAAACTACATTTAAAAACCTTGTTTCGTGAATCGCCACAACTCCAAAATTGGAACTTTTCTGCGGGCCGCGCAAATTTTCCTTGAGGCCCGCGGGCCGCAGCTTGCACACCCCTTCTCTAGTCGATAATATGATATCCTCTGATTACCCAACGCAGGTTCGCATCCCGTGTAGGTTAATTATCTGCGAGAGGAATTGCTGGCCCTCGAAAGCCGCAGGGTGGTTCATGTGCGCTAGTTGATTATGGTTCCCTCTATTATCAAGTATGTGTATATAAAACAAGTAACATGCCAAATAATCTCTCACCGTTTTGTCTGATAAGGATGAGAATTGTTGAGACATCTCATCGGTTTCCATCTCCCCCGGGATAAATATGAAAATACTGTCTAATGAGCGAGTCTAGTGAAATGCCACCAGAATAGCGCCATATAAGTCGCAACTTGTATTATTTCGAAACAATACAATAAATTTAAAAAAAACGTAATATTCTACTTTAAGCGATAAATTCCGGACACCGAAAACACTAGGTCAAGCGATGATGGAGAAAACCTTAACCCAGTAGTCGGCAACTTTTTTCCGAGTGACGCAACCGGTAAAGCCTGACCAAATTTTGGTGGACCACCTTCACACAAACGGACTTAAGCCTATGCAATAAATTTATAGCGCATTAGGAAATTTATGTTGACAATATACTAAATACGATATGCTATGGTGATGCTATATAGTGCGATATCTGCATTTGTTGGCTGGCGATTAACTGTTCCAGGCCTCCATTAATAATATTTCGGGAAAGGTATCAATGCCTTCTGATCTGGTCTGGGTATTGATTGATGTTTGTTTTGCCATAACAATTTTTTACCCGATGTGCTTATAGTTGTATATTATCCGGATTCTGAGTATAGAATTAGCAACTGACTGAGCATGACCGGTTAGCTACGAGCTAGTAGTGGAGTAGTCCCGTTCTTAGCGATAATTATTTTGTTGGAGATATCTTATACGGACTGATGAAAGACACTCTTATACGGGCGCAGTGGAAACAACTGACCCAGCATTATTGCGGCATACTGACATGGTAATTGTTTGTGAAGTCAGACATGCTGCTCAAGTAGCTACGTTGTGTTTGTCTGGTTTGCTGTTGGGTGCTGTTTTTAGTCGTAGGGTTTGTGGTTAGATTGTATAGGTTTTATTATGGCCTTGTCCGTTTTTGTGTCACCTCTCTGCGGACCGGCGATGGGCCGCGGCCCGGTGGTTGCCGACTACTGTTTCAAACGACCATCGGTTACGTGAACAACCTTATGCTGAACTCTTTGCCATCGTGGGGTGGTTCAGGTACGCGCTGGTCTGTTACGGCTTTTTCCGCTATCAAGTTCATGCATCGGAAAACAAATAACTGGCTAACTATGTCCAACATGGACTGCTAAATGGAATGATAACCGGACGAGAGAGAGTTATATTTAATATTACAAACAATGTCATGATACATTTGGAGCAACAGAAAATATAATTTAATCTAACAATAATTGGTTGATCATTATTTTGAGGGTCAGTATGCAAGACCGGTTAGGTCACCGAGGCTCCTGGCCCGTACTGTATTATATGCTATATAAAAAATCAATCAGATATAGCAGGGATGTGCAAACTGCGGCCCGCAAATAAAAACTGTGCGGTCCGCGGTGTGCCAATTTTGAATGATGTGCCGCGAAACGAGTTTTTAGTTTTGTTAATCTGGTGTGTGTGAGCAATTCCAATCTCATTGCGTCGCAAAGCCTATAGTAGCGCCTGCGTGCCACTGTCATATTAGCAGAACTAGCTAGCAAAATCCTGTTGAAAAGGACACGTTATAAAAACGAGTTTCTCATTCAAATCGTTCAGTCGGTGTGAAAATTAATTTGAAAAGCAGTTTTCAATTTATAAGTTTTAACTCGCCATTTCTGCAAGGACCCCTAACAGTGCCGTAAGATCAATAACGAAAGGAAACAATTTTTTGTGCTTGCAACTTCAGTAAAAACTTTACCTACTAAATTAATTCGTCCCGGAAGCACCTCCGTAGGTACAAAATTCCATACATAAGTAGGGACGCACACTGCCTGTCAGTGTCAATAACCTATTTCGTTCTAAGCCCCGAAAAAACTGGGACATCATATTTGTTTAAATTATAATAACGGTTAAAACTCGTAACAAATACATGTTAGAATTGATTACTTCATGCTAACTAGAAATGTACACGTGGAAAGAAGGAAGAAGAGAGAAATAACGAATAAAAACTACGATAAATATACATATGTTTATTTACCTATAGACTAGGGTGAGCAACCTTTTTCGGCTCAAAATCGGCTTAATCAGAGATACGCAATAATAAACATTTTAAACATGTACAGACAGATTCAATAATCGGGAGAATATCATTTCAACAAATGGATTTGATTACTTTTCTTATTCTATATCAGTGAGACTTCTGCTGCGACATTACCGCTGATCGAGAATTTGCATTGGGTTTATACTTTATAACTTCAGAGTAATACACGATCTACTGCTGGTTTCATCTTTCAGGCTACTCCTATTACGAGACTCAATAAAGTTCATAACTAAGAACCAAGATTCACAGGCATATGTAGATGAAAACATGGAGAGTAACGCAGTTGCAAAGTTTTTGAGACATCAAAAGTTTTCAGGAGTGGCATCACGCAATAGTTTGTTTTTTACACTTCTCTCTCGTATTCCCTTTCCTAATCGTTATATTTCTTTCGAAATTAATTTATAACAGTAAGTTGGCAGGTAAATCTAGCCAACATGAGCTTTACAACTCCATAAATTAAGCAGAAATGGAGAAAAACGGTGGCACAGACGAACTATATTATGTAAGAATGTAGCAAAATCAATGCAGCGCTCTTCTCCAAAGCTGACATTTGTTCTGTCATAATATATTTTTTTATAGACATAGGCCTACGTCATGAAAAGACAAAATGAGTTTATTTAACGAATTGTTAACAAACCATAATAAATAAACGAACACCGAGTTTCATCAGATAACTCATAGTCTTGAAACTTTTTATCTGAAGGAAAATGATCTCGTTTCCAAGGCCTCGCTCGCGTGCCGAATAAATGGGCTTGCGTGCCAAGATTGACACGCTTGCCAGGGGTTGCCCATCCATGGACTAGACGAAGACTGCGGAGAGTGGGAGGACGGCGGTCGAAGGAAGTGAGAACAGGCGGCAGAACGTAATGTACGAAATTGAGCAAACACACATGATATTTGAAAACATTTTTCATTGTATAATCGTCTATTCACTGAATTTCGATAGCAAGACATTGTACGTACCCGCGGGAAAAAAATGGACAATGGACGCGGCTGCCTTCGAATACGATGAAAAAATGAAATAAACTTGAATTGATTTTAACGGCGGCGCTAGTATATTTGCGAAGAACGATATTCGAAGGTCGCGATATTCTGAATTGGACACCCCTTCTTCAAGCACTGCATTAAATCAACCTAAAATAAACGAATATCACTACACACATTTTTTAAGTTTCGGTTTTTAGTTAGGCTTTCCGTGTGTAGAAAATCTTACGTTGGCCGACGCAATATTTTTACGAGAAAAATTTTCGTAAGTTGGATTTTCCGTATTCATAGCCTTTCGTAGATAGAGTTTCTTAGTGCATCCAATGACATTAAACAACATGATGCGCAACTCCGGCATTTTCGTCCGAAGATCGTATTCGATAGCACGCTCCAATGCACATACTTGACGAGACGAAAACGAGCGGATGTGTGCTGCTTTCAAGGCGTAGCACGAATGGTGTTCGTGCCTGCTTCGACAGTTGTTGTCGATTTTAATGATATTTTGGAAAGTTAAGGTAAAAAGAAATCGGAAAAAGGTAAGGTAAATACTATTGTGGTATATCACACCCGGGCATCGCACTGTTAAGTAAATGTGGAAAAGACAGCCTTTGTCAAATACTACGAAGTTATTAATTCAGTACGGTACGTAGTTGCCCATTTGCCGACATTACATATTTACTTACCCCTTATGGTTTCAAATAGTTCATGCACCTCCAGTTAGATTCTTTTAATCAGTGAGGATATTTACTCATTGTTGATTGCTGCTCATTGTAATATACTATTGCGCATTCACTTATATTTGCGTATTGAATCAAAGTGTTAACAAGTTCACCTAACATTTCACTCATACCGGTCTATCTTGTATAGTCTGATCTCTCAAGTATTTGGAGCCGCAAATGCTTGTAATTTTCTGACTAAACCCTTTTATTAGTTGGTTTATATACCAAATTCAGTAAAATATGAGATATTGGATTTATTAGCTTTTCCATTCTAAACCATATAGACTGCTTTATTTATTCTTAACGAAAATTAATCAATCTCCTCTCTTTCTTCAGATGTGAAAGTTGTGGACAAACCTGTCGAAGCATTGTGACTGCAGTGTTCACTATTAGCGCACTTTTTTGCGAAAATTGCGAAGCACTTTCGCAACTTTTTTAGGGACTGCGAAATAGCACTTTTTTCCGATTTTGAAGAGAAATAGCATTTTTTTTCGATTTTGAATGGAATAAAAATTCAAAGTTAACAAATATTTTCGAGTATTAAAGTGACAAATAAGTAACATACTAGTACTTTTGTAACTCAATTCTGCATATCATAACGATATTTACCGGAATTCTAACCTATGAGATGCAGACATAGGAGATAAAGCTTTTGCATTAACGGCAAAATTCTTGTTTATAATATGATTATTATACAAGCACACCGATTCCGCTTCTCCCGCAAAAACGCTCAGCGTCTTTAAAACCAGATGTTGGAATACTACACAGTGCGTTTCTTTCAACGAGAGTGGTCATGTGACTATCAATGATATCGTTGAATTCAAAATGACTATAAAAGTGTTAGTAAAGTGTTATAGTCACTTTGGTTGTATTGTGACCAAAGTGCACGATTTTCAAATCAGACGAAACTTTTAGCAGCATGTCACAGATTTGCAAAATCACCAAATTCACAAAATACCATTAAGTGTCATTTTATTGTAATCACAATGTTGAAAGCATGTGACATTTTGCGATATTTACACAACTATTTCTCATTGATATGCGAGTACCGATGGGCAAAATTCAATATTTTAACGAATAACAATATTTTTGGAACGTTGGTGGAAACATTAAAAAATCGGCAACAAAGCCTTTTTACTGATTAATTCCGTTGTAATCGCTAATTGTTCTTGTCACCGATCGTTTTGGCGGCGGTATCCAGGTTTTGTTAATCTATATTCCCGCCCTCTCTTTTTTACAAATATAAATTCTTGCGGGTCGGCGGACATCGAAGTTTTATATTTCGGGTTTACCCGTTTGTTCACATCGGCAACAGCTGTTGAAGACATTGAGGACTCAAATTAACATTTGCGTTGACTTTAATATTATCTATCAAGATTTGCAAATTTACAGTCCCAATTTTATGCGAATGGTAATATTATTGTCGATACCGTGATGCTGATATTTATTATGACGATAATTAACTTTCTCATGTTTTTCTATGGTGATAAACTTCACAAATCTGAAATTGTGCCAATCCTGAATGTTGATTTAAAATAGTGATTGAATAATTCGGCAATAAAGGCATTTCTGCGTGGTCATAAGACGAGATGAGGTTGATGAACAGCACTTCTTTTACAGGATATTTTACGTAAGCGACTTAATGCTAAAAAGATTGGACTCGAGTGCTTTTTTTTCGAGTGCTCGAGTGCCTAATAGAGGTCAGGCGCTAATTGTAACTGATTCCCTCAAGTTTCAACATGTTTTCAACAAAACAATACCCCGGCGATAAATTCACAATTTTATTTATGGAATTTGAAAATTCCCCAGTTTCTTGACGATATTGATAATGTCACGCCCTAACGCCCTAATTATTAGTGCAAAAAAATACTCCCCTTCTTCGCGGCGGTTTGACGGGTTCTTTGTTAATCTTCAGAAATTTCTGACACGGGGATATAGAATACTGAATCCGGAGAGTTCAATCCTGTCGACTTACTGGTGATTTTCCGTTTGGAATGCGTGGAACATTCTCTATTTTAAATAATGACGTTTCGCGGACTAGAGTTCTCCCCGAAATGATGTGTACCAGACGTTAGTTAGACGATAGATAAAACATTAGATAAATATATTTCATGACGCCCCGTTTTCGAAAATACAAAATTATATCCTAACCTATGAGATGCAGACATAGGAGATAAAGCTTTTGCATTAACGGCAAATTTCTTGTTTATAATATGATTATTATACAAGCACACCGATTCCGCTTCTCCCGCAAAAACGCTCAGCGTCTTTAAAACCAGATGTTGGAATACTACACAGTGCGTTTCTTTCAACGAGAGTGGTCATGTGACTATCAATGATATCGTTGAATTCAAAATGACTATAAAAGTGTTAGTAAAGTGTTATAGTCACTTTGGTTGTATTGTGACCAAAGTGCACGATTTTCAAATCAGACGAAACTTTTAGCAGCATGTCAACAGATTTGCAAAATCACCAAATTCACAAAATACCATTAAGTGCCATTTTATTGTAATCACAATGTGAAAGCATGTGACATTTTGCGATATTTTACACAACTATTTCTCATTGATATGCGAGTACCGATGGGCAAAATTCAATATTTTTAACGAATAACAAATATTTTTGGAACGTTGGTGGAAACATTAAAAATCGGCAACAAAGCCTTTTTACTGATTAATTCCGTTGTAATCGCTAATTGTTCTTGTCACCGATCGTTTTGGCGGCGATATCCAGGTTTTGTTAATCTATAATTCCCGCCCTCTCTTTTTTACAAATATAAGATTCTTGCGGGTCGGCGGACATCGAAGTTTTATATTTCGGGTTAACCCGTTTGTTCACATCGGCAACAGCTGTTGAAGACATTGAGGACTCAAATTAACATTTGCGTTGACTTTAATATTATCTATCAAGATTGCAATTTTACAGTCCCAATTTTATGCGAATGGTAATATTATTGTCGATACCGTGATGCTGATATTTATTAAGACGATAATTAACTTTCTCATGTTTTTCTATGGTGATAAACTTCGCAAATCTGAAATTGTGCCAATCCTGAATGTTGATTTAAAATAGTGATTGAATAATTCGGCAATAAAGGCATTTCTGCGTGGTCATAAGACGAGATGACGTTAATGAACAGCACTTCTTTTACAGGATATTTTACGTATTCGACTTAATGCTAAAAAGATTGGACTCGAGTGCTTTTTTTTTCGAGTGCTCGAGTGCCTAATCGAGGTCAGGCGCTAATTGTAACTAATTCTCTTAAGTTTCAACATGTTTTCAACAAAACAATACCCCGGCGATAATTATAGCCAAAATGTTACCGAGCAATTCACAATTTTATTTATGGATTTTGAAAATTCACCAGTTTCTTGACGATATTGATAATGTCACACGCCCTAATTATTAGTGCAAAAAATACTCCCCTTCTTCCGCGGCGGTTTGACGGGTTCTTTGTTCCAATCTTCAGAAATTTCTGACACGGGGATATAGAATACTGAATCCGGAGGGTTGAATCCCTGTCGACTTACTGGTGATTTTCCGTTTTGGAATGCGTGAACATTCTCTATTTTAAATTAAATGACGTTTCGCGGCTAGAGTTCTCCCCGAAAATGATGTGTACCAGACGTTAGTTAGACGATAGATAAAACATTAGATTAATATATTTCATGACGCCCCGTTTTCGAAAATACAAATTATATCGCAAAAAATGCGTTTGATACATTTGGAATGAAACATTATTTACGGTTAATTCAGATCATATTTTACTTCATGACACCCGGTATCCGAAAATACAGTTGTATTGCGAAAAATGTGTTTTGTTACATTTAAAATAAAACATTTTTGCGATTAATTTAGATCATATTTTACTTTTCAGGACACTCGTTTTCGAAAATACAAGGTTATATCGCAAAATGTGTTTTGTTACATTTAAAATAAAACATTTTTGCGATTAATTTAGATCAAATTTTACCTTTCACGGCAATCCGTTTCCGAAAATACAAAGTTATATCACAAAAAAATGCGTTTTGTTACATTTATTTTGAATTCCCAACAAAATACATATTTTCCCTAATTAAAGTCGTCGATGAATCTGTTCCTGTCGTCAAGCTGACACACGTTTGGACGAGTGTGGGGCGGTTTTTTGGTCGACGATAAATTAAAAAGTTGCCACACGTTATTTGTATAACGATAATAACTGAAAATTAGATTTTATAATAGAAGTGAATTTGTCTCAAGATGGTATTTTACGATTCTTGCCCACAGAAAATAAACACGCTGACAGGCTTGGTTATAATTGATATTCGTTTAATTTATTTTACACTATTAATAAACCGCCACACCAAGTGCGGCCATATAAATTGCAGTCGCATCGGGTATAATTATAATTTTCAACAAAACAATACCCCGACGGTCATTGAAGCTGAATTCGTTACCGAGTAATTCACAATTTATTTACGGAATTTGCAATTTCAAGATCTCACTTGACGATTTTGATGATGTCATGCCCTAATTATTACTGCTTAAATGCCTCAAAATCAACAAATGTAATCATTTTCGGACGATAACAGGCGCAACAATTCGTAAACGAGCCGTTTTAACGAAATTCGCGATTGATTTTACCTCTCTCTTGTTTACAATTTTAACATCCCGCCGCCATGTATGGTCGAATAAAATGTTCACATATTCGAAACATGACTTGGCCAAGGATGGAAGGGATCACTAAAGAGCTAAGAGAAAGTACATACGCGAGGGTTATGATATTAGTATCGAGAATATTTGTGAGCATATCACGGAAATATTTTGCACCCGGGCTGTTTGTTGGCAGAACAACGATACGCTAAAGTTAATTGATCATATACAGGGAAGTATTTATTTATCATCTCACATGCGAACATCGAAGTTTGGGCGGAATTGTAGCGATATGTTGTCTTTCTAAATAATAACCTCTTCAATAAATGTTCATTTTACTTTTGCGTCTTTATTATATGTCCCGGGTTTTCATTAATTTCAAATTCGAAATTGTCCGAAATACTCCAACAGGTGTATAAGTACAATAATAATAGTACCTGTACCAAAGTACTTACCAGGGGAAGTTTATCCACACCACGCATGTGTTAATTGGCTCGTCGTTAACTCTCGTTATTTTTAATTTGATTGTTTTACATTCTGCTTAAAAAACAATGCGTTTTGCAGTCGTACTAACTAAATCTCGCGACCAAATCTTTTTGTTGTATGGGCACTCGTCTTGGCGACAATTTATTGCCGACTGAATTTTAATTGTGTTTTAGGATAAGTTATTTTCTGTTTGTTGATTTCTAAACTTTACAAACCGTGGGTAAGCAATTACTATTAATGTGAGATTTTGTGCATATGAACGATTTGAATTATCGCGACTGGCTGCTCCGATATCTGAGAATGAGTATATAAGCGTTCATGTGGTCGAATAAAAATTATTTATCAAATGGATTGGTCTTTCGAGACACTCTCAAAATTATTTGGGATCCACTATCATACCATTCGTTTATTTTTTATATTCATGTTTTTTCAAGAATCACCCTCGTTATATTTCGTGTACCTTCGCAAAAGAAACTCTTTGTCATCGTTCCTATTTAGTGTAATTGAAATATATGGAAACCTTGCAAGTGGCGCTTGTGATGCGAATATGTTATACTAGGTCCAGCAGCATTACCAAAGAGTGCTATTTATGAATGCTGAAAGTACATGGCATTACTAAACATTTTGCCAATTTATGATGCTTTCTGCCTGATTTAAACTAACTCGCACGCAAACCAAGGCATGTCGACATTTAAAAATTACTTGTCTTTGGGTAAGCTCTGAAATAGTATAATATGAATGTAAATGAGAAATTAGGTCACGCTAGCTCACGAAAGGGAGGATTTTCAAAGTGATCTTGTGTAATATTTCGGAGAAAAAAGTTTGAAAGGAAAGTATGTCAACCTATCTCCTAAAACAGGGGAGTATCCTGCGTAATATTTGGGAGGGAACGTAGGTTAACCTATCTTTTAAAACAGCGGGTGGCGACTTTCAAAGTGGTTCAAAATCACAAATTAATAATTATCAGATTAGGTTTAGGGATAAATCGAAATCATTTTATGATTTTTTATAATAATTACAGTAACTTGCAAATGTTGCAATAATAGTGGAATGCAAATATCAATATGTAATTGCATTTGAAATTGAAGAAAATAACAAAACTTAATCCAACTGTTTAGTTGCATCACAATATATGACACAAACTAAAACTATCTTAAAAATATCTTTCAAGTATACATTATCAAAAACTGTTTGCGGCCCTTTTTACAATTTCCAAATCGCAATGAGACTCTCGAAAACCCATGAGTTTGAACCACTGATCTATTCTAGACGATTCAAGCATGCTTTGGGAAATAATATCACTTCACTTAAATTGAAATAATCTTTGCTAATTAAATACAAAATCGTTGCTATCATAAAGGTAAACCAATTCAGCCACTCGAAATATATTGCCTTCACAAAGCAATGGAGGCAAAATTGAGAGTTCATGAGCTATGAACATTTGTTCTTTTCTTTGTCTTGAACTTTTCATACTCCACAGCCCCTATTAATTTTTTATAATTTTAATTACCATGTGATGGTCATACATATCTTTAACTTGTATTCTCTGTCATGATGTAATTATCTCAATGTGCCAAACTATTAATTAGTGTGCATATTTGCTTCCAATGACATAATGTATTGTCTTGTTTATTACCTCAGCTTGGAGTATTGACAGAAAAAGGTGCTAGTAAATTAGGCAAATTTTTTTTAACTCTTTGTTATAATCAGAATTCACAATCAACAGAATATAACAGCCAACAATCAATAAGAATTTATGTGAAATCCTCAGAATAAATTTGTCTAAAATCGGAGAAAGGCAAAAAATATAGGTAGTTTCCACTTTCCATCCACACAGCATTTCAAGAAGACTTGGCTCGAGACAAACTAAATGACATCGTCAGGTGATGGGTAAGCGCTGCAGTTGAATTCAGCCCTGCAACCTCCTGCTATAGAAGGATAATATTAATTAGTGGGCTATGAGATAAATTCCTAAATTTAAACAAACCTATCTACGATGCATTATGTACCAGCAATGTTACCTACGATTAACTGAATATGTAATATGTCTAATAAATTCACTAGGCCGCGAGCCGAGGACATTTATCTTTCAGTTTCGTAGCGCACATCAGGTAACTACCTGAAAATGATTTTAAAATGTTCCTTAGAAATTTAGTAACAAATATTGCCTTGTTCCCACTTCCAAAAGTTGCACGTTTTACAGAAAAGACGCTTTTACTACAATAAATATGTGTTACCATCTGTCCTATTTTCTCTGCTTTTCCGGTATCATGGGCCAATGAACGCAGACTTCTGCACGACGTAACAGTCAAGTTAGTCAGCTGTAGGTGGATCCCCAGTGGTCGGATGAATATCAGATGTACTACAACTGCTCGCTTTTGCGTTGAGTAGCCTTTCCATAGTTTTTTTCAGTTACCGGTAATATTAGTTCAGTTATTCTAAGGAGGTGTTGAAAAGTATGGGTAAGATATTAAACACTTGTATATCCTTACCATAAATAGCAATATTAGTTGAGCACTAGCTCATAAGACGTTGTTAAATAGGTACGGAGCGGTAACTCCAAGGAAGGCTAGACCTAGAATAATATGTCACAAACAACGATATTTTCTGGCTTGCATGAAATGTTTATGATTAATTTAATGACTCTTCTTGACTATTCAGCAGACTTATACTACTATATAGGCCACAGCATATTTGGAAATAGAAATGAATGGCTGTTTCTGTAATGCACGGTTGTGTGAAAGAGAAGAAATTATCAATTTTACTAATGTCGGTTGGTCTAAATCTAAATTCATAGAGTCGACAAGAACCTGGGAAGCAATGATAAGTTATGCCGGAGTGGAAAGAAAGGTAGCATTGGAAACGATTGAGAGGTGAGAAATCAAGTTGTAGACAAACAGTTGATGTTTTAAAATATAGTCTATAGTCCATACTCATACTGTCATAGGACATTTCAGACTGTGATATATCAAAATTTAGTGTAGATATAGTCTAGTAATGGTATGCAAACACTGCTGGACTGTAGTACATGCAATGAGCATATATACGCTCATTTAGTACATCAGATAAAATGCATTATGTATTCAAGGTATTAGTTAGTATTTAGGGGTATTTTTAAACTCATGCTGCTCCAAATATTATTTTCTTCCTCATTTTAGATACTGTACTACAAAAGAAAACGGCAATGTTCCACCAATCCGACCTAACGCAGGCTCTGATCCCTGCTGCTATCAGTGCTATAAAATGGATTAAACAAGAAGTCTTGAAGCTTAAAGGTATATGAGAATCATAATAGTTGCAAACAGCTTAGATGGGCTATTCATATTGAAATACTTTAGCACTTTTCTGCAATTGGAACTGCCCATCAAATTCATGTTGGAGACTTCATTGAGATTTTCAATTCATTTTTTTCCCTCGACTATGAAGATCTTTTGAGGTTAACGAGGCATTAATAAATAAAGCTGAGGAATTTGAAGAGGATATGAAGAATGTAAATGATACCAGGGCACGTCTATTTAACACTGTCAAACATAAGGATTATACTCTCCACCCAACAATGATTCACTGAAGAAGCATGTGGCCCTCAAATCAGTTCTTGAGTTGGCAAACTGCAAGTGTAAGAAAAATAGTCAAAATAATTTATGAAAGTGTGCCAAAATCAACTTAAATTGCACAGATTTTTGTTTTTGTATTGACTGCAAAAATCACAGTACACTTATAGAGGAAAAGTCGATTTTTGAGATAGTGGATTTCGAAAACAATTCAGAAGAAAGTGAATTAGATATTACAGTTGATTTAATAAGTATCATTTATTTGTTGTTTTTTCGGACATTTGTTAGTGTCGTAGTCCTGTTTCTAGAAATATTATTGCCTTTGTTCAAATACATAACCACATAAACTAAAAAAAGATTAATTGTAAATTGTAATATTTCTGTTCACTATTTTATGTACATATTGTACATTCATTTAATTTTCTTGACTTTTGCTGTAAATTTCTAAGTGAGAAATAACTGATTTATTTGTGTTTTCGTGCTCACGATGTTAATTTGTGACTTCATTGCTTAAAAATAAATACGTTTGATAGCCTCTATAAAATGGATGTAGCTTTTTATGCTGTTCTTGTTGTAAACTGCTTGTGGTTATTACATAAAATTTATTCGCAAATGTGAATCAGCGTTGTTGGTGTCGCTGCTTTCGAGCTCACTCCCAACTCCTGTCACACAATTAAAGTATTTTTTGTTGTTGGTTACATGTTTGCCATATTTTTCGTAATCTACCTAATAAATTATGATTGACTGAGGAAGTCCGAGCAAAACATTACAGGAATACATTTGTGTTAGTGTGCTGTAGGGCTCTCGAATTGCATAGTTCTTATGTATGTGTTGTAACTTATGGTTATTGAATTTCCGGGAACCTCTTATATTCAATTTCGCACCAGGATTGTGGAACAAGCTGTAATGCGTTCATTATGTTCGTTTTCACACAAAACTGAAGAATTGATTTAGTTACGGTACCAGATGTGCGCTACGAAACTCATTTTCTGGGCGTTTTCATGGCTTCGTCTCACGGCCCATATCCGTGGTAAGGATCTACAAGTGTTTAATAACTTACTTATACATTTTTCAACAACGTCTTAGCATAACTTAACTAATAATAACTAAACAGGGCTATGGAAAGCCTGCCCAACTCAGCGCAAGGTCGAGCAGTAATAACTAAAATTCATCCGCTCGCTAACAGCTGGTTTAATTCAATTGTTACGTCATGCAGAAGTCATTGTTCCATGCCGAAAATGTAGAGAATATAGGACAGATCGTAGCACATATTTCTTGTAGTAAAAGCGTCTTTTCCGTAAAACGTGCAACTTTTGGAAGTGGGAACAAGGCAATATTTGTTACTAAATTTTTAAGGAACATTTTAAAATCATTTTCAGGTAGTTACCTGATGTGCGCTACGAAACTCACTTTCTAGGCGTTTTTCAGGGCCTCGGCTCGCGGCCTACACCTACAAAAGCAAGTTCGATAGGTGCAAACTTTGTGTTATGGAATTGTATCACAGCACAGTTTTGTATGACACCCTCTTTAAATGAAATTTCAATGATTAAGCGCAAACATTAAATTACTAACTTTGAACTTTGTCATTATCTGCAAAAATGTTCCACACAAAATCTTTCCGCTATCGCGTTTGTTAATCCTTCTCTGATAAAAAAAAAAACGTCTATGATGTCCCAAATTGCTCTTTACAGCTTGCCTGCCATTCCAGCTTTCCCAAGTGAAGCAAAACTTCTTAGATATAGAGATTATTTTGTTTCGTTACAGGCGCAAAAAGGCAGGTACAACACGTAAAAAAGACGCCAAGTAGCAAAAGCGAGCGGAAAACGGACGCGAAAGGCGACGAGAAATATGTGCATTGGAGCGTATCATGAAATACAATCTTTCGCCTGTAGTCTTATGGAGTGACGTCAGAGTTGCCTATCATGTTGTTTAATGTCATTGGTGCATCCCGTGGCTTCCAGTTGTATCTGCCCTCCCCGTGTAATAAAGGTTACACCACAGAGAATGATATAGCATCGGCATAAACGTGAGAGGCCGTGGTTTGCTATATTATTAATTTATCTTATCAGCTTGCTTCTCTTCTGTGATAAATATGTGAATCCCATCCTGAGTAAATAAAAATGTCAAATATTATTACAGCGCTCCCAAATTCGCAATCAGCGCTCCCACAGTTACGCAAACGTCCATCGGAGGGCGTGTTCTCGCACTACGCTGGTTAGGAACGGAGACCGATTTTCTGAGACTTTTAATCTGCAATATACCGGTCAGCCGGTACCGTTTCTCAAAAGCGAAGTTGATTTCAATTGAGATAAATATGTCGCCGGATGAGAACAGAAGGGGTCTAAGTCACATTTTTTAACATTTCACTTTTTCCAATATTTACAATCAATAATAAAAATTTTAGCTGGACTTACTGACTTAGGTCCTTAATATTTTCTAGAAGTTAGAAACAGAATGGGCCAAAGTCCTTTTTGGGGGGGAAAAAAACATAAAAAAAATATTGATTACAAAGATATTCTCATCCACACATAACCAGAGATCAGGTCCTTACTAAGTGTAAATATCTAGATATTCAAAAAAAGAAATTCAAAATGGTTTTTTGCGTTTTGCTCAAAACTCAAAATTGTGACTTAAACTTGCCTGTTCTGTTCTCATCCGGCGATGTGTTGTCTTGACTATAATGATTGTTAGGCAGTTATTGGTACGTAACATATTGTGTGTGAATTGTTTCAACTCGCACAGTTTGCCAAATAATAGTCGTGTTTCAGAGACAAATAATGTGTTCGATTTATTGAACTATATTTTGGGACATTTTGAAATCAAGAGAACTGTGTCCTACTAGGTTCCATATTTCAATCATCAGATAATGTTAACAGGTTAAAATAGACTTCTATTATGAAATAATGCCTCAATTTAAAAGCAAGTGCGGTAGCATACCACACAGATGCTGATAGCAGACACAACTTTTGGTATCGTGGAATTCTTATTGGGTTTCTTTTGCTGACTTGAACTTCTCCAAGATTTGCATCAACCAATTTTCTACAATATTCCATTCCCTTGGATATTGCTTGGACCCCGGCATACGTGCTTTCGAATGAATTCTCTCTTTATTTAAAAATGGCGACAATTTTTTACGAATGCATGAGTGGAATATTCAGTTCCTCATGTTATTTTGTGATCTATGGATTTTTGGTTTACGTCACAATTCCGCTGATTTTCAAGATTTATCCAAAAATCGTCTTTGAAGGATTATTTCTCAACAGAGTCTGCCCACCTGTATGGTTACTGAAGCTGAACAAACCAGACAAAGTAAGACTTTCTACAAGACGTTTGTATCAGTGAGTGCTTCTGAATGAGTGCCCATAACTTTGCTCAGAGATGAGTCTCCTTATCTGAGTGTGTGCGAGTAACTCTGCTCAGAGAAGCGTCTCCTTTACTTTTGAGTGAGTACCCGTAACTTTGCTCAGAGATGAGTCTCTTTCACTTATGAGTGCCTGTAACAATGCTCAGAGATGAGTCTCCTTTGCTTCTGAGTGAGTGCGTGTAACTTTGCTCAGCTATTAGTCTCTTTTACTTCTGAGTAAGTGCACTTAATAACTCCGATCAGTAATATGTCCCTTCACTTATGAGTAAATGCACTAAACCTTGCTTCAACCAGATACCCTTATTATAGTGATCAATTCCTAACTCTAAATTCTCTTCTTTTACTTCAGGCCTACAATCTTAAAGAGAGCAAGAACTGCTATGTGAAGTCTTCGAGTGGAAGTACTTTAGGCGTTTGGCATATTCCGCCAGTCACTCAGTACGATACTCCAGAGGTCAAATCAGGGTCATTACAAGACGCTGAGAAAATCATCATTTATTGCCATGGCAACTCGTTTCATCGTGGTTTCAAGCATCGAAGAGATTTATATTCAGAGCTGCAGAAATCAGGTATGAATAATATGGTCGAATTCTTTTTGTCAAACTCAAAGGTACTCGGAGCCGCAACATTTACTCTAATGTCAGTGGCTATTAAAACTACCGAAAACCACTTCTGATGCAATAATTCAGTTTCTGACAAAATAAAAATAACTTGAAATTAAAAAGAAAAAGTTTGTTTAGACATAATTGAATCACTTTGATGCGACCTATTGTTCCGCTCACGACTTCTGTTGTCATGTGTAATTAGTGAGTAGTAATAGACTTTATGTCTCCGACTTTCATTGAATCCCCACGGCTTCTAACAAAAACGGCTGTTGCCACTTTGATTCATGGGAGCCAGAGCTCCGAAAACAGAGAGTCGCATGCTGCTGATCGCTGGTCTACCCTAACTAATTGTGAGACAGCGTTGGTAAATTAGTTAGAACTAGAATATTGCATCATAAGTGGTTTTTCGATAGTTCTAATAGTATCTGACATTAGAGTACATGTTGCGGCTCGAGTAGGTTTGAGTTTGGCATAAATGTTACATTTTATGAACAATATATACAGTGTTACAAAAGTGAAAAACAATAAGCCTCGTGCCAAAACTACATTTAATCCCAATCTCAACAAATTCCTATTTTTCGCTAGAACATCAAAATTTGGTTTTATTTCAGTTGTGGCAGCATCAGGCAGGCCAGATTGAATAACCCAACGGGCCAGATTTGGCTTGCGTAGTTTGCCCATGCCGGGTGTAGACGATGCCATATGGCTCTTTTTGATGCCAAAGGTTGCCAAATCGTGGCCTAGGCCAGGGCTACTCAGCTATTTGTTTAAAATTATTTGGGTCCGGTCTTTACAGAAATTGTGTTTCGGCATCCTTAAAGCACACTTCCTCGGCCGGCTAATGATTATTAGCAAATCAAGATTGTTTATTATGATGTAAGGTATTTTCATATATATTCGAAACTATAAAATTCATTTTATAAAAGAAAACTTCAAAAGTGGGGCTAATGATCCAAAATAAAGAATTAGGTGCGGTCCGAATCAAATACTCGAAAAGTCCGGATTCGGACCGCGGTCCGCCAGTTGAGTAGCCCTGGCCTAGACATGTCAGTGGACATAACGATCGCTTCAATATTATGTTGTTGTTTTTCGTCATCATTATCATTAAAAAATCGTTTTTTTTCGAATACTGGACCAGTTGCTTTGAAATTTTCAGTGGTTAATAAAGATTGATATTTTTACCAGAAGGCTATTACGGTACTTTTATTTATTCCTAAATTTTCTATGGATCTTATGAGATCTAATATTTCATCCAAAATTGTGCTGTATTACTTTTTAATTATGGGAACACGGTTTTTAATCCGCCAAGCGTGACGGCTGACTGTGAAAATTCTTGCGACTGAAAACTCGGAAGTATTTTGAGGTTACGGTATCAATAACGTCAAAGGTAAGGACTGCATCGCTCTGGTCCACGTGTCCATATATTTGAGCGTTGCTCTCCTGTTGTATCAATCTGCTCATTCACACAAATAAAATCTTTTTCATTTTCACCAAGGATTCCACATCATAGCTTTTGACTACAGTGGATTTGCGGACTCTACCGGTCAGCCGAGCCCAAGAGTCGTGGAGGATGCAATTAGCGTGTATAAGTGGACGGTCAAGCAGGTTGGATTATGTTTTATCATATTTGTCACTGCTTAATCATATGGCGAATATCAGCAAAGCAGAGGTACCATATATAAATTGTATATAAGCACAGTTTAAACTAAAAAAAAAAGTTCCCAAACTAAAGGGTCGGCTTATATGCGCCTCACTCTAATCACACTAAATTTCGGCTTCATAAGCGCATAACCCTGATCGTGCGGGGTCAACTTATACATTCATAACACAGTTGCCTGTCAATAGGGAATTCCCCTTTATGTTATTCCCTGATTACCAAGTTATAAAAATCGAATCAGTAATTGTCAAATTTCTGACACTTAATGTATTTAATCACTCAGCTCCAGAAAGAAGATGTGACAATCGTGCTTTGGGGTCATTCACTCGGCACTTACATCAGCACGAGGGCGCTATCGCTCATGTACGACCAGAAAGATGGCACTCGACTCCCTGACTGTCTGATACTTGAAGCTCCGTTCACGAATACATATGATGCCGCAGACTGCTTCCCACTATCTAAGGTGAAATTCATATTTTGTTTCATTTCAGTACTCCCGTAGCATGTGAACCAAGATGGCGGACATCTGAACGAAGTATGTGTACCAGGTTAGGTTTAGGCAATGATTTCAGGTACAAATACTACAAAGTCACTTGGCTAGTCCCCGAACTCGTAATAGAACTAAAATAAGGAAAATTGGAATAAAATTATGGACTTACCCTAACCTGGTACACATACTACGTTCTGGTGTCCGCCATCTTGGTACACATACTACGGGAGTATGCTCATTTCAATGATGTGATATAGTATTATACGATGCTTATTAACGCTTTTTTCACGTGCAAGGCCAGGCACCAGTAGCAACAGATACTCGTATCTAACGATATGCAAGGATATACTATCTTTTGGAAGGGCTCAAATCTTTCCAGTTTGGTCCTTGTTAACAGAATTCTGTTAATTTTTGCGAACACTTATTAACTAGTTGCTGATCACTCTTTGGGGACCTCTGTACTATGCCATTGTGGTAGTGCGTCAAGACTTTTGAATTGAATAACATCTAAAAATTGTATTTATTACATCTCTCTTCCAGTATTTCTATCTGCTCTATCCCTTCATGAGGTCTCAAGTTCACAAGAATATCAAACAATATGACGTAGAGCTCAGGACGGAGAAGTATCTGCCGACAATAAAGGCTCCTGTTATGATCCTACATGCTAAAGATGATCAGAGGTATGTAGGCAGAAATAATTGAAAGGTATGGCTTGCCAGTTGGTGTATCGTCCTAAGCGTAAGTAACACGCTTACGTGGCGCTCCTCAAGAGTTCACAGGTTCAAAACATGTTATTTATGAGAATATGGCTTGCAGAACTGTTTACTGTCGTAAGGTGGTTCATGTAACCTCCATCATCAAGTTATGTCTCGTAAATTCATCATCATCATCATTCACAATATTTACCGGTACGGTCTTACAGTATGGTATTTAATATAAGTTTATTTTGACTCCTCAGCATAACAAGCGCTATAATGCCTAATTGTCAGATTGATTAAAACAAAATAATTAACCGATTAGCTCCGTGCATCAAGTCCAAGGAGGGGGGAAGAGCGGTCGCCCCAATTTTCTTGTCCCCAAAAGTATAATAAAATGTCATCCATGCATTGGAAAACAAATAACTGGCTAAACAATCCCATAACCGACAAGGACTGGTGATCGGACGAGAGGCCACGGTTCGCTATATGATTAAGCTGTCCTAGCGGCTTTTCTCTCCCTCGGGATAAATATGTAAATCCTATCCTTCGCTTTTTATTGATACCTCATCAGAATTTTACATGCTTAAAGCAAGCCAGGGTTTGTAAAAGGGTATTCCTGTAGTATGTGTACCAGGTTAGGGCACAATTTCATTCTGATTTTCTTACTTTAGTTCTATTACGTGTTCGAGGACTGTTTGTGTCAGCCAAGTAAATATATCCCCTGCCCATAGGTTTCAGTCCCTTTACCCAAATTGATGTCAAGTAGATGAACAAAATTAGTTACCTCCATTTTGGTACACATGCTTCTGGAGCGCTTCCCAAAGACACACTTATTCATGTCTTAGCCAGCATGGTCAACTTTGTTACACGTCTCTCAAGTCAAGTCAAACGATTTCCAATGACTCTGGCTTTGATTACAAGAAAACTGGTTGCCCTTTGACACATTTCTGGAGCGCCCTGTAAAAGCAATATTTGCATGGTGTTAATGCAACATTAATGCAAAGTCTTGGTGGTAGGCCCTATTAGCTTCGCTTCCCAATCGACTCGGATTCGCTTTCTTTTGAAATAAAAAAATCCAATTCTCAAACCAAAGTATTCCATTCCTTACAGAATCGACATTCATCTCGGTGAGACTCTGTACAAAAAGACGACCTCTGACCCCATGACAAAATCTCCTTACATTCGTTTCATTCGAATGCACGAAGATTACGGAGTGAAGCATTACACTGCTAAGCATCCTGAGATAAGGCAGTTAGTGCATGATTTCATGGCTGAGGTAGCAAAGGTGAAAGGTGATCAGGAACAAGGAAGTAAAAATAGATTTGAATTGATAGATATTTAATTTTTCATTTTACTTGTTTAATTAGGCAATAAATATAAATGCTTTGGTCGAGTAGCAAAGATCAAAGGTTACCAGGAAATATGAAGTAAAACTGATTCAAGATTCATTTTTTTTATTAACCTTTATTTTGTTAATGAGACAATTAGAGGCAAATTGAACTTGCATTTCTGGAATTACGACAAGTGATACATGGGCTTGGTTTTGTTAGGTAAACCCTCGGCATTGATTTCTCCTGAATCAGTTAGAATAGGGGTGGGCAAACTGCGATCCACGGGCCAGTTATGGCTGTCCGAAGTGTTTCAGTCGGCCTGTTATGCTATATATTTGTGAATGGACTGTTTCTTATTCGTAGTTTTGAGCCTCCGGCCCAGTAACCAAGTATTATCTGTAACAGGCCCACTCAGAAAAGTAATTGCCCATTACTTACTTAGAATATCATTTTATATTGGTCCATCTCAAGTAACTTAATTATTCATAGACTTTTTTTTGGTACTCCCAAAGTCTGTGAACCAAGATGGTCGACACCGGAACGTAGTATGTGTATCAGGTTAGAGTTGGGCCATATTTCAAGTACAAATACTACGGGAGTCACTTGGCTAGTCCCTGAACTCGTAATAGAACTAAAATAAGAAAAATTGGAATAAAATTATGGCCTAACCTTAACCTAGTACACGTACAACGTTCCAGTGTCCGCCATCTTGGTTCACATACTTCGGGAGTACCCTATTTTCTGTGAAGTTACAAAGGACAACTACTGTTAACGCCCAGCATTATAACCATTCATGTTCATTCAACTCTTCCCAATTTTCATGCTAAGATTTTATAGTCTATATTTCTATAATTAAAAGTATTCCAACATAACTTATTAATGGATTGTAGTTTATATTCTCATTCTTAACTGTTTATTTATTACTCAAGATGCCAATGGTCAGAATTAGCAAGTTACAAATATGCTCGAAATAGAGTCGAATCACTCAACCAAAGTAGAAAGAGTTCTGATAGAAGAGTTGCAAGTTTGCCCCTTAGCCCCCCACTATGTATGGAAAAAAAACAATTATTCATTTCTTAGTGTGCATGGGCCACCTCATAACATGTCTCTCAAATCAAGTCAAACGATTTCCAATGACTCTGGCTTTGATTACGAGCAATCAGGTTGCCCTTAACTTAGATGCTAAGAGTTGAGTTTTCTTTACTTCTGAGTTCGCGTGATCTGGCTTTGAAAAAATTCTCTACTTTACTACTGGGTGAGTGCCTGTAAACTTTGCTCATTGATGAGTTCCTTTACTTCTGAGTGATTATCAGTGAGTGGCTGTAAACTTTGCTCAGAGATGAGTCTCCATTGTAGTTGACGTATATAACCTTCGTTGAGCAAATTCACTTGATAAATGATAGGCTAAGCTTTCACGTACTATTGAGCAAATTTGTTTTGATTTTTATTGTAAGATGTATAATCCCCTATGCACTGTATATGTTTAAATATGTAATTATTTTATCATAATTGTTGATTTGATTCCAATTATTTTGTAACAATCCTATCTCAATGCATTTAATCCACTGAGAAAAATAAACTTTGCATTATCTAGAGAAGTTGTCTGATCTTATGTTTATGTCAAAAAAGTTGACGGGCTAGAACTAGGGTTAACATATTTTTGTGACCTCAAAGTGGGACGCCTCTAAAGGCCCATAGCTATGATTTTTCATTACTTTAACGTTAAGCACCCTGTTGGCGCATGGGGCTTACACGTAACAAATTGTAGCAATTATCCGTGAACAATGTTAGCGGGAAACAACGAAACAAACAAAACCACGCATCCACCTTCATTAAGTAGGCTACCGGTACGCTACACAGCAACAACAGTATCGAGAACATGCTAATCGGTATTGTTCGTGTATTAGACTGGCTCAAGGCCAAAGCGAGACAAATAGCTGACCAGTCTGGAACCCGGGACAAGACCTTGAAAAGTGGGACTGTCCCACCTAAAATCCTAGCTAGGTAATAGCTATGGTAATCCTAGCTAGAACGGGATTTTGATGATAAAAACTGGCTCAGGAGCTAGGTTTGAAGGATGTCCAAAACAAATTAAATAATATTTGAAATTGGTTATATTTGAATTAATAAATTTTAGATTTAGGAATAACTTAATATATATTCATTTAAAAATGTCGTTTTCAGCATTTATTATTTTATAATAGACATAAATTCAACTAACTTCTGACTAAATAAAATAGAGAATACTAACTAAAAAACAATGTTCATCTCAATTATTTTGCGTAACCAAATTTAATTTCAACAAATTTACAATTGTTTTGAAGAATTTCTCTTGTGGAAGACCCATTTCAGAAAATATGCAATATTTCGTATTCACAAATATTTTTTTAGAATGTATTCGAAATTATTCGGTTCTGATCATACCTGGGCTTAGCATTTCTAATGGAATTCAGGTCGGAGCATGATTTTAGAGTTTTTTTGAGTCTGAGACTTTTTAATCGTGGCAAAAATTCCTGAAAAGAACTCTATGACAATTCCTGATCAAGAAAGGCTTGCAAACATTTAAGTGATATTGTCTGCCTGCTGCAAGTTGAGTATTTGACAAAAAAGCAGGTTATCAGAGTCTAAATTTTGAATTCTTCCTTGGTCCCCACTCCTTACCATATACATGAAATGAAAAACTGGGACAGATTAGATTGGACAAACCTTGGTGCGATTCTGAAGTTCAGTACAAGTTCACCCTCACATTGTGGGTGGGACAAATAGGGTCATGTTGGGGTTGAGCTGGGGTCCGTGTTGCGGGACCCCAAGTCAAGTTTTTTATTCCCAACCAGTAAAAAAAATCAATGGAACCTAAATTAGGAGAAAATGATAATTACGAAGCCTCTTTGGGGTAGCTCATTTGAAAAATTAACATTGTTTTTGACCTCAAGTACCTTGCGAATAATTCACTCAACAAATTCATTAAAGCTAGTTGACCAACTGCTGTACTTTTTGAAAGTCCGAATAACAAATATAAAATTGAGTGATTTGCGTTAGTTTGCGGACCAAGGTCTTTTTTATCTGAGTACCATGGGGATACACATGTGATAACAATTCCGCAGTGGGTGTTGCATCGTGCTAAGCGAAATCCTTTCCAACATCATGCCACAACATTACCTCTGCTTCTATCAGCATTGTGGGTTGTTGGCCGCCCACAATACGAACGTAGAACAACACGAATTTTCATTCTTGAAACACAAACTAACCCAGCATTCAGGAACATTGACACAATTTTTATAAAAAAGTGCGATTTAAAATGGCTGAAATATACAGGGTGTCCTTTCACATTTTTGCTATGAAATCAGTTCTCAATATATCTCAGCCAGGTTTGTTGTTTTTTGATCCGTAATAATTTAAGTATTTTTACTTCATTTAATATACCTGTGAGAGTGTGACGGCCAAAACAATATAGGGTATCGATGAATTTCCTTTTCCTGCAATTAAGAGTTTTTGGTCCAAGCATATGTTGAATTTTTTCAAAAGTGTAGTGAAAGTAATTTTTTTTGTGTTTTTTTTATCAAAATACATTGGAATTTTATTGGACTGCATTCGTTTCACCGGAAAAGGTAAAAGTTTTCGATGGTTTATACAAAATGGCCTAAAACGTAGAAATTTTGGTATAACTGGCATATTTTGTGATGATTCGTGACACAAAGTGTTCGATTGTGTGATACAGTTATTTCATATAAAATAGACGCACTGGACTGAAGTTAATGAAGTTTGCAGTGCTGTAGAACATGTCTTCACCTATTTAACGATTCATTACCAGAATTTTGAGAGATGATAGAGGCCGCTATTCCGAAGTGGAAAAATGTCCTGTAGTTTCACGTCATGTAGTATCACATACAAAAAGCACATTATTGGCATGGATCTACAGTGTTACATTAAGTAACTTGAGCAACACATAGGGGGGTAGTTCAGCTACTGCACCAGAAAATATTATGGGTTCCTGCTGTAACAGCACAACACAATGTAACGTTAATGCATGGTGGATTTGCTGTCCAGTAGTGTCACGCTATATTTTACTATATATTTTATATCCACTAAGTGAGTCTTGTGTGTAACTTTTGTTCAAACTCTATAAAGCAACCGATTGGACAATGAAACAAAACAGGTAGCTGGCAATATTTGACAACATGCAAATTTCTGGAATTGTCCTGTAAAGTCACTTGGAATAGCTCATATATGGTTTGCGGTTCACACCGGGACCCAAACAAAAAATTCAAAAAAACTCCTTCGGGATGTTTTAACTCCAGCTCTCAACTCAAAAAATCATTACAACAAACAGGATTCATATTGAAACTCATATTTGAATACTCCAATTCCTTTTCTTAACCTTAACCCCACTGCACAGAGTCAGAGGAGAACAATTTCCACCTTCAAAATATAATAAACAAACAGAGCACACAGAAATCTACATAAATAATAAAAAAGCAATATGTGTTGCATAAATATAAAAATAAATACATAGTGCAATTTAAAGTGGATGTAGTAATATCAGTTTTGCTGATGGGGGGGGTATTAGATTTAATGAATATTTATTGAGTGAAAGACTAGGTTGCGAGGAAGGTTGGGATAATCAGATGAAGTCCGACAGGCAGATAGACGTGCCCAAACCATTCCCGTTTGGTGAGTCAAGTCACTAAGTCCGGGCCGAGTGAGTTTCCTGTGTTGAGTCATGTTCATTCTTAAAACACTCGGTAAAAATTCCAAACAGTATTCAAGAATGAAAGTAATTTATTTTTAAAACGCGGTATAAATTGAGTGTTCCCAATAAGTAAAAAGATAAATGAGTGTTCCCATACAGTATACAAAAATAAAAATTAAACCTATTCTTATCAGTGTAAATATGAAAAGATGCATATGAAAAGTCAATCCGTGCACAGGGGCCAGCCTTTTCAGAGTCGATAGGAACATTTTCAGACCAAAAGCAAAGAAGACAAAAGATATCACTCATATCAGTGTCTAATTTTTGTAAATTTATAAATGAGAGATATGTGATTCATAAAAATAAATACGATGACATTCAGATATTTCATTAAATTATTGAAAATAGGAAATTGAACATAATAACGTTATCTGAATTATTCAGTATTACTAAATTCAACTTTTCTATCAATTTAGAATAATTTTTGAACATTCGTCTGCTAAGCATGGACCCACTTTAATGAAATATATTCTGTTTCAAAAACATTCCGAAATCCAAAACTCGAGGAAGCAATCCTGAACCAAAAATATTCAAATCTTGCTCCAAACCTTGTTCATTAAAAGCCGGGGGTGGGCCTGAGAAGCCAGCCCCCCTTGATATTTTCAACATTTTTTTTATTCAATTTTGCGGCATTTGCAGTGAGACACAAATCGTCTTTTTAACACCCTTTTGCTTTGTCCCTGATTGACTGAAAACCTGACGTTTTTTTAGCTTGTTATCAGTATTAAATAAGTAAGTGTAGCATGATGTCATTATACAAAAATAAAAGCCCACCTACCAAATTTCGGACTGGCTACATTCTTGAAAAAGGTAAAGATGCATAAGTTAACAACCAATATTCATTCTTAAAACACTCGGTAAAAATTCCAAACAGTATTCAAGAATGAAAGTTATTTATTTTTAAAACGCGGTATAAATTGAGTGTTCCCTAACAGTAAAAAGATAAATGAGTGTTCCCATACAGTACACAAAAATAAAAATTAAACCTACCCTTATCAGTGTAAATATGAAAAGATACATATGAAAACAACTCAACTTATTCAAACTGTTATCTGCTGATACCGAACTTTTTCAGAGATCACTTTTCCTGATAAAACATCAGTAAAATCAGTCATGATATCTTTCAAATGTTTGAAACTATAAACTAAATTATGACCTAAACCGTACTTGGAAGCAATTTTATAAAAATGCACCGATTTCGCAGCAGTTTTTGAGCCGCTCATCAAGTTATCATACAGCTCCTGTGACAGCCGAACGTTGACTTTCGGGTCATCCTCAGCATGGAGAATTAAAATATTTGACGATAATTTAGGAAGGTTTTTTAAAGTGTTAAATTCTATTTTGTGTTTTTCCATCGAAGAATTGAAAATCCGTCTCCAAATGAGAGGGTACATGATATCAAAAAGTTTGAATGCTTTGCTACTTTTTGAGGCTTCGGTTAATGACGTAAACGGTGACTCTAATACGACACCGTGTGGTGGTTGGATGTGCTGATTAGTTGAGAATTCTGCAAGGGCATAGGTCATGATCCCCGAACCCAAGGAATGACCCCATACGATGATGATAGCGTCTGTTTTCTGTAGTTGTTCTATGGTCCAAGCATAAACGCTTATTGTGTCCAGCTCGACGTTACGACCATTAGGAAAACCTGAAATTGCACAAAAAGAATATTATTAGACCAAGAAAATAATACAGGGTGTCCATAAAGTCCCTTTACGATTTCAATTTTTGTTATGAAGTCAGCTCTCAATATATTTTAACTAGAGCTCGACAAATATCACTTTTTGACGCCGATACCGATATCGATATATCGGCCAACTAGTGACCGATACCGATATTAATATAAATCATATTTTTGAGCAACAAATGGGCTTTTATTATGTACCTCATAAGTCTGTAGTTTCATTTTGATATTTATTATCATTGCAGTAAGAGTTTTATTTAACTAACTCTAGTTAATGCTTGAACAAATGTTATTCTGTAACTTTCCCTGCGACTTCAATATCAGTCCAGCTATTTCCAGGAAAAAGTATTGTTAATCTGACGTTTTTAAATATAACTGTGGCCGTGGGCATATGTTAAGGGTATTGTGGCACATTCTGGTGCTTGCCGAGTATGGCCGATATATATCGGCAAATTACTGCCGATATGATATTTCGGCAAACACGCAATATCGGCCCGATATACCAGTCGAGCTCTAATCTTAACCAGGTTTGTTGTTTTTTAATCAGTAATTGTTCAAGTATTTTTACTTCATTCAATACATCTGGGAGAGTCAAAACAATTTATGGCATCAATAAATTTCCTTTGCAATTTTAGGACTTTATGGACAACCCTATGTATTATTATATGGAAATAATACCAATATCATTATGAGGCAAAGCAGAGAGACTTGCAACTACTGAATCGTAATTTCTCGCCGAACCAAAGCCCAGTTTGAGTTGAATAAGCGTAGATAACGCCATATTCCAATCACCGCCTTGTTGCCAAATTTCCGTACGACTTTATTATTATGTTTATCAGGAGCATTTACTGAATACAAAGCAGCAAATACATCCTAATCATTAAATAAAGTAATTTTAATTTACTCAGAAACATCAACCAGTAAAGGACAATGTTTTTTATAATTTAATGTGGGGCTCAGTAAATATTACTCAACCCCTTCGCAGGCTCCATAACACCGAAAATTTAAGAATCCCGGCCCTAGCTAAGGGCTACTCAACTGGCGGACCGCAGTCCGAATCCGGATCTCTCAAGATTTAAGTTCGGACCGCCATGGAGATAATTCAAGTCGCTGGAAGACTTTCAAAAATATAATAGGTACGGATAATATGGGGGCGAATATATCACATATTTGTAGCAAAGTCGGCGCTCAGCTACACAACCGAATGCCTTGTCTTACCGCCACCGAAACATGATATAGACCCTTGCCTTTTTGTTTTGACAAACGATGCATTTTAAATGATGTTTGAATAGCAGAAATATATTTTTTGGAATTACCGGATCCCAGTAATTTTCAAATCTTGTGTACGGACCTTTGGTGAAAATAGTTGAGTAGCACTGCTCTAGCTTACCTGTTGAGTCTCCAAATCCACTGTAATCAAAAGTAACGACATGAAATCCGAGATTTGTTAGAACTTTATAAAACAATGTCCGATGTCCCGACGCTCTGTTGCCAGATTGTCCATGACAGTAGATGATTACTTTCTCTGGAAAATTAATGAAAAAAATTTCAAGAGATTTCTCCACCTTCACTCAAAGAAGTGCAACCTGCGACCAACGGGCCAAATGGGGCCCACAAGAAAAACTGCAACTCGCAGACAAATGTCAATTTTTGAACAATGTGCATTTCGCGGAATGAATTTATAATTAAGTTTAATCTGGATTCGCAGGCTCGACCCGGGCCTGTGGGTATTACATGGATTTGCAGGCCGGACCCAACTAATTAACTTGATTTGCAGACACTTTTCTCAATCAAGACAGATTTTCGGGCGTGGTCGTAAACATTACCTCGTTTTTGAACTCTATTATTAAGATTCAGTTGTGTTTAGGAAATATAAATATAAATCAGATAATTCAAATATCACGTTGTCTTCCTAGGAGTTTCAATTCAATTGCAGTAATAAAAAATTAGTGCAGAAATAGCTGTGATAGACTAGGCTAAAATTCTTTACCGGCACTATTAAAAAACAGATTGTTGTATGCGATGAATTGTGATGATGGTTTAAAACAAATACCCCATTTTACTCAAAACCACTCGTAAAATAAAATAAGCCCAGAAAATTTTACAATGGTAAAGTATAGGAAGAATATTTTCGAGGCGAAGGTCAGGGAAAGGTCCATTACAGCTTCCTCTCTGTTTTATACAAAATATTTCTTTTATAACAAGTATTCCTTAGTTTAGTATCCACGCATAGTTATAGTATATATTTTTTATAAACATATGTAGAAAAGCCCGACCCGTTGCGCTCAGGCTTCAGATCTTAGCTCTATGAGTGAGTAACTTTGCTCAGAGATGAGTCTCCTTTGCTTCTGAGTGAGTGCCCATAACTTTGCTCAGAGATGGCAGATGAGTCAGTAGCTCTTGGTATTTCAAACGTCGTCTGTAACTTTGTTCAGTTTTGAATCTCTTTTATTCCTGAGTGAGTATATTCACGTACCCAAACCTACTCCATTACTCACCAGCTTTACTAAGGGAAGGGTTCTCAGCATTCGGAGGAGGTACATGCCAGATTCCTATAATGTTGCCACTCTGTGATGTGATGTATTGGTTCGATGCTCCTTGAAAATTCCAATCTCTCTCAGGATTCGTGAGGCGCATGTAAACAGCAGGACCTGGAGAATAAAATATGCTGTGATAATATGGGCCGTGAAGTTGGAGAAACAGGGAGCAGGGCCTGAATGATATTTAAAATACAAGAGGCTGTGATCACCGGAACTTATGTGATAGCCCCATAGAAAATAATTTACCATAGTCTAACTGTTTTTATCACAAATACTTGTTTTACAGCAAAATGCTCTTGCGATTGGCAATTTGTCACGCACGAATTTTCCTATGTTGTGAGATTTCCCACAGCAAATTTTCCGGACACAGACTCAATCATATTATGATAATTTACTCTAGTCTCAGACTTCAGCCTGAAAAAAATTTGTTTACTTCGATGCCGAGTTAAGAATAATTCAGTCTTCAACACCAGGTTAATGGAAATTTCAACCCTGCTCAAACTAGTCCCAAACTACTGGGAAACCACATTCTAATAGCAAAATTTTCGATGTATGCACCTTTTTAGATAGCTTGCATACTACAATGCAGAGTTAAAAGAGAGGGAGAGAGTTTTCTCATAAAGTGAGAGGCACAACCAGTTTTGCGCCTAGCATTTGGGCCAATCTCCAACTGCTCTGTCACCCTCTTGGGGTGGTCCAATCGAATCCCCGATGCCATAAAGAATTATAGTGTGGAACTGTAAACGAGTGAGAGTTTACAGTCAACATTGCTTGACAGCTGAAAACTTTTTTGGAGTGAAAAGTTCACAAAAGCGACATCCGTGTGGAACAACGCTACCTGCAGCCTAACCAATAGATAACTTACCTTTATACTTATAGGAGAACACAGTGTGTAGGAAAATACTCGGAAACAATTTCAGGATGATCGGAAAGAGAATGTAGAAGAAAAGGAACAGACGACCAATAGTTGAATAAGTCAGATTCCTCCAAAGAGAAAATAACTTTGTCCTGAGAAAAGAAATTGAAGAAATTAGAATTTATCCCTGAAGTCATATTTATACACCTTTGACTCTACACTAGGCACTTCACAAGCAATGTAATGTGAAAATCTACTTTATTTTATAACAGTGGTACTCAAACCACGGCCCGTGTGATGATTCGATATGGCCCATGCCACCAAACTTAAGTGGAATAGTTTAACACTTTATGTTTTTACCTTTTTGCGTTCTAGATTCCACGAATTGTTTATCATCACAGTTTAAGTATGTATTTATTCGTAACAATTCCTCATACCACTATCCTAAATATATGTGCCGGTATTAGGATTACATACCGGCCCATGTAATTAAGATTGGAATCAAGAATGCAAAAAAGTGTAAAATAAACTTAGAACACAAAAAGGTTAAAAACAGACTATTTTGCCCAAATTCGCGGGCCACAGTAAAAAGTAACGCGGGCTGAGATTGACCCAACGAGTCACAGTCTGAGGAACATATTATTGAGCTTTTGTCAAGTCCAGGTTAAGATTAGTTCGGGAACAGTCAACCAGTTAATCGCTCAGGATATATGAACTCCATGTACAAGATGGTAAAAAGCACAATAGCAAAACACTGACCTGAACCCCATAGTTCCTGGTTTATCCATCAAGCACCAAACTTTTACATTTTGAGGTAGAATAACTGGCTTTTATTTAAGTCTAAGAAAGATTAAAAAGCGAAAAATGATCAACAAAACTATATTTTCGAGGCAAAAATTATAAAAATTGTCAAATACGGGCAGAGGATAGAAATATATCAGTGATTCAGTAGCTGTTTGCAGAGATATTGTCAGGGGGTTTTGTGGGGTCGGAAGAGGCCCCGCTCATCGAAATGTAAAAAAGTGCAATTTTTCTGTAGCATAAACAGCATAGCTTGAAACACTTTTTATGCCCACAAAACTCTTGAAAACTGGCATTTCGGACACAACCACGACCCGTTACCTGACAAGTCTGACTTGGCAATTAGAGATTCCAACCCCCCCTTCAAGAATTCCAGGATGCATGTTTATATTGATTTCAAAAAAAGATTCCGAATTCTCAACTAGAAGCGAAAAGAGTACTGAAAGAAGAGTTGCAAACAACCATTGACACCCGAACAGCTACGAGCCTTGCAACTGATTGTCGATACAAAGCAATTTTTGATAGCTTGATTTTTTTCAACACAAAATTGTCTGAGAAATAGCTAAGTAGAAATAAATTGCATGTCAAAAACAGCTCAAAAGCGTTCCAATCCAAAGCCCGATTTGACAAAACGAATAAAAATTAGACAAAAAATATATCGATTATATATACATATACATATATATAGCTTTATAAATGGTTTTGGCCTAAAACCCAATGATGCATGACCAGACATCACAATTTCATACTTGGTCGTATGGTAATAATGCTGCCAGTCATGCTTGATTAAAAAATCACACAAATAGTGAAAATTATAGAAAATATTACAGAAAATGCACATTTTAAGGAAAGATTGAGAAAATTTGTTACAGGATATTTGAACTTGTACATATAGTGAAATATTGTAAAAACGAAACCAGGAAAAAACTTAAACATGGTGGATTCACACAAATTGACCTTTACAGAGTTCAGCATGCTGCGAAATATCTTTAAAAATGTCCAAAATTTGGTTCTGAATTATGCTAAACAGGAAGCATATACCAAATTATAAAAATATTCAATTCAGTTCTGCTACACATTTACTAACTAACCATCTCATATTATGTGTGTATATTGCAGGCACCATCTTCCTTTTCCAAACCCCTCAACATTATGGACATTCTGTGGGGAAAAGAGAGTATTACACAATTTCATTCATAATTCTAACGTTTCTACATCACCACTGTGTTATTGTATTTATCGCGTATTGAACATTTCATCCTTTATAATAAATACCGTATTTTAGGAAAGTGAATTATCATTTATGATGGTATCTTAAGACAACCAAACACTTCGAATCATTCATTAACAAGACAGGCTATCATAGGAAATTGAATCCCATTGAACCAGTGGTTCCCAAAGTTGATTGACTGGAGGCCAAAATAAGAGGCTGAAGGAAATTCGCAGGTTGGGAGAGTGAAGCGCCTGCAAGGGGATGATAGCGGTCAGATATTCAGGATACCAGTGCACGTGTTACGATTAGAAACAAGCTCGAACTGCGAAAATGGCGTAAAAATGATGGTATTTAGAACGCAAAAAAGTAAAAACGAGAATATCCGTCGGAGACCGAAGACTTATCAATTGAAACTGTGGTTTCGATTTATGACTCTATAGTGACACCGCGTGTCCCATCACTAATTAATTATTACTCGCTAATTATACGACATAATTCATCCAAAATCAATAGGCTTCTGGTCCGAGATATGATGAATGCACATGCAAAATTTGGAGCAGATTCAACCACGCCTTCGTGAGATATCGCGTGCATCCAACAGACAAACAGACAGACAGACAGACAGACAGACAAATACCTATCAACATACTTACCGATCTGAAGATCGATAAGTAACACAAAGTGTTTAAACTCTCTCACTTAAGCTCAGTGGGCTATATTAATATTACACGGCTGTAATTGGCTGGTGGTTTGGGAACCACTGCATTAGGCTGTATACTTCGGATAATGCTAAAAACTCAAGACAATAATTATACAAACAATTTGCAAAATACAAAAATAAGCGCAAATATGAAAATAGCTAAAAACCAAAAAAGCATAAAAATACGAATTGCTAATGGTGTTGTACATAGCACATGAAATAATATTAAAAACTAAAAAATAAGCAAACATTCTCGAGAAACAAAACAAAAAATCTTTGCTACCATCAAGTGGTTGAATATTATTTAAAACATTTTCAAACCTGATAAAATATAATAGTTAATAAAATATGAAGGTAAAAGATACATAATAATTAAAATGAAATGGTAATTCCCCCTCCCCAATTTTGAAATTGATACATAATATATAGTATTTCAAACAGAAAAATCTAAATCAAACAAGCTTTAAAACTAAAGTGGCAGAGAATAAAAAGCACAATTCTGTATCTATCAATAGCAGTAATCTTAGCAAATATTAGGGTTTTTGCGAGTCCAGGCAAGTATAAGGTGTCTATATAGTCTTGAAAATTGGTAAAACTGCAAAGGGAATTTATCGATACCATATATTGTTTTGGCCCTCACAGACCTGGTTAAGATGTATTGAGAACTGACTTCATAACAAAATTGAAAATTGTAAATAGACTTTATGAACACCCTGTATTTCATTATTTGACCTGCCTAAACCTAATCAAAGATAGCTGTTGCTGAACTGTCACTTGTATGTTGGAGTTATTATTCTGCTCGATTAAACCTTCCACTCAAAAGATTGCCGATTCCACATTCTCATTTTAAAAAACGTCAGTGAGATTAATTTAGAAGTGCCATAATTTCATTTGACATATGGGATCCCAAGACTTCAAAGAAATTTTACGTTTAAAAGGTAACTGGCTACAACAAACTGCCAAATGAATGTGTGGTTGATAAAAGTATGGGGCGGTAAAATTATTGTAGCTATTATGAGAGAACAATACAATTCACCGAAGCATAACAAAAGAATTGTTACTACACAAAAGAACACTGTTTAGAGTGGACATAATAACTACGGGAACTGCTCTTAGTAGAAAAACATTGGTAAACGTCGGCTGGTTTGTAAAAGAGAGGAAAAATTTCATCATACATGACCCGAATAGGAGTAATTCTGCCATGCATGGCTTGGCTGGGAGGGGTAATCGGCAGGGTTGTCCAAAACGAATCGAGTATTCGAATGTATTCGAATATCGAAGTATTCGAATACCTTTTCGGCTGATTTCCGAATAATTCCGAATAGTAGCCACTTTTCGCCGTAAACGTGGTGTTTCGTTTTACGGGAATCTTCAAATGACTTTTTACGCTGTCTCACGTATTGTAATGACGATGAAATAGAATCGGCACTTTGATTGTTTATATTCTGTGCGACCGACCGACCGTACGTCGCATAGTGTTGCGACATATTTGCAAGTTTGCTGGGTGGACATTGCCGACATTCGCCTACGAGGCTTTTAATTTACAAATTCATTTCCATTTCGTCGAAAAATTGACGTCGAAATTATTTTATTTCTATGTGGCCTGCTTATTATTTGCATGAGTCTTCTCAAGCATGATTTGTGTAACCTTATATTCGGGTCTTAGGGTCTGCCAATCATGATATTTTATCGCAGGCCGGTTATCGTTACCTCAAAGAGAAACCTGGTCACCGAGATAAAGTGATTTGCGACCCTTTCGTTTTGCGGATTCAGCAAAACACGACAGGGACAGGAAAACACAGCTGTGAAATAACCCGTGGACGTACAGTGTATTACTTATCACATTCCAAAATTATTTCAATGTTCGGGTTAATAGGTTGTCCAAAATGGTTACCGCTTTACAACTTAAATGTACCGCTCAATTGTTAAAAATAGTTAATTCTGTGAGTATGATTCTACCAAACTAACATGATCTGGTTCTAAACATATAAAATTATTAGCGCATATCAGCATAACTGAACAACAGGGACACAATTTTTCTACCCGTCCTATTGGAGGCCTATATGGAAAAACCCCTTTTTGAGTGCTAAAAATAGACATCGTCCTATTTGCCATGTGGACTTATTAGCCGGGAAATACGGTATTTATAGCCGTCATTGTTACGATGTTCAATAAATTGTCACAAGTTGGAAAAACAAGTCGATTTATTAGAAAATAATTTCTGGCAAATAATTCTGATAACGATGGTTAAAAGTATCGATCCTTTACCAGGATGATTTTTGTTGCGCAAAATAATGCAATCCATGACTGGTACCAGCTTTTAAAATGTCATGCCGTATTAATTTAATTCTGTTCAACGTAACTCATGATTGTATCGACAATCTGTGGACATAAAATGTGTGGTAAACTGACCGATTTTATTAAATATTGATTCCTATTTTTATATTGATAAAATAATGAAAGTATTGATACCAAATACCACGGGTATTTGTGGACATGAAATACGTGGTGAACTGCCCAATTATAATTAATTTCGGATTCGATTTACAAAATAATAAAACTATTATAATTCTAAAATGCAACGGCGATCTGTGACCTTGAAATGTGTGGTAAGCTGCCCGATTTGCCAACATTTGAGTTATGATAATAGAATTAAATTAACATGGTAAGGCATTTTAAATAGTGGTATCGGTCATGGATTCGAATATTTTGCGCAGCACAAAATCATCCTAGTAAAAAGTCCATACTTTTAAATACAAACCAATGGCAACCATTATCCAAATTAGTTCCCAAGAGCGGGATAAAGTATAAATTCTTTTTCTGACTTGTGACAATTTTTCGTGAGTACGAAAATAAGAATCAAAAACTAAATATATTCGGCACATATCACGGCAATCTGTGGACATAAATTGTGTGGCAAACTCGCGATTAATATTAATTTTTGATTCCCATTTTCGTATTTACAAAATACAACGGCGATCTGTGGACTTAGAATTTGTGGTAAACTACCCGATTATAAATAGTTTTTGATTCCTATTTTCATATTTATAAAATAATAAAAGTATTATTACTCAAACATACAACGGCGATCTTCGGACTTAGAATGTGTGGCAAAGTTCTTGAATATAATTAATTTTTGATTCGTATTTTTGTACTCACGAAAAAAATTGTCGGAAAGACGGAAAAATAACTCATACTTTATCCCGCTTTTTGGCAAATAATTTGGATAATGGTTGGTATTTAAAAGTTTGGGTGTTTTACTAGAATGATTTTGTGTTGCGCAAATATTCAAATCCATCATCGATACCACTATTGCTGTATTAATTTAATTCTGTTAACATGACTCATGGTATATAAAATATATACTGCAATAATCTGCAAATATGAAATGCCTGGTAATATAGCTAGGTTGTAACTTGTAGATAGCAGTTATTCCATTGCTTATTGTATGGAAATTCTTACATACATTTAGATAAGCTTCAATTAGTGGATTTTATTTTCGAAGTATTCGAAATTTCATATTCGAAAAAAATAATTTCGAATGTATTCGAAATAGTGAACTATTCGGTATTGGCCATCCCTGGTAATCGGTCATGCATGGAATGATTAAGAGAGAAGAGGGAGGGGTAATTTGGTCATGCATGAAGTGGCGGGCAATTCAGCCATGCATGACCAGATTAACAGAATGAAGAGGGTGATTTATTGCCATGCATGATTTGGCAAGTTTGGTAAAAGGGGAGGGGTGATCAGCTTTGCATAATCTTTTTGGGTGGGGCTATCCTAAGTCAGGGGTTGGCAAATTTTGAGCACTCATGCTCTTTCAAAAAAGTTGTAAAAATTCTCACAACTGCATATCCTACTAAGCCTAATTGAACAGAACAAAAAAATGAGTAGATGGGTTGGGGAGGCAATGACCTAACTTACCCTAAATGAGAAGAATTAAAGACAACAGGCAATAACAATCAGTACAGAGCCTCAAACTGGGAAAATTACGAAACAGCTCACAAATGTAATAAAAAATTAAAATATAAAATACAATACAATATAATAAACAAAATGTCATGCCTTGAGAAGAAAGCAGCTATATATAAATTCATTAAAAACACAATGAGACAATTTTGCCACTGAATTGGCAGTCTTTTAAGGTTGGAAACTTGAATTATCGTGTATTCTCGCGTATTAGTCGACCTCCTGAAAACGGCCTTAAAACGATGAATTTTGAAAAATTAACATATAATTCAAACGTACAAATCATAACACACTGTACGCAGGAATATCCAATTTTATAATTGAAATACAACAAACAATACTTCTAATGCCATAATCAATTTAACAACCTCAATTCAAGGATAACATCATAAACAGGCCATTAATGGATAAGCTGAACAAATCATACCTAGGTATGCATGTGTAGGATATCCAGTAGGATGTCCAAAACCAATGAAATAGACTCAAAATCACGTTTATATACAAATAGAATCACACAGACAGCCTTCATTAACTGGTTATTAAATATGACTGCAGTTTCTACAAGAGTTTTTCAACAGAAATTCCCATCTCGAAACAAAATTATGATGCGAGGATGTGCAAAACGAATCAAATAGACTCGAAACTGCCTTTATTTAAATATGGAGCGATTTTTTATGCTATGTCTTTCACACAAACAACCTTCAACTGGTCAAATTTGACAGAGACTCAGGGCATTTCAACGAAAATTTCTAGTATCACCAGTAAAATACAACTCGGGACGGCCGAAACAAATCAAAACTGCCTTTATATTGATGTGAAGCCTATCGAACTGATGTTATGTATGATGATGTTATCCTTGAATTGAGGTTGTTAAATTGATTATGGCATTAGAAGTATTGTTTGTTGTATTTAAATTATAAATTGGATATTCCTACGTATGGCGTGTTACGATTCAAATTTGTTTACTAGACGTTCAAAGTGTTTTATTTGAAACTTTCATCTCAATGAACCTTTTTTTAAAACATAAAATTATAAATCCTGTGATAAACCACCATTAAGCCGAACAAATTACACATAGGAATGCAAATTGCCCTAATTCATAGTCTTGTAGGAAATAAAAGACTAATGGGAGTTTTACTACACAGATTTATTGCTTGCTGTGTCTTCTATAGTAGTTAATAATGCTTTAGACCAGTGGTTCTTAAACGGTGAGCGTAGACAATTTAGTGAGGGGGCGTTAAGTTAATTAAAAATAATGATATTTGTTAGATCTGATCTTGCCTGCCTTTTTTTGGATATTTACAGTTCTTTATTTTGGACGTTTACGTCCATCCGCATATTTTCAACGAACTTTGGAAAAAAACATACTTTCAACCAATGTTCCCTCTAATTTATTGTAGTATGTGTGCGCAGAAATTTTGGTGTGTGTGCACTTTTTTGGAAATGACTAACATTTGTGCAAAAACCAATGAAGAATATTTGGCGTTCTAACTGGGTAATAAGTGGGCCAACAACAAACTTTCTCAACCTTTCAATCGAGCACATTGTTACATTACATCGAAATACGCCTGTGCGCAGTAAATCTATGCGTGTGCGCAGCCTCTGAAAGCTGTGTGCGTGCGCACACCTTAGAGGGAGCACTGCTTTTAACTTACTATCTGTTATTTGTATTTTAGTCCAAAAGGGGGCAGGACTTGAAAATTTTGAGAATCACTGATCAGAATTATTCTTAAATTCAAAAATTTACTATCGAATATAATGAAATTCAAATGTATTCCAATATTTGATTCGGTTTAAACATCCCTGGGCTCTGCTACATTGGTACCCAACCTATAATGTCTTCTGGCCCCCTTCCGGAGACTTTCAGCACTCATGGCCCCTGTTTATTATTCCAGTAGTATTTAATAAAGTGTTATTTTGATTGGTAGATTCCAAATCCCATTATGTTCAAACAATTCATTCTCAACAAAGTGAAAATAACCTGTGAAATAACCTTATCAAGCAATGAAACTAAGAAGAACAGGGAGATTTCTAGTAAACGTAAAATAGGTTTTGTGCCTGGCATGGTGGCCCCCATTCAATTGCCCTGTGGCTCTTTTGTTGGGTTACGGGCCCCATTGGGGAACCACTGCTATAGTGTTTAATTCTTACCAGCCTAGTTGCAACGACTTTTTATTCAAAAGTAAGTTGTCCTTTTATAAGTATCAGTGTAAGGTTCATACTGACTTGAGGGCCTAGTCCTATGATACCTCTCCGATAACCGTCTTGTATTTACAGGAGCCCTTTCCGCTTTCGATATCGACCTCGGCACTGATTGTTGCCTCGGTACGCCCCGAACAAAAGGATCATAGGGGTCAAAAACAGGTTCATAACTCGGAGAAGACACTTGGGGTGATATTTGGGGGTAATTCCAAACTGGAACCCCATTGTATGCTTGTTTTCGGTTATATCCAACGGGCATATCCCTTTCCTGATATTGTAAATGAGGATTCGAAAAATCTCCGTTTGTATATCCATTCATGTCCAAATGCCGTTGATCTAACTGGGGTGAAAAATACTGTCGATTTTTAATACTGTTTCTTTCTTTCTCATTTCGTCTACTTCCCATCAAAAGCTCCTTCTCTTTGCGATACAAGTCGTACCCTCCGGAGTATCTTCTGCCACTAGGGTGCAGCTTTGGAGTGTCTCGATACGAGGATTTTGGAGCCTGTTGGGAATATTCAACTCTGCGGTTAGAATTATTATTTTCGTTTGATATTTTTAACCCCCCATTTGGCGATTGTGGGCTGCTGTGGATCGCCCCGTTTGATAGATTCGGACTCATTCGATTCTCTCCACTAGGTGACTTCGGACTATAGGATGTTTTTTCAACCTCCTCTTTATCTTTATGTACAGATGAGCTTGCATGTCCATTAGGCATTTTTGAACCCTGAACTTCTTTTATTACCTTTTGGCTTTGATGCTTTTTGATACCATTAGATACTGGCAACACAGTTTGGCTTTTCATCGGGCTATTGACTGCATATTCGTTAAGACGACTCTGCGAACTGGCTTTTTGTCTTGTAGGTTGTTGTAAGCTCAAAGCCCAGTGGTCTGATGTAGCAAGAGAACTGACAGATCCCCCAGCGCAAGGAGCAGACGGGTTGATTGAACGCCGCTGATAGAATAGAATATAAACCGACTGTTGTGATAAGTTCTCCTCCGAAACAACTTCAGTTTTGCGGTCGTCGAAATTATACCATTGCCCATCTAACGGATTCAAGCAACTTGCTGTATAATGCCCAGAATTCAAGTTGCCGAAATGGTTGCAAACCGCGTATAAATCGTACAGACATTCTTCGTTTTTGACATGATGGTTACGAAGTCCATTTAAGTGATGCCAGCACCGCCATTTTGATGAGTTTAGGCCTTGAGGATTCTAGTAAGTACGGAGACATATCGAGTCCCATTATAGGAAATCAAACTCTCGTATTCAACTTATTCCTTTTGTCGTTAACGGCTTGAAAACGTTTTAAATGCACGATTAGAACATCTGGTAATGTATATAGACTTAGTTTTTTGACTGTCCCTTGTTTAGCTTTATGGCAGTGTGGGCAATCCCAGGAATCCTCAATTCCTAACTCTTCTGGTTTTGTAAGTAAATCAAAACATTCTTGCAAAGTACAAGTTACAGGTTGTTGATGGATCAGCCTTTGTAATCGCACACTTTCTTGCTCCTCAATCGTATCTTGCGCAATATCTTCAAATATTGTGCAATAATCATCTTTTTCCCATTCTGCAATGAGTTTTATATGTAATGGACCACCAGCTGGGCAGTTTTGAAGTGCAGTTTCTGCTGTGGGGGCCAACAATGGCTGCTGAGACTTCTGTGAGATTAAAGACTTATTCGGAAGACCGTCAACTACATGTAGTTTCATTACCGATAATATTTTTTCTGTATTCACCCCTTTTTAGTAAATTCTGACAGTTTTGTGATGATTAAAGAGCGTAAATCTTCGTTTAAAACATCTTTTGAAACATGGAAAATCAGTGGACGTCCAAATACTTTCGAATTCTTTCCATCAATTTTTTTATTCACTAAAACGATGACCACGTTCTTCGGCAATGCAGTAGCGCCATCTGGGGATGTAAGCACATCTTTCGTTATGCTGACTCCGTCACCGAAACTTGCACGTTTTTTATGTCGACTAGCGAAATTTCTCGGCAAAGTCCCAGCTGTCATTTTCATTGGCGCCGGCATTTCCAATGCGTACAATTTAGACACTGTGTGGGAAACTTGAGGTATTTTACTGACTAGCATATCATCACCATACGACTGTCCAAACCCATCTTCCCCATATTCGACAAATGTCAGCAATCTTGAATGAATTCCACATTCAGCAGCGACGAGTTGTCGTAACTGAAGCACTTTTCCATCCAAAGCAACTGCAACAGCGATTTGTTGCACTATCCTCGGTGAAGCGTGATGCTTTTTTCTCCCTTCGCCTTTCCTTTTCGAGCTATTTAAGTACGCTACGTTAACGTAAATCGCTCGAGTTGTTCTCTGAGTTATCGGCAATGAAACACACAAAAAAGGATCGTTTGTGTGACTCTGACGTTTACAATTCGGACATGTCAATGTCGACCGAAAATGCGCTTGGAAAACTTTCTGAACAAAACTAGTTGGCACAATATCTAATTGAGCTTGAATGTCTTTTGCTTCTGCGCTCATCTTCGCAGGATCAGCAACTTTCTTTTTCCGTCGAAACGATGCACGTGATAAAGAAAACGACTTTTTCACAGGTTGTATGTTCAAATCCTCGTGGACTTTATCAAAAAGCCATAAAAGAAACTCTTGAGAATCATGTTGGTAGCAGCCTTTGTATTGCGAAGCATACTTGCACATTATATCTTTCAGCCCTTTCGTCATGGAAACATCATAATTATTCATCCATAAACTTTTTATAAGAAGAGCTAATTGGTCCGCAAGTTCGCCATTCGTACCGTACTTTTTACTTCGCTCTTTCCGAGCGTTTTTTAAATCCGCTCTGTATTGTCCCATAACAAAGTATTCAGCTATCAAGTCAGTGTTGCTTAAACACTGCACAATAGCATTAATATAGCATGTTGAACCGTGATTAGCGAGTCCGCATACACCAGGTGGCGCAAAAGTACCATTCAATGAAGTAGAGTAAGCTCCTTTACCACTCAAAGACACAGTTTCGCTTGAAATCCCATTATTTTTTAAATTATTCTGTCCATTTGTATTTCCATTTTGAGGAAGATTTCCATCTGACCTATGATGACTGTTATGATCAATAAATCCGGCTTCAAGTGCGTCATTATCAACAGCGGACTTTTTGTATTTTTTCCGAGTAAATTTCCGCATCATGTGGGACGTTAGGAATGCTCCAAATGTCTTGAACGATGTCTTACGACGCTGTTTCTCTCTTTTAGAAGGCATTTCGATTAGACTCAATTAAAACATAAAATATAGAAACTATAGGAATGTTAAAAACTGTAAATGAAAACAAATAAGGATTTGAGCAGGCATATCCACGAGGATCCATTTTTTTTAACTGTTTTTTTACAAAGATTCCAATGGCTGAATGGTAACATTTTGAATTTCTTTTCAGTTTATTGCGATGCCAGTTTGCTGTTTTATACAGATATTACGGTATGTACTTAATCGCCTTCCTTATATTCTCAATCAATCATTCATTTATTTCGGTAGTCTACTCTGACATAAAAACAAAACTGCACAAAAAGTAGACGAACAAACAAATGCAGAGATACCTGGAAGGCGAGCATAACTTAAAATAAAGTTCGCGCCCACCCACCAAAAAAATAATAATAATAGGTCTACAAGCATACAAGAAAACACGATTCTGAATCGGGCAATGCTTCAAGAAAACACATTATTGTTATTGTAAAATTTAGGTCGGTGAATTAAATGTAATACACTTCTAACAACTTCTTCCGTCTAATTGTGGTAATTGAATGATCACCAGAATTTAAAACTAATATAATGAAAAGAAGCATAAACCATTTTTGGTGAACTAACACGTAGCTGCCCTACCTCTTTTGACAACACCTTCCATTTTAAAATCCAAAAAGTTGCACCGGTACGGCTATTTAATTCCAGTAAGTTTCTGTACCGTATGACCTCCCGATCGACCGATTCTGAACCGGTACCGGAAATCAGTTTTATATTATCAACTACCCGTGTCGTCTGTTATGCTTATCATGGAAGCTAAATAAACTCATTATATTATAATTACATACAGTACGGTACCTAAATACTGAAATGCCTATCTCTGTAAACACCGGTACCGGTAAGCTTTACTACGCAGTCGCAAACTAGAAAAGTCAGCGCCACGGCCGGTGCCTCCACGGAGATGTCTGAGCCACCCGGTATTTGCGTTGCCAGATTTTTAAAATACCGTATTCAGGAATTCCAACTACCCTTGAAATGTTAAATGATAGTTTATTCAAATTCATTTCTAATTATTATCAACGCGTTTTTATAAAATAAAACGTCATGTTTTCTGGGAAGGAAATCGAAACAAGAAATATTTATTTTCAGATATTGAGAAAAATTGGTTCATCAATCACATGTTCAATCATTTACTATTTCACAGTTCTTACTGAGATTCGATCATATACCGTGTTTCCCCGAAAATAAGACTTTAATTGGTCCTTATTTCCATTTTCTTCTGGAATGTAACACTAGCGTCTATTTTCAGGAGATGTCTTATATTTTCATTCATCGAAAACGAAATTACAAATTCGAAAATTACGAGATTTTAAAATATACAAAAAAAGGGAAAACCGATATCATTTACTTATAAATAACACGTTTTCATTTAGAATAACTCCAAAATATAGATTATCAATCATATAAACATGTAGCAGAAATTTCTTGCTATCGACTAGGTCCTAATTTAAAGGGAGGGCCTATATTAAAGCTCTTTCAAAATTTAGGCTAGGTCTTGTTTTCGGGGGAATACGGTAAGTATAAGTACAAGTTTATATCTCCAATAACATTCTATTACAATCATTATTTGATTCCCGGATACTGTTTGTTACGGGCTATCTTAGATTCTATACCTCACTTTTGGTTTCTTAAATTGCTATATTGTAACTTTTTTTTGGGACTTACTGTGAATCTGATTGTTATATCAGGTATTTCAGGTATTTATTGCGTTATTTTTGTTTTGCTTATGTTTATTTGTTGTGTTGTTTTTATATGGACCACAGCGGTCTGGAGTAATAAACGAATTGAAACCCCATAATCAGCATAATAACGATAAAGAAATTGATAAAGAATACAAATAAAACTAATTATGGAACCGGGAGAGCAAACAAAACCTCAAGTAAGGTTTGAAACGTACAGTTTTCAGATGGAAAGATGTTGATAAAATAAGTAGTACGTGTTAAGGCCCGCACGCACACACAATCATCGAGATATGATAAGATCGGATATGATAAGATATGATATACTATTCTAATAATGAGTTTTTCATTATGTGAGTTTATTTGTCTCGAAATGGTAAGAAATTTAAATGAGATGACAATTTTATCTTCAAAATAGCAGGAATGCAAAAAACATACTGACCATGAGCAGCATGATAAAAAATGTCACTTCATTTATATCTCATTTCATGTAAATTTTCTCTATATTTACAAATTATTGACTTTTTTAAACTCTTAGTAATTTTCCTGAATGTGCATGGATCGAACCTGATAACTAACTTCAATCATTAATTCCTTGTATTTGTGCCATTTAAAGTAATATAAATATAAGTGATACTCTAATAATTAGCCGTTTCACACATCAGTGGCGTAGCATCCACCCCCGCGGTCGCGGGAGGGCCCACATCGCAAAGAGGCCTAAGCGGTTAGAATTCAGAAATTTGAGCCGCAAAACCGAAAGTTGCATTGCAAAACCAGTAATGCACATCTTATAACGTTGATATTAGTTCTGCTCAAATCGTTTTGTTAAGTAACAATGCCAGGAAGTCGTCGATTTTCGGCGTCTTGTGGTTTGATCGCACTGGCAAAATTACGAAGGCTGTCAGAATGATTTTGCAAGCAAAACCTCTCAGTGGCGCACAAAAACGCAGAAAAAAGGCAGAAGAGGGAAAACGTATGAAAAAATTGAAGTAACCAAGATAAACGGCAAATTTTAGGTTACCACTGCCTTTTTATAGCGACATGTTATGCTTTTTGACGAAATAAAAAAGCTATGTTTTAGCTTATGTCCGAGAGTTCTAGGGTCATTTCCACGAAATATTTTTGCAGGGGGCCCACGAAAGTCGTGCTACGCCACTGGCACACATAGTCATCCAATAACTGTGAATCCCATGCATAACAGTGAAATAAGGGGAAGCTGACTTGGATGACGGTATGGCCGTATCGCTCCCTCCAGTCTTTACCAGAGAAAGTGTATATTTATTTGTATGTATGCTTACATATTTATACTTGTTTTGGTTAATTAACCAATCAATAAATCTCTTTTTCTTTCCCATCCAAATACCGTAGGATGATGGGCTAATTCAGAATAAGCTAATGACGAAGCAACAACTTGGAATGAAATTCAGTTGTCACAGACCTGTTATGGTGACGTCACAAGAAAGCTGGAACACACAGTTCACACTACACTTCCTAACCGCCAGAGTGTGTCATTGGGCTGTTCAGAGACCAAAAGTATAAATAACGCTCATTATTTCGTTACCACTAAATGCCCAGCATTTAAAATTTGCAATATAGTCAGAATAATATTGATTATACGCGAAAAGAAAATATCAATTCATTGCTCTTCGCGATTGTAACTGTAAATTACCTCCAAATTTCTGGCAGAATTTTTTCCAGATATCAAGGATTCCATCCCGCGTTTTTATCTTTCGTTATACATGTTTACACGTGTGATATGGGTAAACTGGCACATGTATTTCTACGTGTTTTAAGCCTTATCAAAGGTTTTGCCCGTTTTCCTAATCTTTCCTCAAACTTATAGGGATAATAATTGTTTGTGAGACGAGCTAAGAAAGGCGTGGCGACAAATATAGAAATAATCAGATACGTGAAACAAGAATTACCAGACGTTTACCATCAGGGATTTGTCCCTGATGAACGGGAGAGAGAGAGAGAGATTTATTGTTTTGTTAACCGTAAACGAACAATGGTATACAAAATAATATATACAATATACACAAAGTTAATTCGGCATAGACTGGGGGGAGCGATACGACCATAAGGTCATCGGAGTCAGCTCCCCCCAAGTTCACTATTAGGATTCACAGTTAAATGTATATAAATAAGAAATAAAATAAAAAAGATACTCATTGGAGAGTTGACCAGAACTCTTACAGAATATTTTTGAGATTAGGCTATAAGATGGTTGAAGCAATGGCATTTTCAGGTTTTAGGTCTGGGGTTTGACTTCTAGTAGGTCCATTTCATAACATTTTTTTTGTTTTGCATGCAATGTAGGAGACTATCTAATAAATACAATACTTATGTATTAAGCTGGTTGAATATTGTTCGTCACATCAAAAATTTCTACTGAAAGATAGAAGCCAGAACATACCAGTGGATAACTGCCTGAGGCTTGAAATAAGCGATAATTGGAGTGATATAACAGTTAATACATGTATGATTAGGGGAAGATCGAGGACCTTGAAAATTAATCACGAAGCAAATTCTCCAGTCCAGTCTCGGATGATTTCATACTTTGCCAAGATACATTAAATTCAATTGGGCTTCAAATGAAAACATGTACAAATCACTTTGCTTGAAATATACATACAGAAAAACTTGGTGCGACAAATGACAGAAAATTTTCACTATTAAGACCTGCAACGGCAAGAAAAATAGGATACAAAGATGGAAAACTTGATAATGTGACTATTTGATTACAATATTATATTCATAGTGCTTATAATGAAATTGCTTATTATATCATTCTTTATAAATAGTACCTTACAGTTTGCTGAACAAATAATCACTATTAATAAATAATAAATGAATAAATGCCGTTTATTTCAATACATAACGTCCATGCAAGACTTTGTAAAATGATGTGTATGCACGCGCAACTATATTCCTATACTTTATTCCAGTGGCGTAGCATCCACCCCCGCGGTCGCGGGAGGGCCCACAGCGCAAAGGGGCCAAGCGGTTAGAATTTCGAAATTTAAGCCGCAAAACCAAAAGCTGCATTGCAAAACCAGTAGTGCACATCTTATAACGTTGATGTTAGTTCTGCTCAAATCGTTTTGTTACGTAACAATGCGCAGCAGTCGTCGATTTTCGGCGTCTTGTGGTTTGATCGCACCGAAGTTACGAAGGCTGTCAGAATGATGTCGAAAGCAAAACCTCTCAGTGGCGCACAGAAACGCAGAAAACGAGCAGAAGAGTAAGCACGTATCAAAAAAATTAATTTAACCAAGATAAACGGCAAATTTTAGGTTACCCTTGCCTTTTAATAGCGACATGTTATGCCTTTTGAGGAAATAAAAAAGCGTTGTTTTAGCTTACCGGTATGTCCGATAGTTTTTTGGGTCATTTCCACGAAATATTTTTGCGGGGGGGGGGGGGGGCACGAGAGCCTTGCTACGACACTGCTTTATTCACATTCCAAACGAAACAGATTCCAGATAAGGGAACTGACAGGTAGACTTACCATACGTCCCGGTTTAGCCGGACAGTCCCGATTTTGACAATATGTCGCGGCGTCCCGTCCTGTGTAGACTTAAATGACCCATCATGCAGTTTGACAGTCATAAAAATATTTTTTTTGTTCATTTTTTAATATTAATGGAGACAGTCTATTTATCACCAATTTTTGACTCACTTCACTAGTTCTGTGATAGAGCACTACTGTATTGTTATGTCATAATCAATATTATATGTTTAATGAGTCAATTTAACACTTTAAAATGGCACATTTTTCAAAGGTTTGAATATTACTTATAATCATATGAGATGAATAGTACTAACTCTCAGAATCGAACCAAGGTTTGCCATAATATTACAAACATTTCACTCTCACTTGACCGTTAATTTATTTATTCTCGTGCACAACAACAACTATAATTTATTTATTCCCCAAATTCTTCTCGAAGTTTGGTATGCAGGGCTCAATCGAAACTCGCTTCGGGTAGAAGAGCGCCCCCGCTTGAATAAAGGCTAGTTTGGGATAGATGTGCCAAAGCGCTTCATGGAATAAAACATTACCATTTCTGGATTTGATACAAAACACACTATCGACTGGTCAGTCAACGGCCCTTATGATAAACAAGTACTTGTTTCACACTTTGAGTGTTGCCAGCTGTGCAATTAAAAACCGCTATTTACGGTAATTATTTTGTTTATAATCAATTAGGACTCTTGATTATACTTGGCAACCTTAAATCAATTGCGTGTGACAAATTTATAGGGTAAAAGTAGCAACCTATGCTGTAGGTAGAGGTGGAATATTTAACAAAAGTCTGCTAGTAATTTTGAGGTTACTTTGTTCGTTATTCTAGCCCGGAAGCATTCCGCTAAACCAGGGGTGTGCGGCAGGCGGCCCGCGGGGCACAGTCCGATCTGCCAAGCCATTTAGTGTGGCCCTTGTAAAGACTCAACACTCATTCCCCATCAAGCATAAAATCCTAATTCGACAGTTTTTGTTAAAAAAGTCGCTCACATAAATAAAAATACATATTTTTTGCTCTTGTCGTTGCGTTAAATCTTTAGCTGTTTGCCCAGTATCTTTATTACTGCAACGGCATGAAAACTTAGCATATCTGGAGGGTGAAAATTTTTCCAAAGCTACATTATGACGCAAAAATCCTACTTCATAATACAAGTGTTACGTCATAGTAACGCGAAACAGTAATCGTATTTGTTTTATGCCCTGAAGTTGGAGTTTTAAAAAACGTGTTGTCATAATACAAAATGTAACGTCATAAATAACTTATGGAACCACCAGCAGTTATAGTCCAATTCAATCACCAAGACATATTAACTCGTGTACACACAGCCCGTTTTAACCATACAATGGAACTACTTGAAACTACCCAAGGTGCGCCGAGTGTTAAAGTCGTCATCAAAGCAATTTAATTTGTTCTAGATTACAAGCGCTATTGTCAGATGTAAGCGATCCCTCGTTGTCGAAGCGGCTGTTGAGTAATTGAGAATATTGAGTAAGATTTACGAGTAATAGCGAGTGCTAGCTACCATGCTTAATCATGATAATTAAATGCATAGCTGGTAATATTATTGTCGGTTGATGAACCACTATCTCAGTTTTGAATAAACTAGGTAATTGCCCTAATTGTAAGCAAAAAAACACAGAGAAAAATGTGGTAATAATCGAACATATTCTGTTAACAAGGACATAGAAAACAGTGTACTCCCGTAGCATGTGTACCAGGTTAGGGTTAGGCCATAATATTCCGATTTTCCTTATTTTAGCTCTATTACGAGTTCGGGGACTGTCTGTGTTAGCCAAGTAAATCCCCTGCCAATAGGTTCAGTCCCTTCACACAACTTGATATAAAGTAGGCGAACAAAATTAGCCATTGTATATAAATTCGAAACATGGGCGGAGATGTATCGTTTGGTGGTCACCGGTCTGGCTCATTATCGCGAGAATTAGCTGTGGCAGATGTATATTGCGGCCTTATTGTTCTCTACTTTACTTTGGTTTAGTTTGGAGTCTTGTGCAGGTGCAAAGTGTACAAACGTTTGCTAATCACAAATTGAAGTTGCTGCACAAATTGCCTCGCCTTATATCAGTAGGAAATAGTGCTAAAATGGCTTTTTTGGCTTCAAGATATATGATCGATAAGACACGGGCAAAGTACGGCCCGTGGGTCATATCCGGCCCGTTGGGTAATTCAATCTGGCCCGCCTGATGCTGCCACAACCAAACTGAAATCGAATTTTGATGTTTCAGCTAAAAATAGCTCCAAGAAATTTGTTGAGATTGCGGTTAAATTTAGTTTTGGCACGAGGCTTATTGTTTTTCACCTTTGATTTGTAACACTAAATATTGTTCATAAAATGTAACTTTTTACGTCACACTTACATGACCCGCCAGATTAGGTGCGCAAAATTTTTGGCCCCTGGTTTAAAACCCTGCCAACCCCTGTGATAGGTATATTTGGTCATATCTATAACCATTCGAAATCTTGACAAAAATATACTCTTTGGTATGCATAATGCTGTTTCGTGGCCACCAAAGTGTGAAAACGTTATAACCAGTACATGTGCTACTCACAAACCATCGTGCTATATATTAGTAACAACGTTTGCCTTTTTCGAACAAAGCCATGGCCCGCAATATTTGCTCAATGTACATGCTGCAACAATCCATCTAGTAGAACTATAATATATTTGTAAGTTTGTCTTGTCGTGCAAAGTCGCGGTCCGTATTATTTGCTTAATATAATTAATTATATGCAAACACATGCGATCATGTTTGAGGCTTGTTTATCATTTGAATTAGAAAAATCGAGAATTTAATTAATTTTCGAAGTATTATGAATATTGCATGATTAATTCCAGACCAACTGTCGTTATTGCCCCTCTGATGTGTTTTCCGAAAAAGGAATTCCACCGAACATCTATATCCGGCAACTTTCTTGACTCAGAACACATCATCCAATTCTGGCTACTAATTCGTGTGAATGGTGTTCTCGCAAAATGGATTTTTCGATCAATGTATAACTGAGAAATAGTTTGGGGATTCTGTATTGACACCAGAAGAAAGGCCGTGATTCGTCGTGTTATTGAGCCTTCTTATCGACTTCCTCTTCACAAATGGAATTTTCCCAACTATCTATATTCGAGGAAATATCTTAAGTGATTTCCCTAAAACTCATTTCATTTCTTGATCATATTAGACCGCCACATAATAACAGTCATAATATATCAAATTGCATTAGTAACTTCTAATTATTAGTAACGTTTCTGATTATTTTTGATAGTACGCTTTCAACAGGAGTAATTGATACCAGCCCTTCGTTTCGTGTCAGCGTCTCTTTAAATGTAGGACGACAAGAGGTCATACAGGGTATGTAGCGAGGAGACGGACGTGTGTCTTGTACTAGGGGGGGTACTCAGGATAATAGTTAGTTCAGGGTGGGCAAGAATTTTGTACCAGGAGCCAAAAATTTTGCCCATCTAGACTGACGGGCCACGTAATTGTAACGTAAAAAGTAACATTTTATGAACAATATTTACAGTGTTACAAAAGCAAAAGTGGAAAACAATGAGCCTCGTGCTAAAACTAAATTTAATCGCAATTTTAGCAAAATTCTTAGGCTATTTTTCAGCTAAAACGTCAAACTTTGATTTTATTTGGTTGTGACAGCTTCAGGCGGGTCAGATTAAATTACCCAACGGCCCACGGGTTGTAGTTTGCCCATGTCAGAGTTAGAGGCACGTCCTCAAATCGGAGATAATTCCTCTTCAGGAGGAAATTTTGTTGTTCTAAGAAAAAAATTTGTTTATTACTGTAATTCTTATTTAGTCATGATTTACTCCATTTGTACAAAAGCGTGAGTGCGACCTGCGTCTAGCACCAGCTAAGAATTCATTAAATACTGAATAAATAGTTTTTATGTACATGGTGAGGGACATGGAGAGTTCCAAAATAGACGAAGGGTGAAATTTTATAACAAAAGTTTGGGAACCACTGGATTCGAGTAAGCATATGAAGTGAGAATAATATGTTTTCATGTGTTAATTCATCATATGTTTTGGTTAGGATAGATATACGGTGCCCATGAAGACCCTTTACAGTTTTAATTTTGTTATAAAGTCAGTTCTTAATATATCTTAACCAGGTTGGTTTTAATCAGTAATTGTTCAAGTATTTTTACTTCATTTGACATCTGTGAGGGTCAAAACAACATATGGTATCGACAGTTTTCTTTGCAATTTCAAAAATTTCAAGACTTTATGGACATCTCATGTACTTCTATGCCTGCGTTTCCCAAAGAAGAGTAGAAAAAAAAGAAACGATTTTTTCCTATTTTGTGCAGTTTTTCTAATAACCGAACCGAGGCCAATTAGGACATATTCTAGAAAAAACATAACTTTTGTTTAAAGTGTTCCATATTATTGTGAGCTAAAATGTCGAGTCAGCGCAATCAAAAAGTCTGATTAGAGGATGTATTATGACAGTATTATCGCCATTTTTTGGTCAAAAAAGTGATAACGACTTAGACTTTTCAGATAAATTTAAATAGATTCATTCATTTGTCAACCAAAACAAATGTAAATATGAAAGCATACATAAAAACACTGGAGACTGTTCAACGATATGACTACTGTATTTTTATGAAAGGAGTAATTGAGCTTTAGGTGATTCGATTTAAGGGTTTCCGATATTATAAAGTTTGGGAACCGATATTGAACAGGGCAAATACCTTGAATAATATAATAATTCCGTACTTATCTGGAATTGTGACCGAACAAGAGATCTGGAGTGCTATATGATCAAGGCGTCTTGTGGGTTCTCCTATCTCCCGGTTAGGGTAGGATTTACATATTTTTTCTGGGGAAAAGAAAGCCCTTAGGACAGATTAATCATTCGTCCGGTAATCAGTTCATGTCGGGTATGGGATTACCGTATTCACGGTAGTTAGCCAGTTATTGGACACGTCAGTGTACATAACGATCGTTTCAATATTTATTATTCTCTTTCGTCATGATGAAATCGCTTTTCTCTTCGAATACTGGACCAATTGCTTTGAAATTTTCAGTGATTAAAGACTGATTTTTTTGCCAGAAGGCTTTTACTTTTATTTATTTCAAAATTTTCTGTGGACTCCAAGAGATGTGTGTTTTATGTGTAAAAATAAAAAATAGCGACACTTTGTTACGTGTCCATATATTTGAGCATAGCTCTCTTGTTCGTTTTCAGATGCATGAACTCGATGGCGGAGGGAGCCGTAACCGACCAGGGGGTACATGAACCAATCAACGACGACGAAGAGTCCAGCAATCCTCTCGCACATGACTATCCCCGCGTGGGATTCGAACATGCGGACCCATGCAGGGTATTCAGGGGTGGCAAGAGTATTCCTAACGCTTTATCACGATGCGCCACAACGCCGAGTTGAATATGAAAACTCGTTTGTCGACGACAAGAAACACGTTATTAATGTATTTAATTGGATGTGTAAATGTATAAAATAGCCAATTTATTTTCACTTAGTTTAGCTATGTCTTAATTAATTCTCTTGTGTGTAATCTCAATAATGCTGAGTCAGCAGTTTTTGCGTCTGGAATTAATAATCTTGATGGAATAAGCTAACAAGATGGCCGTACAGGACATTGTAGGAACCTGGGTAAGACTTTTGTTCTCGTTTTTCTGAATTTCCAGTCTGAACAAAGCTCTAGTCAAGTCATTACATTCCCATGGCAACCTGATTACGTCATATCTATTCTTGGTTTTTATATACTTTGGGAATCGCTGTGATATGTGATTAACGAGGAGTATTTGGCTTTATGCCTCTCTTTTCATTGAATACCCACTGCTTCTAACAATAACTGCTTTGGCCACTTTGATTCACGTGAGCCAGAGCTACGAGAACAAAGAGCCGTATGAGGCTCCGGAGATACAGAGCACTATAACACTGGTCGATCGTGCCTGTCTGCAAAGCCTTGTTTTGAGCTAGAGTATATTGAAATGTCGCATACAAATAGTTTAAACAATGCTCACTTTAAGTTAGCAACAATGTTAACTTTAGTCAAGGTATGTTATTACGTGATAATGGTTTGTATGACGTAATAAAATGATAAGACGTAATTAAAAGGTGCAATATAATGTCCTATGGTTTGTAAGAAAATGGAATGACGTCATGATTATGACGTATGCTATGACGTAAATATATGGTGTATTAAAATATTGTATTGTTTGTATGACAAAATAAAATTGGAATGACGCCATGATTATTACGTATGATATGGCGTAATTATAAGGATTATTAAAACGTCGTATGGTTTGTATTAAGTAATATAAAAATGGAATAACGTCATGGTTATGACGTATGGTATGTCGTATTTATAAGCTGTAATAAAATGTCGCATGAAAATAGTTTAAACAACACTTTGTTTTTAGTTTCCCTCAGGATACTTCGGGCATTTCAGAAGCAAAACAAGAAATGACATTCTACAAGAGTACAGACATGCTGCTGCCCCCAGCCCGCCTGAGAAGTTCGTACAGAGAGTCAGGGTATGTTGTTACGTTGTGATGGTTTCTGTGACGTTATAAAAGTGAAATAATGTCATAGTAATGACGTCTGATATGGTATAATCAAATTAATCAAATAAATAAATTAATTGAATTATGTTCAAAGAGTCAGCCTATGTATAATATACGTTATAATGGTTTTGTGGGACGTAATAATATTCGAGTGATGTCATGATTATTACGTATGATATGACGTAGTTGAAACTATTGTTGTGATATCGCGTGTCGGAACTGATATGTTTTAATTTGCAATGTCTGTGCTCTTCTACCTACCTATTCCCCGCAACTCAATTTAAACTTAATTTCGCTCAGATAGGCAGGGTATGCTATTACGAGATAATTGTTTGTACGGCGTAATAAAAATTCTATGATGTCATAATTATAACGTATGACGTTAATAAAATTGTACCAATCGCTATGTACTGTCATTTCTGCCACAAGAATAGAAAAGTATATATATAACAGTAATTCCCAAACCGCGACGTGCGGGCCAGTTACGCCCGCGTAACGGTTTAATATAGTCCGCTGAACTTAGTGAAACAGTCCAACACTCTGTAACACGTTTAAAAATAACAATTAATAAATATCAAGTTCGAGGTGGAATGATTTAAAAATTTGAATTTTCAGTGCAATCTGCATTCCTGACCCTACTGACAATCACTAATTTTGGTAGGGGTATTTTTTGGGCGTGAGTTTGTACAAAAGATCTGAAAATTTTCCAATAATGATTTGTTTCCTTATAGTTGAGGCATCGAAGGCCTTAATTTGTGCAAAGTGGTATAAAAACTTATTTATAGCTCTTGGCGTCAGTGGTTTCTTGTAGTTTTATCCCCACAGATGTTTATGACAGCACTAGGTCGGCCAAATTCAAATATTCGAACCGAATCGAATATTGGAACGTTGCTATAACATTCCAAAATTGCTCTATTTTCAAAATGGTTTAAATTTAATTTTCGTTCATTAAATGATAAACTGAATACCACACCGGCACTTAGAAAGACAATTTAAATGGAATTTTAATTGGAGAGGCTCTCGAGTTTCATGCTTTGTCGTGTAACAATCATTCCATTGTGACGCAACAAGCATCGATCTGACGCTACTTGTAACTTAATCTACTTGTATTCGGAACGTAGTCAGACGACATTTATGGGAACACTGGGATATTTTCTGAACGGGAACACAGAGAGGAAATCGAAGAGCTAAGATTTATTAGGAATACTTATTTTTGAAAAGAAATGTGGCTGTGTTAGGCCGATTGTGTGACCCCACCTCATCCCTGTTGTCTCCCCAAGATGGTTCATCTATAGCAGGGCTACTCAACTATTTTTACCGAAGGTCCGCATACAAAACTTCAAGAATATTTGGGTCTGGACTTCCCAGAAATTATATTTCGGCATCTTCAAACACGCAATTCCTCGGCCGACTAATGATAATTAGCTAATCAAGATTGTTTGTTATGGCGTTATAGTTCTTTTCATATATATTTTTAAATCTCTAAAAGTGATTTTATAAAAAAAAATTTAAAAGGGATGATTCAAAATGAAGATTTATGCGCGGTCCGAATCGAATACCCGAGAATCCGGATTCGGAGATAGATGATAAAATATTTTGTTTGGCCCTCCATATCTTATATTAAATGTAATAATCATGATTAATGAATGCTAAGTGAGCTGAGTGCGGGCCGCAATTGGCCCGCGGCCCACTAGTTTGAGACCCCTGATTTTAGACCATCAGTGTGGAAATTGAGTGACCCGCACCTCCCCTTGGCAGACTAACTGGGGCTTAAATCTCTATTTTGCACGGTCATTGCATTTTGTCGAACCTCACAAAACTTAATTTTGCCGGTTTTTGAAAGCACTTGAGAGCTTTTGGTTTCTGTTGGATTTAATCCCAAGTGCCCTTGAAGACGCCAAACCAGCCAGTGTAACAGGCGTCGCCACAGTACTCGATACATTGAACTGCTTTAGGGCTCGCGTCAATCATTTATTGGCCCTAAATACACCAGATATATGGTTAATTAATCTATGGCTATGCTAAGTTTATGTGGTTTCAGTAATCTTGACATTTCCGTGTGTGAAATAAAACTACATAGATTAAACTATGTGTTAAAAAATATATATGGTTTCATCAGGTCTTGAAATTTCCGTGTGTCAAATGAAACTACATATAACTATCTATGTGCTAAATAAGCTATGTGTTGAATCTGTGTGTTTTCATTAGGTCTTGACATTTCCGTATGTGAAATGAAACCACATGATTAAGCTATGTGTTAAATCTGTGTGGTTTCATTAGGACGATCAGGTTGGGATTTTCGTGAGTGCCCTTAACAGGGCTACTCAACTGGTGGACCGCGGTCCGAATCCGGACCTTTCGGGTATTCAATTCGGACCGCATCTAATTATTTATTTTGGATCATTAGCCCCACTTTTGAAGTTTCCTTTTATAAAATGACTTTCATAGTTTTGAATATATATGAAAAGAACTATAACACCATAATAAACAATCTTGATTTCGTAATAATAATCGTTAGTCGGCCGAGGAAGTGCGCGTTTAAGAACGCCGAAATATAATTTCTGGAAAGACCGGACCCAAATTATTTTTAAGTTTTGTATGCGGATCTTCGGTAAAAATAGTTGAATAGCCCTGGCCTATAACAACCGTACTCAAAAATTAGTTTCCTTCAACTAGGAATACTGCACCCTGATAATTTTATATAGTGTGAATAGCTTTTCGAATCTCAGCAGATCATCGTAACTTTACACGAAGATAAGTCTACTTCACTTCTAAGTGTTTACACGTAATCCACTGCTCAAATTCCATGTAGTTTCAGTAGCTTTAGGCATTACGGTGGCCGCTAGTAAATTTGCTTTTCACCCACTTACCTCAAATTATCTACCAAATAGTGACACCACCAAAAAATTCTTAAAAATTCACTCATTTCAACGAAATCATGACAATCTTACTCTATCACCCTAATGAACATTTAATTGTGCCAAGATTTTTTTTAGAAACGTGCAACGTTTTATATCGACAATGTAGTTTTTGAATTCAATATTTCTATCTTATTATTATATTATATTTCTTATCTTATATTTCCCTCTTCTCCAGATCTCGACTATCTTAGATCTTGATTATCTTATACTTTTAGCTGCGCTCAGATATTATTTTTCGCAGATTGCGAGGCATAAAATTGGCCATGTAACCATCAGATGCCACCCACAGAGGATGGAATCATGTTTCGACAACTAGTTCCACTCATAACACTAATATTATACCTTCAGATGTTATTTCTGGGGTTCGTTTTTGGATTTGAGGTTCTATGTTGGCTGAGTAACCAAGCATAATATTCGATGTGTTTCTGATTTAATGCACACAATCCCCAGAAAATCTAACAAAATAACGTTTAAAAACTGATTCTACTCATAACAAACTATTTTTCTATTCAGCTCTGCCCAGATCGTCACACATTCTCCAAACACGACAACAGACATTCGTTCCCGACAGATGCAAGCTACTTTGATACGGTGAGTGACGGCATCCGCGTACATTTTAACCCACGACGATTGCACCTGCATACTATTGCACCTATGGACATTTTTTTGTTTCACGGATATTTGAACCCATACTAACCCTAACCCATGGGTTTTAGCACCCGCATATGGATTGAACCCGCGGATATACACATGGGTTCAAATGTGCGTGGGTTCGAATGTACGGTCACCTGAGTCACGTATTGATTGATGATGCAAACCAACTTGGGGGAAAAGAAAGTTGAGCTTCATTGTCTTTCTGCTCGTTGCAAATCCTCTAAATTCTTCAAAATTTCTTCCCTCAACTTTGAGTTGTGTCACTGTACTTTGAATTCCTAACCCAAATTGTATTTCAATATCGCGGCGTATATGCCAGTACAGGTGGGAAGTCGAATACATAACACATTATTATAAGTTACAAATAGTTTTATCATTTACGGAGAAATATGGGTACTCCTGAAGTATGCGCACTAAGATGTCACACAACCTGAACCCTAACCTGGTACACAACCTGATTTCAGGTAGTGCGCCATTTTGGTGCGCATACTTCAGGAGGTCCAAAATATGTCCACCCTCACAACATAAAAATCTGAGTAGCATACTGGTTCATCTATAGGCGTAGTAAGAGGGGGGGGGGGGGCTTTTTAACATTTTGTAGTAATTGCGCTTATATATCTTCGATAACTTCGACAGCGGAGTACGTCTAAGGAGCTATTCTTTGTGATATTGTGAGATATCAGAGGCTGCTTTTAGCTGGCTTTGATTGGAGCAAAAGGTATATTACGTCATAATACAAAATATTACGTCATTATACATATTATGTCATTATACAACAAAAAAAATGGCCCGTTCCAAATTTTAGGCTGGCTGAGCTCTTGTTAGCTGGTCCCATCCCGTGGGACATTTCCCGCGGGAATGAATGACATTTCCCGCCCTGTTCAGAATAAAGAGTTCAAAAGTGTCATCCTCTCGTTCTGAATGCAACACCTGACAAAACTGAACCCTGGGACCTTACCTATGGCGGGTTGATTAAAAATAGTATTTCATACCAATTTTTATACAAGATGGGCCGAAAAAATGTTGCCATTTTTAACATTCTAACAATTTTAAAATTTACAAAGATTGTTTCATTTTCAAGAAAACTGTTGCCAAAATCAGCGGACTCTTCTAGGGCCTTGTTTGGAGTAAAAGTCTTGAACACGCCTTGTATATAATAAAAACGAATCTTTCCTCTTCCAGGGTCTTGGACGGCGGAAAAGCGGGAGAGCTTCCACCGTATTCAAACCCGATTTCATCGCTTGGATTCCTCACCAGGATGAACTGAAGAAAGAAGGAGCGGCAATGTCTGTTTATAGGTAAGACACTAGGAATAACTTCGCAGTAAATTAACTGTTAACTTTAATGTTAAATATCAGTAAATTATCGGATTTTTATAAGCTAACTCAAGCTTTTCGCCCAGAACAAGGCTCTTTAAAAGCAGCTACTGATTTTAAAATATATAAAGTGCAAATATTATTCAGAAGGGCTGAATTCCCCTCTGGGTAAAACAGGTAAAAAGTGTAAATATTCTGTGGTTTTCACTGTTAAACTTCATTGAGTTGACGGAATTACTGATGAAAACGTAATAATATTGCAATGAGAAAACTAGCTAATACCAATTTTATTTTGTAAGTTTTAAATATGATAAAATCGTAAGTAACGCCAGTAATTTTCATTGTTCATCCTAGTAAATTAACGGAATGGAACTTTTGAGACAATGAGAATACATTTGCAGGGAAAAGGGCACTGACTTTTACTGTTAAAATTCATGAAATTGATACAACTAAAACTAATAAAGCGTTTTTACGTTATATCGTATGTTTGGTTCACCTAACCTCTTGTCGTAGCCACCATCAAGTCCATGCATCCGGAAACAAACACCTGGCTAACTAATCCCATACCCGACATAGACTGGTAAATGGTCCGTGATCAACCACAAAATAAATCGTCTTATCGGCTTTCCTCTTCTTTATGATAGCTGTAAAACTCAACCCTATTACCAGTGCCCTCAATATTAGAACATGATGACTTTCAATCTCTTTTCTATTCAGATTAAACTTCAGACACGGAGATACGTCACCCGAACCCGCATCTCAGCGTCTATCACCAACCGTTCGCCGCAAGATGGCGTACCAGGAAGACAATTTCGGAAAACAAAAATGGAAGAGCGATTACAAAATGTATTTTCAACACGGGCAACCAAACCATAAAGTCGACACAGACTTCAATACAGGACGACAATATGAAGGTTCTGAATTCAATACCCGATCGTACCATGATGTCAACTCGACAGGAAAACTTAGAAAAATTGTTCCTCATTATCTGGCGCATACTGAATCCGTAGCCCGGAGAATAAAATCGGCTCCTTTAATGAGACTTAGCGTAGGAGACTGCCTCATGTGGCCGAAAAAGCAACTAAACGAGTCGATCGTAATTCCGAATCGTTATGACAAAAAGTCCGAACATTATAAATTTAGGAACCCTCTCCAAGCCAAACTGCCTCGCAAATTCAAAGACTGCCACGGTCCCACTAAAGATGAGCTTCTCAAGCCTCCTCCCTACCATCAACGAGAAAAAGTACACTTGCGCCCTCCGGGGGTTACCAAGCGTCCCCAAAGCGAACGAAGAGCGGAAAGCTACGTTCGTGTCCCCTCTACTACAGCCACTACTATGACGTATGAAACCCCACATTATGACGTCACCCCCACTCCCCCAGTCACCCCTAGGCCACCTCCAGCTTACGAAGCCGCTCCAACTCCCCCTGTTACGCCAAGACCGCCTGTGACGCCACGTGACGTCACAATGATTCAACGACCCCCGCCAACCGCACGTGACGTTGCGATGACGTCACAGTATCATTCCAACGGTTGTATGACTCCAGCTGCGACCCCAGTGACGTACTTTGCACCCACTGATTCAACGCTAACCCCAACATGGGTGAAGCAGGGTAACCCGATCCCAACTGTCGTAGTAAATTAGATAATATATTAGTCAATTGAAGCAAACTACCAGTGCACTGATAATTGGGCTTATGAATTGTTTTGCAAAATTATTGTAATTAAATGTAATGAAATCGCTTTTTTCCGGAACTAATAGACCAACCAATTTCAATTTTTCATCATCTATAAATGGAGGTAGTCGTTACGAAGCTAATATTTTTAATTTGTTTAATTTCTTTCGAATCTTACAGGAAGATGTTTTACACGAATATTTGCCTTTAATTTAAATCTATTGAGAAACTCTTTTATTTAATACGGGAATACATTTTTCCGTCACGGTTTTTCTCATCAACCAATCTGCCAATCAATCCCAAATTTTCACACCTCAATGATTGAAAAGGTTGTTAAAAGGCTATTAATTTTAATTTTTTATCCAAGCTATCGATGTTTCACGAGTTGTAAGAAGGCTAATACCCTTTTATTTCTTACGAGTCCGTGGGTTTCGAAATTTAGCGAACGTTTGCCAATTTGACAGTGCTGTGATAATGGGGCTCATTAATTGTTTTGCAAAATTATTATTGTTGGTGCAAAAATATCGTTTTCCTCCGGAAATAATTGTTCATCAATTTCAATTTCTCAAAGATAGAAGAAGTCTTTAGGAGGCTATAACTTTTAATCTCTCTTCCAGGCTATCGATGTTTCACAGAAAATATGTTTGTATTTTGATCTATGGGAACACTATTTATGATATATGGGAACACCCCATTCCACTACACTTGTCCACCGATCTTTTCAGCATACTAGGTGATTTGCTGTGTCCTGTGAAACCCGATATTGCACCCGAATTAGGCAGTTATATTTGAATTAAAGGGAACACTTTTTTTTTATAAATTATGGGAACACTTTATTCCATCATGCTTCTCCACCAATTTTTTCAGCAAACTAAGTGCTCTGCTGACTTACCATTCTCATATTATTGAGGATTGCTCCCTCGTTTCAAAACAAAAAATGTATTTCCAATATATATTACTAATCGCTCAATCAATTTCATCACTTCAAGATGGTAGAAGTCGTTAGCAGGCTATTACTTTTATTATTCCTTATGAGCCACAAGGGGCACAACATGACGTCGAAGTTAATTTGTTTCTTTTTGATTTATGAAGTGAAGAAACAGTGCTGTGGTAGGAACATAAATGAGGATCGTTTCGTAAAATTATTGTTATTTCAAATCAATGTTTTCTCAATCAATTTCAAATGTGCATAACTTTAAGATGTTACAATAGGTGAATAGGCTATTACTTTTAATATTTCTTATGAGCCACAAGGGACACAACATGGCGACCAAATTATGCTGTTCATTTTGATTCATAAAATAAAAGTAAAAAGTGCTGTTGAATAAGAATCGCAAATTTATTGTAATTGTTTAAAAAAAAATTGATTTTCTCATCAAGTAATTGGGCGATCAATTCCAAATTTCCATACCTTCAAGATGAAGAAAGTTGATAGGAGGATATTACTTTTGTTATTTCTTATAAGCCCAGTAAGAGGGGGGGGGGTAAAGGTAGAAAAACAGTGCTGTAAAATAAGGGTCGTTTTGTAAATTTATTGTATTTTCAAATCAATGTTATCTCGTATAAATTTCAAATTTTCATAACTTAAATATGGAGAAAATTATTAGAAGAGTATTACTTTTTCTTATGGGTCACAAGGGACACAACATGGCGTCCAAATTATGCTATTTTATGTGAAATGTGGATATCCAAAATAAGGCGAGCAAGATCTAATTTAACAAATTTTTTTTATGCCCCTCACGACATGTGTACCACTTCGCTTCGGGCATCGTGTTCCTATATTTGAGCATTTTTCTCTTTTTTGTTTATTATTAATAAAATAATTGTAGTGAATTATTTGAATTCTTAGTTTTTTTAACGAGGCCAGCGCAAAACTGCAAATTTTCTCTAAAAAAATATATATTTATTACGGATATACCTATTTTTCATGAAAGTTTTATCATCGAATTCACTGATCTGAGCCTAGTACTAACTTTTGGTACTCTAAAATTTCATTGGTTTTTAATATTACCCGCATCCAATTAATTTAATATTCTTTCTTGTTTATATTTGATAAACAAGTTTTTTGAGTCTTGGTTATTATTTATAATAAAGTAGAAATTATGCTTTGCTACATGTTTATGTCCCTCTCTGAATGAAGAAATTTTTATGTCAAAAGTTTTTTTCGTTTTGCAAGTTATTTTACTGAATGTTTTGAAAGGGACTGTTTTAAGTCTCACACCAGACTCAACGATGCCGGCGATATAATGCACCTACCATAATTCTCTATGACAGTGTTTCCCAGCTCTTTGGTCGCGACCTAAAACTGAGTCGCCTGAAAAAATTTTTGGGTCGCTTCTGTTAAATTTTATTGTTTGTTTTATATTTGTATTGAGATGTTGCTCAATAGTAACTGTATTGGCAGCATTTATTTTGGTTTGGTTAAGTAAAACCAAGCCACGATTTCAGAATATCGCGGAGAGCAAACTAGCTCAGCTTTCTCACATTGTATTATATTAGTCATTCAATTTTGCGGTCGTAAAAGGACTACATGTCGTTTAGTATTCGAGCATATCCTTGGGTCGCAAGATCTTACGAAATTTATTTTTTAGAAAATTTAGGTCGCTTGAAAAAGGGGTTGAGAAACACTGTCCTCTGGCAAAGTTGGCCGGCAAAGTTTTTTAAAAGACGCAAAGAGTAAAAACGAAAAGGTTTCAAGACTCAACACCAATCACGTTGGTGACAACATAGCTAGCCATGGCCAAGATTTCCAAGTGTTGAAATGAACGCAATGTATGATCGTTTGATATATGAATAACAATTTGGCAAAAAAAAATGATATATATAATGTTGGGCTTATTAAACCTTTTTTTTGTATCACTGCCGTGATTGAAACTTATTGAAGACTTATCGATCGAAAGTTAGGGGGTCCCCCAAAACAGCGCTTTTACTCCATAGTGACACCTTGTGTCCCATCACTAATTAATTAATAACTCGCTAATTATACCACATAATTCGCCCAAAATCAATAGGCTCCTGGCCCGAGATAAGATAAATGCACATGCAAAATCTGGAGCAGGTTCAATCTCGCTTTCGTGAGATATCGCGTGCATCTAACAGACAAACAGACATACAGACAGACAAATACCTATCAACATACTCACCGATTAAAATCGATAAGTAATAATAGCTCAGTACTTGTCACTGAAAACCCATAAAGACCAGTGCTCAAAAGTGGACGTTTGTCTGGATCAAGGATGTGCGACATTTTTGTCGGTGGGCCATTCAACCAACTTCAGACATCTGGCTGGTCCCTTCTATGAGAAAATTCTTTCCGGAAAATAGTGATAAATTGAGTTCCCAATACCGAACTTCGAAGATTCAGACCATTCCATAAAATAATAGCTCATTATATATAATTGAATGTCCGTGAAGAGTAATGGGAGCTCCAGAAGTATGTGTACCAAGATGTCGCACAACCTGAACATAGTATGCATGTACGGATTCAGGTTGTGCGACATCTTGGTATACATACTTCTGGAGCACCGAGTACTGCTTGAAAAGTTCACGTCTGTCTGGATCAGGGTGTGCGACATTTTTTCGGTTTGCTATATAATCAACTTCAGACATCTAGCTGGACCAAATAAAAAGAAGAGAATGCGGCTATTTCTCAGTCGTACAGCAATAAATACATCGGACAAACAGCAAAAGACGTAGCGACAAGAGTATTAAAACATTATATGATTAGGCCAGGGTGTGCGACACAAAAAATAGTTTTTCCATGTACACAACGATAAATAATTCTCACAATGCTCAATTTTATTAATTTTTAATTTTAGTGGGACATTTGGAATTTTTGTTGTTGCATAGGTTGTTAACATCAGCTTTGCCAAAAGTAAGAATATCTTACTTGATGGGCAAAAATTTGAGTGTGACAAGGGCCAAACTAGATGAACTGGCGGGCCGGGTTGTGCCCCGCGGGCTTCATATTTCCCACCGCGCGTTCAGAGCCTTATTCCGAGCCACACCCTCCTTCAATATAAATCCAATTACATCTGATATTGTTATCACATTATATGGCGGAGGCGTAATAAAACAATCGAAAGAAATTGATCTGTCAATTCAAATTATCGATCTTTATAACTTTTCAATTCCATCTTGAAATTAAAGTTATAGCGTGGTTTAATAACACGGAAGACATTCAGTTGTTAGTTGTCTGCGGTAGCGGCTGGAACTGGTTTTAACCGGTATTTTTGTTTGAGAAACTGTTGCAGAAAAGCTTGCGAGGCGATGTTAAAATATAGCGACGCTTCTCAATTGGTTACCGGTTCAAGTCGGGCAGGGATCGTATTAGCCCATCAATATAACAAGGCAGAAACTAGAGTGAAAGACCAGAAACTGCATGAATCACGGTGTGACATGACAGACAGGGTACACGGGAAATTTCCAAAGTGGGGTTCTGCTATTTCTAATAGCCAAGTTAGACCGTAAAAGCCATTTGGTTCGACTGGAAACCGTTGTTTTCGTGAGTCTAAGATAGTTACAAGCTATGAAAAATTGATATGTATGATACATGATTTTTTTTTACGTTTCAAAATGAAGGGTCCGAACCTCAACTCCCCAACACTAAGCTTTGCACCGGGTGACTGAGAATAATACAAAACCTAAATTATCGATCCTTATACCTTTTTCATTCCATCTTGAAATTAAAGTTATAGCGTGGTTTAACAAGAAAGACATTCGGTTGATAGTTGTCTGCGAAAGCGGCAGGAACTGGTTTTAACCGGAACTTTGTTTGAAAAACTGTTGCAGAAAAGCTTGTGAGGCGATTTTAAAATAAGGCGATTTCGATTGTTATCAGTACAAGTTGGATATGGGCCATATTTAAACAATCAATTGTCCCTGGCGCACTTGGCAAAAAATAGAGTAAAATATCAGGATTGTGTGAATTCAGTGTGATCGACCAGAGGCATAGCCAGGAAGTGGGTTGAGGGGCGTACACCCGCATCTTGTATCTGCAAAATCTTGTACCATTCATAAATGTCCATGTGCTTGTACGCTATCTGTTCTATCTTGGCAATTTGTGTACTTCTTCAATGACGTCACCAAGTATTGACATCAACTAATCCCCCCCCCCCCCTCAAGAAACTAGAAAATTTTAGAAACACTATTATTTATAATAAGAAAATACTATTACCGACTTCTGCGTAATATCACTGGAGGTTTATGACGTCATAAATCATATTAGAAATTAGAAAAAACGTCGAAATTGAGAATCAGTTGAAAGAAGGTTCGCAAAATATAACAAGGTAAGATTTCTTGGTTTAATTGAGGTTTTTTTCCACGGTAAGGCTTGAAAAAGAAGCCTTAGAAATATCTTAGACGGCACTATTATGTTATCGCCCCATATATAATGTATTTTACGGAACATAGGGCGCGCTTTAAATCCTTTTTTTTTCTTCTAAAAAATTAACAGTGCGAATTACAATATAAGCCAATGCGCCTAACATATGGCTCAGGTAGTGAGGTATTTTTGATTTATTGTCCACAATAAAAACCAGTATGGGTACCAGTTGCGCCTTATATATGAATAAAAACAAATTTATTGATAATGTGCATTGTAACTCAGTGCAAGATTTTCTCAAAAATCGACGTGTGTCTTATACGCTAGTGTGCCTAATCTAATGTATGTAGAAGATAGTGTTTTATGCGCTACTGCCTATAATTAAAACGAGTACCAGGCGCGCCTTATCGTCCATTGCGTCTTATTCATAAATAAAAACCCAATATAAAACAATTTATTGACAGTGCGACTTATAACGACGCAAAATACGGCAATTTTCTCAGAGGGTCATATTAGTATAAGTTAAGCTAGCGAGCCTATGTATGATAACCCCATTTTGATGGCAGTTTAAAACCTTAGCATGACGCATCAAAGGAAGGGATGGGATTATTTTCAGTTAGGCTACTTCGCTACCCCCCCCCCCCCCCCCCCCCCCCCCTTCCCCATAATATGTGAAAAATCACACTCACTAATTAAAGTACTTTGTTCGTGAGCCCCATTCATTTTTGCGGTGGAGGTTATAAATACTCGCACTCACTAATAACTGCATTTTTTGCTAATATAAGAGTTTTCGTGATACTATTTTGTAATTAACTGAACTTACTATGCTGTCGAAGTTATCCAAGGCATATAGGCATATCAGCCCCTGGCCTATGTATCTCTTTCGCCATCGCCATTTTGTATAATACGGTGATTTACCGTATTTTTCTGTGCGAACATTTTTGACAATAACTTATGTTAAAACAAAATATCGATCAATTTTGGAAGATTTGGAAGCAGTACTCACCATCCCCGAAATAGAGTCGCGTGCGAAGTACCGTAGGTCGTGGTGACAAAAGTTTGAAGGACACCTTCATTAGTCTGTATCTCTCTCTATTTTTCTGCAAAATGAACATTTTCACACAGGGAGATGCCGAACGTCAAAGTTGGTTCTAATCAGGATGGGCAAAGAAATCAAGAAAGTAATGACGTCATCAGTAATGACGTCACAAACATCAATGAAGCGGGAGGCCCGAGCTTTACCGTGCCAACATTCAGCATTAAGGTAAGGATATTTAGACAAAATCGAATATTCGTTCGAATTTGATTCGAATAGTTTCGAACTGAAGTCGCTTCCGATAGTCTAATTTAATGTAGTTTCATTTTAATGATTTGAAATTGGCAGTGCAGCGGTCGTTAACCAATTTAGCAGCAAAATCGGTTCATGACTGACGATTTTTTCGCCCAAGCCCTTAAAAAATCCACGAAACTCCAGCGATAAAACTCATATTTATTCAAAAATGTGGACTTCGATATTGTTTTGCCGTAACAGACGCTTCTACTGTGCATTATTTTATCACAAAAAATAGAAAATCGAGCTACCAAGTCTCTTTTTTAATCTAATTTTCAAGATTAGTTGTGCTTGATCTGACAAAAACGATTTACTCGTTGCTTATAGCAGTGGTCGGCAACCACCGGGCCGCGGCCCATCGCCGGTCCGCGGAAAGATTACTACCGGTCCGCAAAAAGATTACATAAAAGGGGACAACGTCCCAAAAACACTTTTACAATCTAACAACAACGAATCCCCGCGATTAAAATTTCAAATGATAATGAGTTGAAACGAGTATTTGCGATATATAGCTTGGCATTCTTTTGGTCGATACTCTCAGATAAATATTCAGACATTGCAAGAGAAGCTTCACAATCAGTGTTGTTACCTTTTTCTATGTGGGTCGGGTTTTCGATATTTACAATTACAAGAACAGAATCGAAATACCGAAAAAGGATGGACCTAAGAAACACATTACGTGTTTCACTTTCGACTATATCTTCAAATTGGGAACAGTTAATGAACAAACAAATACAGATCTCGCATTAAATAGCATCACCGGTACCCCTGTTTTTGGAGATAATTTCAACATAAATTTTCTAATGCGTATAATTTACTACGTAAGCTTAGTTCGTTTGTATAAAGGTGGTCCGCCAAAATTTTGATCAGGCTTTACCGGTCCGTCATTTAAAAAAGGTTGCCGACCACTGGTTTACTGCAGCAGAGCTTCCCAAAATTTTGAGCTCGCGACCCGTTCCAATATATTTAAAGCGCACCGCTTCTTTAATCATATGTTTTTTCTCAAAATCATGAGATTTATGTTTTGCACTAGTTTTCAATAATGTGTTTTTCGAAGCAAAAGTCTAAATAGGTACAATAGATATGACGCTTTGTGTGAAATTGTCGTACTTTTTGCGATCCCCAAAGTCCGTTGCACTTTCGCCTGCGGGATTGCGCAGTTTTGGATTACAGGTTGCTTTTGTGTAAAATATACCCGCTTACAAATGCATTCATTGCATTGAAAATCTCAGTGATTTAAATCTCCAGCTATGAAACTTATATTTATTCAAAAATTGGAACCTCGAGATTATTTTGCCGCAACAGACGCTTTTACCATGCATTATTTGCAAAAAATTCAATAATCGGGCAACCAAGTCCATTTAATTTATCGACAGAAATTATGCTCAACCCTAAAAAAACGATTTACCCTTCCGTTATCGGCCACTGCTTTTGTGTGCAACACATTCCGATTCATTGACAATCATAGTGAAATGATTTGTCGCAACAGACGATTCTACCATGAATTATTTCATCACAAAAAGTTAAAATCGGTCAACCAAGTCTCTTTCCGATGTAATTTTAGACAGAAATTATGCTTAACTTCACAAAAACAAAATTCATCTGTTCACTGCTTTTTTTTTGTGCAAACGACCCGTCTCCCTGTACATGCCAATCCATTGACAATCATTGTGATATCCATTTTGTTTATTCAGAGAATCCCTGGAGTTTTTCAGGCCGAATCACCCGTCCTTGACACACCTGAAGAAATTCACAAACAAGCCTTAAATAAAGACTTCAGGTGAGAATAGTGTCGGATAGGAGTCTCACCGGATCGCGAGTGGGGTCGATTCACGAGTTATTCGAGTCTTGAGTCAATAAATGATTTAAATATTACTGGCTTGTCTACAAGTTGATGAATTTAGTTGACACTGACACTGCGTCATTTTTGAGTCGTCGATTTTTCAGACTTCGGATCTGATCACCGAGTTAGGGCAATGACTTGATGGTTGAAGTAAATAGAGCACGTTCAGCTTAATTAGTCCTTACTTACAGTGCCTACAGCCCTACACATAATTTGAACCCCAGAATATAACCCGTGTGACAGCATTATCTGTAAGTTATCCATTCCTATTTGATCTAGACTGGATGCACTCCACGAATACCTGACAGGAACTCGCCATTGCATAAATAGACTTCGTAGAAAAGTCCGGCTCATAATACGACTCTAAGTTGGAGGAATTTAAATATTCGAACATTCGAAATATTAGTAAAAATTGACTCCAACTTCAACGCAAACAAAGACACCAGCCTTTGGCGTTCTATTTGATTACGCTATGCAATGTAGTTAAATCTTGCAAATCATTCATCGCCATAAAAAATAATAGAGCGTGGCTGGACAGAATATGATGTTTTCTTAACTTGCAAGATAATGCTGCCAGGTTATGCATTATTGAATGAAATTATCGTTTTTTTTTCAACAGCCATTTCATCGATCGTGACATCAGATTACGTGAATTACATTCCCGTTTGCGACTTTTAGCGATAATATCGTTCGCTATGGCGGTTTCCGCGAGCTGTCTCGCAGTCGTTGATATTGAAACATCAAAATCAACAAGAGGAGTGCTAGCACGTACTCTTAACTGCGAAGAAACTTATGTATCAGGATATTTCAGGTATGGAATTCAAGTTAAACATCTGTGCTATTGTGCAAATAGACTCTTGAATCACTTAGAATAGTCATGTTCAATTTTGCTACAGCATCCTTGCATTGTACGCATACGCATCCCAAAGCGCGAAAGCATTGTGTATTTATACTCCACACCTAAGTACTTGCGCCCAAAGGATCTTTCGCGTCGTTTTTGGACACGAAATGGACGTTTGAATCATTTTTTGTTGACAATAATGTCAGTATTTTTTTTTTTGGTATTCTAATAGTATGTGAACCAAGATGGTGGACACCGGAACGTAGTATGTGTACCAGTTTAGGGTTAGGCCATAATTTTAGGTACAAATACTACGGGAGTCACTTGACTAGTCCCCGAACTCGTAATAGAACAAAATTAAGAAAAATTAGAATTAAATTATGGCTTATCCCTATCCTGGTACACAAACTACGTCCTGGTGTCCGCCATCGTGATTCACATACCACGGGAGCACTCTTTTCTTCTCATTAACTACTGGACCAATTGCTTTGGAATTTTCAGTGGTGAAAGATTGTATTTCTCGATGGAAAAATAACACTTTTATTTATTTCAAAAATTTCTATAGCGTCTATGGGATTCGATTTTGGACACGTAGTGGACATAACGATCGTTTCAAAATTTTGTTGTTATTGTTATTATTAGTCTCCGTCAACAGGTTTTCAAGAAATGGCTTTTCTCTTCGAATACTGGACCAATTGCTTTGAAATTTTCAGTGGTGTAAAATAAAAATTTTCTCCAGAAGGCTATTACTTTTTTTTCGCTATGACGTCATCAAAATTATGTGACTCTACTTATTCATATATTTGAGCATAGCTCTCTTGTTTTGTGTTGCGATGACGTCTTTAAAATTAGCTGCAATACGTTACCGGTACAGATTGCATACTTGTACCACTTCGTGTCCGTATATTTGAGCATCGCTCTTTCGTTTTTTAAATTTACTTTAATGTGTTGTTTTGGGTAAGTGGGCACGTGTATCAGAACATCCTAAATCTTTTCAGGTTTTCTGTATATTTGTTCGTTTAGCCCTGGATTTCGTATTTGTTTTGTTGTAACGAAAAATCAAAATAAGCTTACTTACTTACATAGAAGAAAGGAGGGTACTCCCGTAGTATGTGTACCAGGTTAGGGTTCGGCCATCATTTTATTCTAATTCTCCTTATTTTAGTTTTAATACGAGTTCGGGGACTGTCTGTGTTAGTCAAGTGAATATACTCTTTGCCCATAGGTTTCAGTCCCTTTACACAACTTGATGTAAAATAGGTGAACAAAATTAGTTACCTCCATACTGGTACACACACTTCTGAAACGCCGAAAGAAGACATCTTGGTCCCACAGCGGCCACAGAACCCTATCAATAGCTGGTCACACTTTCGTCACGCTCTCGATTGGATCGCATAGAACATTTATTTTCATTCTTGCTACAGCAGCCTTGCAATATCCCTACATATCGATTCCCTACATTATTTCATTTCACGAATCAGCCAATGCAAACGCATAGGGCAGTGGTTTTTAAACTTATAGTCCGTGCGGCGCCAAATTATCGGGGGAAAAAACTCACGACACGCTTACACGAAAAAAGAATGCTTCTTTTAAATAAAACTTAATTTTGTGATCGTTAATGCGTAATTTACGCTTTTAAAGTTTGTAAACATGTAGGCTCACGGATTAAAAGCAAAATGTCAAACCTTCTTACTCATCTCCGTGTAATTTTCCTTTAAAATGCTAAAAAAATCAATCACGTTAACTGAACTAGATCCAGAAGATAAATAAACTGCAATGAGAATCGCTGTCATAGGAAAAGGATAGCGGTGGCACAAAAACCCAATCAATGTAATCTATGAATGTTACCCGATAATCCATTTACTTTTTTTTCATTTCCGTAACGATGACCAACCAGCAAAGTGGCCCACAATGACGTAACAATTTTAATTGGTGAAGTGAACTCGCTTAGACACTTTTTAAGGTTTTGCGTGTGATTTTTCAATTTTCTTTTGTATTTTCAAAAATTAGTTATAAAACTTATATTTTTAACAAACATAGAAAACTAAAATTGAAACCAAATAGCCCAGTAGATAAAAAAAATAAGATAAGAAAGGCGATTTTATGTAAAAACAAGAGAACGATGCTCAAATATATGGACACGAAAACCAACGAAGCCTACCCATATCGATTAATCTCCGAGTTTCGCGTAGCGTTGCGTCAAATCAAAAACGTTCGTCATGCTTGGCGGATTAGAAATCGCGTTTCTATGGAAAACAAAAATATAGAGAGATTTCTGATGAACTATCAGATCTCATAGAATTCATATAAAATTTAGTAATAAATGGAAGAAAAATCTTCAACCACCGAAACTTTCAAAACAATTGACCCATTAGTGAGAATGAGAAAAGCGATTTTAACATAACAAGAAGAAGAAAAATACCGACAAGAACAACAACTAGAATTTGGTTGGAAACCGAATACTTATCGATCGAAGGTTAGGGGATTCCCCAAGACAGTGGTCTTACTCCATAGTGACACCGTGTGTCCCATCGCTAATTTATCAATAACTCGCTAATTATACGACATAATCCATCCAAAATTGATAGGCTTCTGTTCCGAACTATGATGAATGCACATGCAAAATTTGGAGATTCAACCTTGCTTTCGTGAGATATCGCGTGTATCTAACAGACAAACAAACAAACAAACACCTATCAGTATACTTACCGATATTAAGATCGATAAGTAACAACATAATAACGAAACGATTCATATCGACAAATTAAGAACGTGACACAATTCGATTTATCTCCATCCCGCCTATAGCCTAACTCCCCCATTCGCCTTTCTGACAAAAAATTTAACCATTTACTCGTTTCATATTCAGAACATGTCCCGCGTTGGTTGACCCAGATAACGTTATGCGTGATGACCTCATAAATCGAACGATTTATGACGAACTGATACGTCACAATACGTATTTTGAACGATGGATTTTTGCACATAAGTCCTACGCAATGGATTACTGGGTAGTAGGAATAGTGGCAAAGGTAATATTTATAAATATTTATTATTATTTTTTTTTGGGGGGGGGGGGGGGGGGGTGTTGTGATTGTTTTGTTTATGAAATATTCAATTATGGCCAAATATAATATTCTTCTTGTGTGGGAGAGGCGGTTGTGATTACATTTTTCATTTGGAACATGGGTGATGGATGAAATTCTAAATATGGTATGGTCCGGACTCGGAATCAACTAACCTGCAGTGATCTGAGCATTGTCACATTGATATCGATTGTTTTTTCCCAACTGTGCGCGAACGTTTTTTGTGTATAAAGGTGAACGTTTGAGAGATGGGCAACTTTTTGTCGCGTGCTTTATACGACATCGCAGAAGCTTACTTTGCAGTGAGCCATGCTTACAAATAACTGGTTAACTAATTTCATTTATGAAATTGACTGGTAACAGGACGGGAGGCAAATTCCGCATATGCTTAGATTGCCTTTTCGGCCTAGCTCGCCGTATAGGAAGTATGAAAATGCTATTCTAACCCAAAGTATTTTTCTCAGGCAATTATAACGATACTCAGCATCGCTGGCACATATTGCAGTGTGTCTTACTACGTTGCAGAGGTCGATGTTCTAAAACTCAAGCGATATCTTCCTGAAGACGGTCAGTTCGCCAAGTCACCAAAAATCAAGTAAGTATTTGCAAGTTAGAGACCTTGAGTTCGATTCTAGACAAGTATGAGGTACAGACTACGACCGGATTTTTGATATGACTAAATAAAGGCAAAAGGTCTAACCCTTTTCATCACTTCTGCCTGATTTTCCTTTGGAATGCTGGAAAAATCACTCATGTTCGCTAAACTCGGTTCAGCAGAAAACTGCACCTTGCGTATCTGTCTCCAGTGTTACGTGACTATGTAACAAAAAGTAAACAACATATAAAGTTAAAACAAAAATTTCTATACAAAGCATTTAAAATAAGAAAAAATAAAACATCCATAATGAATATTCAATTCTATTTTAGTTATATTTAAAACAATTCTGTTCACGGCGCACTTAGCAACTCGACGCGGCGCACCATTTGGTAACCACTGGAAACCTTCTTGCCGCCCCGTCCCCACCCATTTTTGCATGGGTATTTAAAAAAAAATTTGTCAACCATTAAGCCCTAAAGCTTCACTCATGGCTTTTTAAAAGCGCGTGTTAGAGTTCTGTTCAGCAAAATATCTTTAAAACACACTCCCAATAATATTTGTTTTATGCGACAAAATTACTTAAGATATTTTCATGTCCTATACCGATGGCAATAAAGTCGATAAAAGATATGGGGGAAACCCTTATGTCACCAACACTAATCCCTGTTAAGATTTTTGGACACGACATATGAATCATTTGGTTATTATGTTGTTGTTGTTGGTCTTTTTATTCTTTTTGTTACCGTATGAAATTCGCTTTTCTCATTAACTACTAGAGCAGTTGATTTGAGATTTTCAGTGGTTAAAAATTATTATTTTTGCTAGAAAGCTATTACTTTTACTCGTACCTAAATTTCATATGATATTTCATCTAAAATTTATGACATCGTGACGGCGTGTACCAGTTCATACTATGACTAGTCCAAACTATTTTTGTTTTTATTATTTGAAACATCACTTTTTATAAACACATATAAATACGATTGCACTTAAAAAAATGAGTTCATGATAATTTTCCACTTTTTTACAAGATTCGACAGTTTACATTTTTTAGTTGCAATAATTTTTTCACAGTTGAAAATACTTTTTTTCATATATAAAAATTGATCCAATTGAGGCCTCTCATTACGTAATTTACATTCATAAATATAATATCTTGCACTCAATAAAACACAGTTTATACCTTGGTTTTACCCCCAATAATATTTCTTTATATGTCAGATTAAGATTTAACCCATATTCAACAGTTAGCCATGCATTCAATATTTCCCGAAATTTTTGCACAAATTCACAGAAATCCAAACTAGTCCAAACTATTTGAGCATCGATCTCTTGTGTTTTAAACTTCTTCCAGGTCTTTTGCTTTGAAGACTCTATTATTATTCCTCCACGTTCCACCTCTCACGGACGCCTGGATTGACCCGCAGTTTCAGCTTCTGGTTGGGATCAGAACGGTGGTGACTGGAGTCAAGGTTTTAAAAGAGTGCAACGAGTTGAGATATCACGGGTATGTACTATTTCTGGACACGAAGTCCATATAACGATCGTTTTGACATTTTCTTGTTGTTGATCATCATGTTGTTAGTTGATTATTACTTTCTTCTTCTTGTAAAAAAATCGCCTTTTCTGTTAACAACTGGACCAATTGCTCTGAAATTTTCAGTGGTTTGAGATTGTATTTTCGCAAGAAGGGTATTACTTCGAAAATTTTACTGGGGTACATTTTTTGATGCGATGACGTCATCAAAAATTGCGCACCTTGTGGCGGTTACGTTTGCGTTAGTCGTATAATCTGCAGAACGTTTAGGCTTCGTGCCCATATATTTGAGCATCGCTCTTTTTTTGTTCATATTATACAATGAGAGAGAGATAGTATGTCCTAATCAGATTTTTTTAACTGGGGCCCCGTCCCCGATATAGGACCACGGTGCACAGGGGTGTACCGCTTTTTTAAATGAAAAGCAAATATAAAGCATTTTTCTGCATCATACATATAGCAAATTTTGGAATCTTGGGACGCTATAGGATCGGAACCGCGGGCTGTTACAGTCTGACTTGGCAATTAGATATTTCAGAATCCCATATTGAAAGTTTCTGGCTGCACCCCTGACGAAGCAGTTCTTCCTGGACCATGGGAAAATGCCATAATTTAAATTAAATGTGACTCGTTCAATTCTATTACTGTAGTTCATTTATTCTTCTGTTCGTTGGTTTTATTAAAACGTGAAACATCTTTTTACAGACTCGGCAACGTTTTATCCAACCTAGCAAGAATCAAGATCCATGGCACTTTCCTTCTGAAGACCTATTTCCTCCGCTACCCACAGACATCGTTATTGTTCGTCTACCTTGCGGTCATTGCTGTGTTGCCATATCTTCTCATGCTTGCTGAATACAGGGACGGACATGCCCTTTCGTTTCAGGTAAGTTGAGGAATTGTTATTATTAACCTTTACTATTTTTGATCTAGTTCAGGTGTTCTCAAACTTTTGGTGTTATGGAACCCATGAAGAGGTTGACTATTATTTATGGAGCTATATGAAGTACCTTGAGAACCTAATAACATAGTAAGATGTAATGGAACCGATAACCTACTGTTCATGTGACGCATATCGCTTATAACAGGGCCCTATACAAGAAGCCACTGATAGCTAACGATATGTAAGGAGTTTCCATTTTTTGTTCGGAATAAAGGCAAGAAAACAGGCATCGAAAAATAGTTTATTCCATTCAAGCGCCGCAATCTCATCTCAATAATTATATTCATCTACAGGATGCGTGTTGGCTCATGGTTGTCACGGTAACCAACCTCGGTTCCGGAGAAGTGCGACCTCATACAGTTCCAGCTCGTGCGGTTGTTGGATTCGCTTCACTGGTCGGCATTGTGACGACAGCTTTGTGGGTCAATGTCATATCTAAATATATGGAGTTGCCGCAAGAAGAACGAAGAATTCTGGCGATGGTAGAACATCAGAGTAAGTAGTAGTCGGGTGTAGTGTACAGTACCTCTAGTGGGCTTGTCATGACCATTTTTGCATATGTTATTCGCACCCCCCTGACTACATCATCCAAAGATTACGTCACAATCTCGCCAAATAGTTTACCAAAGTATAGCTATGATCGCCCGAAACGTCATCTGCGCCTACGAACTCACTAACACCTGCGATCTCTCTCGTATCGGGATTGCAATGACGAGAAAACGAGAGAAATAGCTTGCTTGACTTCGGGAAATCCTCTGCGCGTTTTGAACGACCACCCGTATAATTTGGCGTAGCCCCTATTACTCCGCTGTCAGGTGGGGTTAAAATAGCAATTTCCAGCAAAAATTACAGTCTTTAAACACTGAAAATTCCATGGCAATTTGTCTAGTAGTTAATGAGGAAGGCGATTTTTCACAACAAAAAGAAGTACCGAACTAACATGCCGATCAAGATCAACAATAATAATAACTAAACAATCCATAGGTCTATTTCGTGTCCAATAACATTCCTTATCTGCAAATTTCAGGGATCAGAAACCTTGAGAGACGGAAAGCCGCAATGTGCATTCAGGCAGCGTGGAGATTGTTTCATTACCAACAGTGTGGGGAGAGGAGAAATGCACGAACAGTTTTCCTTCAGAAAGCTTGCAAGAAGGCGGTTTGGGACTGGAAATGTATAAGGCAGCATTGTGATAGAGGTTGGTGTGAGGTTTGCTATAATTATACCAGCGCCCTATGTGAAACAGATTGACAGATGTATGTATAATATCTGAAAATACTTGCTATGACTTTCAACATTTATATTTACGCAGGTTCAAATTCGGTGGGGAATGAAATGCTGTAGAATGGTTCACGTAACCGTTACGTGAACCACCCTACGACGGCGAGGAATCCAGCAGCAAAATTCTTGCACATAACCATCCCCGCATGGGATTCGAACCTGTGAATCTACGCGGGGTAATTAGAGGTGCGGTGGCGAGCGTATTCTTGATAACGCTTAGCGCGATGCGCCACACCGTTGTGCCTTGTAATTTCAGTTCAAAATATTTTGCTTTAAAATACATTGGTTCAAAATAAGCCATATGACCATAATTGGCGTTTGAAATGCATTGATATTTGTAAGGCACATTCCGTTATCGGTACTGGCAGTAGATCGAGAAAAGCCCGGCGTTAAGCATACGTAGTAAACTGCAATGCGAAGACTAACCTGTTCCTTCCTGCGGCATAGCACATTATGTGTACCCCCAACTCGACTTATCAGCTTTCCTCACTTTGTAAGTACTTATAAAAGCTTGTATGAAATATTTCTTTCTATCACCAGTCCGCAGGTCGATGGAATCAACCTTTTCCACTGAAGACACTTTGATTGTTGCCAGAAATATGGCGCGAAGAATGTCTACTAAAGAAAGTCCAGAGAGACCGAAAAAGTCCGTAGCAGATTTGGTTTGGTGAGTAATATTTTTTTACTTAAATCATCATTTGAAAGGATAGGATTTACATATTTATCCCGGGGGAGAGGAAGCCCGATAAGACGGCTTAAGTATATGGCGAACCACGGCCTCTCGTCCGGTTACCATTCCATGTCGGGTATGGGATAAGTTAGCCAGGTATTTATCTTCGACGGCATGGACTTGATGGTGGAGGAAGTCGTAACGCGATTACGTGAACCACCCTACGGCGGCGAATAGTCCAGCAATCGTCTCGCACATGCGATTTGAACCTGCGAACCCACGCAGGGTAATAAGGGGTGCGGCGGCGAGCGTATTCGTAACGCTTAGCACGATGCGCAACGTCGGGATTCAATATCTAATGACCTTTGTTCTATGGCAATAATTAGTGTGTAAGGTGCGTTACTGATTTTCAAAAAAGGGTGTGAAGTGTCACGGGTCATAATGTCTGTGTTTATGTTGTGTATATATATATTTTGGTGCTCTCGAAGTATTCGTACCAAGATGGCGCACAACCTGAACATGATTTGTGTACCAGGTCGAGGGTTGTTCAGGTTGTGCGTCATATTGGTACGAATACTTTCGGAGCGCCATTATTTTTATGTACATGCGCACGCCTCATTCAATGCTGTTTTGTCGGGTTCAAATATTGTCCAAATTCGCATTTCAACACCCCGATCACTCATTCATTATACGTGCGAGAGAAATTATATCTCTTGCTCTCTTCTTCGGCCGCTGGACTTGAAGTCTCGTCGCTTTTCAGTTGTGTCTGATGCTCTGTTATTCAAAGTGCTAGAGTTGCTGTTTTTAATAAATGATCAATCCGAGTCTTCTGACGTATTAAACACAATGAACAACAAGTACCGGTGTTAGTTAATAATGCGGTTCTTCCAAATGATGATCTTTAGTCGAATGTGGCGGATTTTTCTTTTCTCCTGCTTTTCAACTTATTGTCAAACCTAATATATGAGAATTCATAACATTTTTTATTTTACTCTGGTCAGATCAGAATGTTTTTATTTTGCAGGGAACAGCGAAGCTCACATCTCCTGCCAACCCCGAATCTTAGGGTAAGTAAGGGCTGTTACGTCCTCTGTACGCTATGCAGGATCGGTTAGTTTTGATCTTTGTTTCATGATCTCACCCCGATTCTAATGCAGTGGTTCCCAAAGCCATTTGAGGATAAACTATTTCTCTTGAGTTCGGCGGGCCATATTGAATAGTTACGCGGGACATATATGGCCTGCGAGCCGCGGTTTGGGAACCACTGCTCTAATGTATCTATTCAAAATATATGACGTTTTAGAATGCTCTGGAAACACAATAATCGAATTTAATAAAGTTCCGTTACAACTTGGCTATCCCAGAAGTTTTCCAAATTCGCAGTTTAGTGTTTACAACTCTCTACATCACTGGAAATGTAAAATTCATCCTCTTTTCTTTGCAGCCTAGTTTCATCCGACATGAAGATGAGACAATCGCTCCTTTGGCAGCGTAAGTATTCATTATATTTCTGAGGAGGAGATAGCATTGAACCAGGACATTCCTCGTTATATGCAGTATTATGACGTCACTATCCGCATACTATGACTCATAATAGGTATTTGACGACACTCATCGCGTAACGCAAGTATTTATGATATTTCTTAAGAGGAGAGAGAATTGAACCATGACGTCTCTTGTATGAGACAGTATTATGGCGTCACTATTCCATTATTATGACTCATAATCGGTATATAATTATTGCACGTCTCTCGCGTTTTCAAATAGTATTATGAGGTCACGTGTTTTTATTATGACGTCACCGTGTATAAGCAATATTCATTTTACAGGATGCATCTCATGGACAGATCAGCAGACAATTGGGGAGGACCCAACAATGCTCAGTTGCGACTTGTAGCGGAGGCAATTTCTTCACTCAATAACCAAATGGCGGAAATGAACGAACAATTTAGGAAAAGTCAACGAAGAATGACATCACAATTGAAAGAATTACATAATATTTTAGAAAAACTCAAAACGTGACGTCACTGAATTAATAATTTAAATTTTTTTATTTGAAAAGAAAACGCAAAATATAACCTAATAAACCTTCTTTTGGAAATATTATCTCAAGTATTTGGTGGGTATTGTATTATCTCAAGTATTTAACTACTATTTGGTTACATCTCTACGACAAGATAGCGCTTTTTGCCAGAGGACTCGGGGCCTACTTATGTAAAATAGCGAAACACCAGGTCTAACGTCTACAACAGCGGCTCCCAAACATTTTGTTCGTGATGCGCCAAATTATCAAGGGAAAAACTCACAGCGTACTTACACGAAAAAAAATCTGCTTTTAAATAAATCTCGATTTGGTGATCGTTAAGTAGCCAACTTTCTGCCTTTGTTAGTAAACATGTAGACACACTCTTCCTCCTCGTCTATGTCTGATCTCCCTTTGAAATGCAAATAAAATCACTTGTTCTCGCTAAACTCGATTCAGCAGAAAAATGAACTGCAGCTCGCGAAATTGCAGCAAGAAGTACCTACCTCTATTGTTACGTTAGGTTTAATTTTTTGATTTATATACTCAGCATTTAAAATATTAAACATTAAAACATTTATGATAAATACAATGTGTAAAATATTCAATCATACTTACACAATTATTTTAATTTTCGCGACGGATTAGGGCCATACCATTGAATTGATCCATACGTAACACTACGTAACTGATACTAAATATAGTTAAGATATGCTACGCCAATAAATGTTTTTTCGCTATTTGGCGGTATTGAGTTGAATACGCCGTTTCGCGTCGAATCATTTCCACTCCGACGCTTTCCGCGCTGCGTATTAATTACACGCAGGAACGTGCAACTTTTCTGTTGCCCGGGGCTAGTTCCTGATGATGATGCCCGTAATACATATCTTCAAAAATAATTCGGCAGCATCTATTTTGCCTAAATTAAGTTACGCTACGTTTCCGAACTCTTATGGCCAACAAGCACAGCTTTCTCACTTTAAAGTAATTTCTGGCAATATGAATGCTATGTGAAAACGATTGTTTGTTATTAATAATTCAATTTTGCGGACATAGAATTACTACATGACGTTCAGTATTCGAGCAAATTCTTGGGTTGCGAGATTTTACATTTTTTTTTAAATTTGAATTGCTTGAAAAAAAAAGGTTAGGGGCCACTGACTTGAGGTGATTTCACGGGCATAGCAGCTCTCTCATCCTATGTGACTATTTATTACTTATCGATCTTTAGATTGGTAAGTATGTTGATAGGTATTTGTCTGTTTGTCTGTCTGTTAGATGCACGCGATATCTCACGAAGGCGAGGTTGAATCCGCTCCCAATTTTGCATGTGCATTCATCGTATCTCGGACCAGAAGCATATTGATTGTGGATGAATTATGTCGTATAATTAGCGAGTTATTAATTAATTAGTGATGGGACACGCGGTGTCACTATAGACTCATGAATCGAAACCGCAGTTTCGATCGATAAGTCTTCGGTCTCCGATCGATATACTTGTTTAGTTTTTATTAAAGTGGAGGTCATCACTGCATTATCGAATACTTTTTCATCACCCAGGAACCCTAATCTAAGTTATTGGTGTATTGTCCATGGCAACCATACTGCTGATAGAAAATTTTCTCTCATTTAGTTTAGTTAGTTTTTCATTCAGAAATTTGTAATGTAATTCACCACAATGATTCTTCCCGAATAGTTTCGTTCAAAATTGTAGAACCCTATGAGAAAAAAGAATTTTGTTTGTATCATATGTTTCATACATAGCAATTTTTCGTAGCTTAAAACGTATTTTAGATTAGGCCCTCAAGATTGTTGACAACTCACAGATAGGGCTGAGCATTTTCGAATACCTGATGATTTCAGAATCGATCGAATATTTTTTTCGAATCGAATCGAATCTCGAATACCTCCAGACACATAAATTACTGAAAACATAGAATACATCACTGACAATAAAAAAAAAAGTTTTCATCAATACCTCAATGCAAAAAAGAGTCATATGTCAGAATTGTGTTGGAAAAATATGTTTTCAATGAAAAAAAAATTGAGAAATTTACCTCGACCATTGGCGAAAAGGGTAAAACAAGATGGCGGCGATTCGAAAATTTGCTCTTAACCGACTCGAATAATTTACTATTCGATTCGATTCGAAATGCCCAGCCCTACTCACAGATCGCTAGCTCAGGGTTCCCCAAACTGGGGTCCGCGGACCCCTGAGGGTCCGTAATGACTGAACAGGGGGTCCGCAACGATATGAAAACATCCTGAAACATATACATTTCACCGTTACTGTTGCTGCAAGAAAAGGGCATGAAATGAAATTCGGTTAATTGTGTGACACTGTAGTTATAAACACAATTAAATTAGGTCCATGTGTTCAATCAGTACCAACAGTCCGGATATCAGGTAGCAAATAGATCCGAGTATTCTAACTTCAATATGTATTAAATCAGACTTTCATGAGTTTTATTTCGTCAAAGGAAACATTATCCTTTCTCGTTGGTAGGCACAGAAATTGATACGACACAGCATGGGGGCCGTCAGAAATAAAATTCACAAACAGGAGCCCGGGACCCAAAAAGTTTGGGAAACTCTGCCGGAGAGCTGATACGGTATAACTTGGCGATTAAATATATCGGTGCTCCTGAAGTATGCGAACCAAGATGGCGGACATCAAAACGTAGCATGGGTAACAAGTTAGGGTTAGGCCATAATTTTTTTCCATTTTCCTTATTTTAGTCCTATTATCAGTTCGAAGACTAGCCAAGAGCCTCCCGTAGTAATTATACCTAACATTATGACCTAACCCTAACCTAGTACACATATTACATTCCGATGTCCGCCATCTTGGTTCGCATACTTCAGGAGCCCCAATATATCAGAACCCCCGAATTGTCTAAAAATTCTTGGCCACGCGACTGATTTCAGTATCTCTTAGATGCCAATCTGACAATAGGTCGTGATTTGACAACTATTTCTTTAATGAGAACTTTTTAAGCAGTAAAAATATTTAATTAACCATGTTTGCAACACAGGGTTATTACTCGTTGTTGAAATTGATAAAGGTGTTCTAGTTATAGGTCTCGGGTTCATATCCCATGCTCACCGTATCACCCAGGGTGTAAAAAATTGAGAAAATACACCAAACTGAAAAAATTCCGTTCCACCTGCTTATACGCAGCATTATTCGGATTGAAAATCGTATAAAATGTCACATGATCGAGCAAAAATTTAAACATAAATTCAATCACGCATCATAGATGGCCGTGCCTAACAATACATGACCGCAGAGATTAAATGAGCGAAATTTGTCCGGATTTAATAAAGCTCGAACAATTGGAAAACCGAGACATAAAACCTGGAGGCAATTATAATGGATTACCTTTGCCGAGACGACACATAGGAACAGCGGGTGGCTTTTGGTAACAATCACGGTTAACTCTCAATTGACCTATGTATAGCTACATACTTGTCTAAGTTTTCGTTCTGTGTAAACGCATGAAGCTTCAGTATGACGTAACAAACATATGACGTCATGATGATACTACGTCCAAGTTGTTGCATATGACGTCATGATGAAATACGTCCAAGTTGTTGCATATGACGTCACGTTTTCGTAGAACTCGTCAAGTTGTTGCATATGACGCCACGTTTTTGTAAAACACCTCAATTTGTTGCATATGACGTAACGCATAAAAAGGCACCATGTTTGTGATACGACGTCACGTTTTCGTAAAACACGTCAAGTTGTTGCATATGACGTAGCGTTTTCGTAAAACACGTGCAGTTGTTACATATGTGGTCACGAATTTTCAAGTAAAGTTGTTAGTATGAGTATAAGTTTATTTTGACTCCATAATCAGCATAAAAGACGACGAAATAATTGATAATTACGGGGGTGAGCAGCCCACGCCCGAATGCGGAAAATTGTGCGGCCGCGAAACGAGTTTTCAATTTAGTAATTTCAATTCCTATACCAGTTTATCATATATGCATAAGACGTTACAATGCTATCACAGCTAGCTTGTGCTAACAACGCATGTCATGAGATCAGCAACCAACATTTTTGTATGTGCAACTACTAGAAAGCCTATGTTAAATGGTTTAACTCAGTTATTTGTATCTGGCCCTTCCGTATTGAAGGTTGCACACGCCGAGATAAAAACAAAATAAAACTGATAATCAGGAAAGCGAACAAAACCCCAAATAAGGTTTAAAACGTACAGACTTTAGAATGAAAGGTATTGATAAAAGAAGAAGTGCGTATTTAGTTCATTAAAACACACACGCACGCAAATACATACAATCACGCAGACAAAATAAAATTAGAAAAGAGTTGCATATGACGGCACAAATTGCGAATTTTCCACCATAATGTTTTCTCACTATTAGGCTATATATAGGTATGAACGTTTCCCCGACCCTTGACCCCAGATAATGTACCCTATACTTTACTATTGCAAAATTTTCGGCGCGTATTTTAGAGAGTTGGTACTTACAAACTAGTTTACATGTTAAAAAAACATATTTTTATTAAAAATATTCAACCAAATGCCGCTTTTAGATATTGATTTATAATTTTAGGATAGTCTATCGCAGCGTTTGAGGGACTAATTTTTGTTTATTGCAACTAAACTAAAAAAAAAAACTCCGCGGAAGACATAATGGCAACTAAAATACGTTATTTACGACTAATTTTTGAGAACATAACTTGTAATTTACAAACAACGGACGAAACCCCAAGTCAATTTTTAAAATAAGCCAATCTTGATGTTCAAAACCACGCTTGAATATCTGTCTGAGCAAAACAAATTGCAATTGTTACGTCATTGTTTACTTAATGCTGATTGATCATTGTTACGAAATAAACAAGGAATTGATGCTTGTGGGATCATCCATATGCGTATGTCCTAGTGGTTAAAATGTTAGACTTAACTATGTTGTCTTCGAATAGTCAACATATTACGTCATATGAATGCGTCATATAAAAACGTCATATGAAAATAAGTTGATGCCGAACCGAACCGTCATTATATTACGTCACATAAAAATAAGATAGAGCTGAATTGTCATTATATTACGTCCTATGAATACGTCATATTAAAATAAGACAATACCGAATCGTCTTTATATTACGTCATATAAAAAAATGTCAATAGCCGCTTGTTTAGGCCCGTGTTCATATCAAACTCTTTGAACTCTCCACGAAACAGGTACTTTCTACGCATCCCTCCCACGCATGTTTTTCAAATGATTAAACTCGATAAAATTCCACGTCGGGAGTTTACTTATAATTATCAGCAGTTAATCTACTAATATTACAAAGTTATTGATTGGCTGTTCAGCTTGGGTCTTACTAGAGTAGTTTTCTTAACATTTCTTCTTTTGTGGACCATTTTCATCGCCCAAAAATCCTGTGACCCATTACCTTTCTCATGCAGGGAGAAAAACTACGAGAAAAACGAATATTCTTCCCGCAGAGATGGACACTTTCACTTGGATAACCGAATTGATCGTGGCCACCCGCGTTTTGGGAACATTTCAATGCTGCCGTTGTCAAATTTAATTAATGCCTTTGTTTTTTTGGGTACTCCCAAAGTATGCGAACCAAGATGGCGGATACCGAAACGTAGTATGTGTACCAGGTATGTGACCGTAAGAATCTATGATCTAAATCAGTGGTTTTCAAACTTTTTATCCGCGCTTTCTTCTTAGAATTTGTTAAGTCCCGCGCCCCATCCTAAAAAATAACTAGCTAACGATAAGCTGCAAAAACAGATTGTAAGGCGAAAGTATGTTTTATTTGAAAACACGTTGAAAACACGTGGATGGAATGAAAAAATCTAAAAGAAATGTAAATATCCAAAATAAAGCGAGCAAGATCAATTCAAAAATATTTATATCTTTAATCAGCTTCACCCCAATCGTCTACAATCCCCTTGTGGGTCGCGTTTGAGGACCACTGACTGATCTAGATAGAACGTTATTCATTAACCGTTTTTACATCTCAACACATCGATTGACGCGAATTCGTACTTAACCCGTGTCGACTTGTATTGTGAGTTCACGGTCTCGCAATCAACACTGTTATCTTTCTATTTCCAGACCTTAAATAGCCATTGCCACAGTTATACTAGTTATTCTTATTTATCGAGTTACATATAAAGAACAGTAATAACTGAATATTTTTAATAGTATATTTTGCATATGCACGTGGCATCAGAGGCCATTATGAAATCATGAGATAAAATAATATGTTATTTATGGTGATGTCATAAACATTTGTTTCGTATCCGCATTATGACACGACATTTAATATTATTGTATCACAAAACAGGTTAAAATCGCGCGCTAGCGAACGTAGCTGAAGTCGCCTTGGGCAAAAACGTTATATTAACCCTCTGCATGTCTCTCGTTATAGAATTTTGATATGATTTTATCTCATTTGATGTGAAACAGTTAACTACCGCACCACCGCCCTTCTGAAATGTTCGACATCGCCTCAATTGAAGCCAGACCTCGTTTAGCAAGCGGTTAGCGGGATTTTCAGTGAAATTTGAACAGATTTTTATGGTTTTGGGGGGAGAGGAAAGCCGTTAAGATTTCGTTCGGCGGCGGTTAGTGAGGATTTTCATAAGAACTTAGAAAAGGATTGTTTTGAAGTTTTTTTGAGGAAAGAAGAAAACAGATAATACTCTGTTTGGCGGCAGGTAACCCGTTTGCCATAAGAATTTGAAATGTTTTTTGTGCTTTCTTTGGAAAGCCGATAAGACCTTGTTTGAAGGGCGGATAGCCTGGTTTTCATAATAAATTAAAACGGGATATTTTTATTCACTCTTACGAGGAAGAGGAAAGGCGATGAGCGCGTTATTCAGAAGGAACGTAGGATAGGATTATTTTATGTTTCTCTAGAGGACAGGAAAGCCGATAAATCGGATTAAACGTATAGTAAACTAAGGTCAAAGGTTGCCAGTCCATTTCGGGTAATACACGTGGGTATCAGTAAGCATATGGGATATAGGTGTTAGTATGGATAGCAGTTGTCAGAAAAACTGAGCGTTGAAACGCATTTGTTATGCTCATTCCGAAGAGAGGAAAGCCGATGGAGACGTTTCAGCAACATAGCAAATTACGCTGTTTTGCCCGGTCAAAGTCCCTGCTCTTTTAATTTTGATGACGTCATCGCATACAAACAAACATAAAACTTCCCCTCAAAACCCATAGAAAGTTTTGAAATAAATAAAATTAATAGGTTTCTTGTGAAAAATACAATCTTCAACGCTGATTTTGAGAGTGTTTTGGAGAGTTAGTGCTTACAAACTGACTCACATGTTCGAAAATATTATTTTTATTCGAAACAATAAACCATAATACAATATAAACAATAATCTATTTCAACTAAACTAATTTCCTCGGAAGACACAATGGGAATTAAGGTATTCGATTTACAACTATTTTCTGGAAACACGACTAAAAACTGTAAAATAACACGCAAAACTACCAAAAAGAGGCAATCTATACAACCAAGCTTGAATATTTGTCCAAATGGAACAAGTTTTAGCGACGCCATAAATTGCAATTGTTACGTCATTGTTGACTTATTGCTGATTTGTAATTGTTGCGGAAATAAAAAAGGAATTTGATGCTCGGCGAAACATCCACTCGTAGTCTGGTATTGCTTGCGCAGCGCCTCGCTTAGAGTGAATCCGTGAAAACGTCTTCAAAATAAATTAGAATTCGTCATCCAGACAGCAGGTTTGCTATTAAATAACAACACTGTATGAAATATTCATGGAACGCTGAGCCAGTTGTTTTGAAGCCGTAGTAGTAACAGTGCTTAAGCCTTGGCGTCTAGGCGTATGGAGTTACTTTATGCAGGTATAGGAAAACATAACAGAATAAGGATCTTTTGTGGAAAGCCCCCGTCAAAAACACCCCTGCTAACGGTCAAAATTTAAAAAAGTAGTTATCCAGTTATGGGTTAGGAATGCAGATTGCACCAAATTCAAATGTTTAAATTATTTCCGACCCTCACTTGATGACTACTAATTTTCTATTTAAAAACGCGGCAGTTATTCTGGGGCTGATAGGTGGAAACGCTGTATACATGGAGTGTGGCTTGGCATGCGAGGACAATAGTTTTAATATTTTTTGGTGGAGCGACGCCGAGCCAGCTGTTTTGTAGCCGTAGTAATAGCAGTTATGCTGGGGTGTGTAGGTATCTGACGATATTTATATCCAAGTCTAGAAAAACACAATAGAATGAGGATTGTGTACGAAGTCCACGACAATGCTAAAAATAAAAATAAAATAGTAATTATCTTGATAGGATTTGGGTTAGGAATGCAGATTGCGATGAAAATTGAAATGTTCAAATGATTTCTTAAACCTAACAATCACTAAACGAGAATATCGGTCAGAGACCGAAGACTTATCGATCGAAAGTTAGGGGATCCCCAAAACAGCGCTCTTACTCCATTGTGACACCTTGTGTCCATCACTAATTAATTAATAACTCGCTAATTATACGACATAATTCGCCCATAATCAATAGGCTTCTGGTCCGAGATAAGATGAATGCACATGCAAAATCTGGAGCAGATTCAATCTCGCTTTCGTGAGATATCGCGTGCATCTAACAGACATACAGACAGACAGACAAATACCTATCAACATACTTACCGATTAAAATCGATAAGTAATGATTACCAACTTAGTATTCTAAAACTTGGCAGTTATAATGTGGTGTGTAGGTGGAAACGCTGTATATGTGGATTATGGCTTGACTTGCAAGGACAATGGTTTTGATATTTTTTTGTGGAGCGAAGTTGCGAGTTGCTTTAATGCTCATAGTTGTATCTATGCATAAGCCGTGGTGTGTGGGCGTCTGGCGTTATTTGTAACCAGGTATAGAAAAGCAAAATGGAATACGGATCTTTTGCACAAAGTCCACGACAACGCTAAAAATAAAAAATAAATTACTAATTATCCAGTTAGGGTTAAGAATCCAGATTGAGCTGGAAATGTAAATGTTGAAATCATTCCTAACGCTATTCCTAATCTTTACTAGATGATTACTAACTTTCTATTTTAAAACGTGGCATTATGACGTGTTGTGTAGGTGGAAACGTTGTATACTTGTCGAGGTTTTGATATTTATTAAGAGAGGAGTTGCGAGTTGCTTAAGCCTTTAGTAGTAGCAGTTATGCTGTGGTGTGTGTTCGTCTGACGGTATTTGTATGTAGGTATAGAAATCCATAATCGAATACGGATCTTCTGTAGAAAAAACTGCCAGCGCTCAAAATAAGAAAATTACTAATTACCCTGTTGGAGTTAGGAATGCAGATTGTGCTAAAAATTTAAATGTTTAAACCATTCCTGACCCTCGTTGGATAATATTAATTTTGTATTTTAAAACGTTGCAGTTATAATGTGGTGTGCAGGTGGAAACGTTGTATACATGTCGAGATTTTAATATTTTGTAGGAGCGGAGTTGCTTTAAAGCGCTTAGTAGCAGCAGTGCTTATGTTGAAATGCCCGTAGTAATAGCAGTTTTGCTGTAGTGTGTAGGCGTCTCAACGTTATTAGTATTCAGGTACAGAAAAACATAGTAGAATAGAAAGTCCCCATAAAAAACTGCCAACGCTTAAAATTCTAAAAGTATCAAATATCCAGCTAGGGTTTGGGATTGGAAGCTAGGAATGCAGATGGAGCCAAACTCAAATTTCCAAATCGTTTCTAACTCCCAACTCCAACTAAATAATTACTGATTTGTTATTTTAAAACGTGGCGGTTTTTCTCAAATCTCACATTTTTGCATTAGTATCAGGGGCTTTATACAAAAGATCCAAGAATAGTTTGATATATATAATCATATTTTGCGCTCAGGCTTGGGCGCTCCAGAAGTGTGAGTACCAATATGGAGGTAACTAATTTTGGATCTCCTGAAGTATGCGCACCAAGATGGCGCACAACCTGAACTCAGGTTATGTACCAGGTTAGGGTTCAGGTTGTGCGACATCTTGGTGCGCATACTTAGGAGAAACCTAATTTTAATCGCCTACTTTACATAAAGGGACTGAATGCAATTGGCAGGGGGTATATTCAATTGGCTAACACAAACAGTCCCCAAACTCGTGATAGAACAAAAATAAAAATAAAATCGGAATGAAATTATGGCCTGACCTGGTACACATACTACGAGAGTACCCAGGCTTGCTTCCTATCTTGTGAAATAGAAAAAATGGTGCTAGCGTGGTTAAGTTAGGCTTTGATTGCTAAAGTCATAGATAATCAGATGTAGATGTACATCGAAGAATTGGTATTCTAGTATTCTGTAATTGAGAATGCCAATATCGTATTCAGATGCGTCAATAAGTGTGACGTCATTGAATGTGACGTCATCACAACAGCGGAAAACTGTACAAAAAAAATTAGAAAGCGATAAACGTCAATTTTCAACAAGTGCCCATACAATAAAGCAAAAACAACAACACCTCGCCGCACGACTTTGCAATGCAACCTGTTAAGTTGGATTATATCATATAATTTTTGCGTTTCAATTAAATTTCTCAATTCGTTTGAATAATGTATGACAGCGTAGGATCAATATATTCTGTAGTAAATGCGAATGTTTATTTATTATGAAAATTTTTCCGTGATCCCGTGTCGTATTGAAACGTTGGTTTAGTTAACTCCATGACTGGGGTTTTAGTGAATGCACGTAACTTTGCTCGGAGATGATTCTCTTCGAGATGAGCAAGAGTTCAAGTGTTAAATAAATTTCCGTCGTTTTCGTGAAAGCAATCACGAATTATCTCTCAGTGGTTCACAATAGGCTATAATGTAACGTTGTTTAGCTAGCTGCATAACTGTGATTTTAGTGGGATCCGTAACTTTTCTCAGAGATGTTAGATGAGCAAAGTTCAGAAGCGCTTACGAATCCATTTTGCGGTTCACAATATAACGATCCATCTTACTGGTGATATGCCCAGCTAAGCAGTGTTGCGAAATCCGGTGTCCGAGTCCGGACCTTTCCAGTTTTTGATTCGTTCCGCGACTAATTCGTTAGTTTAGGTCAGGGGTGGGCAACTTCTCTAGTCGGCGGGCCGGATTATTATAAAAAATACTTCGGTATCCAATCTTTGTTAAATGCTCGACACTCTCAACATTACGTTTCTTGGGATATTTCATGGTTAATACAACTTATATAAAATCTAATTTCTAAAATCTTTTTATATTTAGATTCCAAATATAACTGATAACAGTAGTGGGGAATGTTTACAACGATCTCTGCTCTGACCTTATTTTGTTTGTTTAACAAGTGTGCTAACGCAATTTTTTGTTCACTAAGGCAATTGTTTATTTCACCATCTCGCACTGACAGTGCCGTCATAGTAGAGCGATCGGCAACTTTCATGAATGATGCGTCGGACCACATTACAGAGTGTGGTTGGATATAGTCAGCGGGACGGTCAAAATCTCGTCGCGGGCCGAACCCGGCCCGCGGGCTGTATGTTGCCCACCCCTGGTTTAGATCATTTGTCCCACTTTGAATATGTGATGGTTATTATCATGATTAGAAGCAATATTACTCAATTGCATTGTGACATCACTTGGTGGTTTATGACGTAAAGTTTTTGAGTCATGACGCCACTTTGCTGTAACAATATTCTGTCATGACGTCATTTTCTGTGATGTCATGCTGGTGAAAATACTGATCCGCAACTTATACCAAGTAATCTACATAGGATCGCATTCTATTAGCTGCTTGTCTGCTCTATGTACAGAGAAATATCAAATTCATCTTCTTTTTCAGGATTTGAAATAAAATTCATTTAATCATAAGGAATAACACTGGAAAGCAGAAATTACACGGAATAATGAAAAGAACTGAATTCACTTATTTGATTTGTTTGTTCATCTCCCTCGTCAAGGACACTGTCGGATCAGGTAAATTGTTGTTGTTATGAAAGGTTGCTCGAAACATCAAAATAAAATTAAAGTTACGGTACCCACTGAAATGTCGTGCACAAACATGACGCAAGAATGCCACAAGTCATGTCGATGATAAATAAAGCACACCCGGTGTTAGAAATTGCCGACGTTTCGAATTTCTATTCAGAAAAACTTCGTCCCGGCAACTTTCGAGTGAGTACCCGTAACTTTACTACCAGATGAGTCTCCTTTACTTCTGAGTGAATGCCCGTATCTTTACTCACATATGAGTATCCTTTACTTCTGACTGAGCGCCCGTAACTTTCATGCCCTGATTAAGTTTTTCTGAATAGAATTCGAAATGTCGGCAATTTCTAACACCGCAACACAATTTGACATCACCGGTTGTGCTTTATTTATCATTGGCACAAAGATTTCGCCAAAAATCCATGTTATTATGACATAGTGCACTCGAAGTCAAAGCAAGCTACTTGAACACAATTATTATAAAACGATTTTTTCGGTCATTGATTGAATAATTTGATAGAAAAACCGTTATCGACTGAATTTTTTTTTTATCTATACCAGGGTGTAATCGCGGCACCCGAAACTTTACACGAAAATTTACGAGTTGCTGAGTATTTTTTAAATCCTACATTTTGAAAAAATGTGTCGGGATATGTGAGGGAAGAAACGCTAATTGTTTTTGAAAGTTAGATTGAAGAAAAACTCGTAACCGTCAAATTTTCTGTTCAGCTACTCGATTCGATTATGACATCGCTCAATTGGTTTGTGATGTAACACAGCCTACGGGCGTACGTTCTTATTAAAACACTTAACTTAAGAATGTTGTTGCTATTGACAACGAGTTCAAACGAGTAAACAAACCCGCAAATGCGACACATTAAAAGACTAATGAATAGCGCTGGGCATTTTCGAATACCTGGTAGTTTCAGATTTTCTATCGAATTGAATGGAATCTCGAATACTTGGAAATATATTATTATAGGCGACTTTTTTTTTTGTAATTAGTCCTGTCAACAAATGAATTACTGAAGACATAGAATACGTCACTCAGACAGATTGGTGAGCGTTCATACACAATTGGAAACACGTTTTATCAATAACTCACTACAGAAAATAGTCAAATGTCACAATTTCGTTGAAAAAATATGGCTTCAATATAAAATAAATTGGGAATTCATCTCGACCATTGGCGGAAAGAAACAGAACAAGATTGCGGAGATTCGAAATTTCGCTCTGAACCGATTCGAATAATATACTATTCGATTCGATTATTCAATTCGAAATGCTCAGCCCCACTGATTAGATAGATAGATAATGAACGAACGGGAGCCTCGGCAATTGTTAAGTAGATGTCACTTAATCTCGAGTCAAGTCGCGTCACGGCTTATCCCGGAATGGGCCCGGTTTTTGGATCAAGGGCCAAAAATTTTGCCTACTCAGACTGGCGGGCCATGTGGCGTAAAATGTGACATTTTATGAACAATATTCACACTTTTACGAGAGCAAAAGTGGAAAACATTCCGTTAATCGCAATCTCAACAAATTCCTTGAACTATTTTTAGCTGAAACATAAAGTTTGGTTTTAGTTTGGTTGTGTCACCATCAGGCTGGCCAGATTGAACTATACAACGGGCGGATTCAGCCCGCGGGCCGTTGTTTTCTCATTTCTGGGATAATCGAGTTAAGCCTCGAGTTAAGCCTCTCTGATGGTTTGTTGATGGCAATTCCGGGTTTTTTCATTTTGTCCAAAGTAAAATTTATTTATTCCTCTTTGAAAACAACCAGACTCCTTTTCTGAGAACAATGATTAGACTTGAGGGCGAAGGGAAGCCGAACCTACGAAACAGCGCGGGGATAATCCGAGGTTCAATGGCAAGCATATTGATAACGTTGAGCACGATGGGCCATGCCGCTGAGTCTGGACTATTGATGTCCTAAAGCAGGGATGTGCAACATGCGGCAAACAATAAAAAAATTTGCGACCCGTGGAGATTTGCCAATTTGAAATGACCCACGGCCACAGAATGAGTTTTTAATTGAGTTCAATCTGGTACGTACGTTTGTGTTGCGACTGTTTTACTCGAGTCCAAGTTATTATCTATGCTAATGACTTTACAATACCCTAACAATTAACTTGTGCAGGGCAAACAACGCATGTCATAAGATAAACACCCAAAATTACTGGGTCTGTAACTAATAAAAGCCTATGTCAAATAAAAGTGTGGCCTCGGTTTCACCCAGTTATTTGTATCTGGCCCTCTTGTATTGAAGGTTGCACACCTTTGCTATAAAGCGTCTTCGTTGTCAATGAGTCTTTTTATGAACGCGGCGGTGTGGCTCAACGGGCTAAGCGTTAGGAATACTCTGCGTGGGTTCGCAGGTTCGAATCCCATGCAGGGATGGTTATGTGCGAGAGGATTGCTGGACTCCTCGCCGTCGTTGGGTGGTTCACGTAACCGCTGGTCGGTTACGGCTTCCTCTACCACCAAATCCATGCTTCCGAAAACAAACAATATAACTAATCCCATACCCGACTTTGAATGGTAACCGGACGAGAGGCCGTGGTTCGCCTTATTATTCGCCGTCTTATCGGCTTTCCTCTCCCCCGGGATAAATATGTAAATCCTATCCTATCGCGCATGCGAAAACGAATTCCTAAATGTTGTTGCTATTAGCAACCAGTTCAAATGAGTAGGCTAAACATAATCGCCGATTGATAAGGTGAGAATTGAGAAATTAGTCAATTTGATTCATTTATACTGTTCGAGAAAAGTGTTTATTGTATAGTTTCTACACGACAGATCTTAAACTTTCTCTTATTTTCAGTCCCAGAATGTCAAAACGGCGGGTATTTAGACACGGACTATTATAACTGTATTTGCCTGGCTGGTTTCACTGGATATCAATGTGAAATACAGTTGCTGAACGAAGATGAAAAAGTGAGAGTTTTTGTTTGTTATTTCTCTTGAGGTTGTACCCCATAACTCTCTCTTTTCCTCAATATGTCAACAATAAAAGGGTGATTTTTTAATTTGTTCAATATGAATAACATCCCTCTTCACGAAATAGTAAGTTTATCCATTAGCTTTCGTTAGATCATAGTCTAACCTCTTCGAATAAAACAAGTTATAGCTTAATAAACAGCGAATAATATCACTATAGTATCATTATTTGCTTTTTATTAAGCCATATCTTGTTTTATCTGAATAAGTTAGACTAATGAAATCTAACGAAAGCTCACAAATATACTTACTATTTCGCGGAAAGAGATCATGTTAATTTTATTTTTCTTCATAATACTATCTCGTTCAAGCATTCTTGTGGCAACTGACACATACGGATACGCAATAGAAAGTAAACAAGGAGAAAGGACTTGCAGTTGAGTACACAATAACCTAGTACACCCCATATAGGTTTTTTGTTTCTTTCTTTTTCTCTCTCTCTCTCAATATACCAACATTGGAAGGATGGGAGTTCTTGCTTCTTTTATTCTCCTAAACAGCTTCTCCTATTCTCTCTCTCCCTTCTTTTTCCCATATTCAACCCTCTAACTTGAATCATGGCTTGACCCTGTCTTATTTTCGCGGAAACACGCAATCTCTCTCTCGCTCTCAGGATTTGCAAAATATATTTCAAATCGCTCAATGTTTTACAGAAACTGCAAGAAGACATTCAGAGGTGTTATGATCCCCAAGTAGAAAGTATTGAACTCGGTTCAGGCTCCGGATCCGGATCTGGTGAAGGTTCCGGATTTGAGCCGACTCCAATCACACCAATTACATGCAATAACCCAGAGAAGAGGCCTGTCAAAGGAAAATGCGAATTTTACAACACGTTCGAAGGATTCGTCTTCTTGAATAAAAATCTGACAGTGCCGGAGACAGAATGCGTGGTAAGTAGTGCTGGGCATTTTCGAATACCCGATGATTTCAGAATCGAATCGAATATTTTTCTCGAATCGAATCTCGAATACTTGGGAGATAATTGTTTGCGACTTTTATATTGTTATTGGTCCTGTCAACAAATGAATTATTGAAAACATGGAATACATCACTAAATCACGCGAAATAAGAAACACGTTTTATCAATAACTCACTTCAGAAAATAGTTGAATTGCGTTTGAAAAACATAGCTACAATAAAAATAATTTGAGAAATTCATTTCGACCATTGGAGGAAATGAAGAAACAAGATGGCGGCGATTCAAAACTTTGCTGTGAACCGATTCGAATAATTCAATATCTGATTCGATTCGAATATTCTATCCGAAAGGCCCAGCCCTAGTGGTAAGCCAAGCACCTCGAATCCAAGGTTCCGTTAAGATTCAGATATTTATTTCAAATTGCAGAGTTCACTGAAACTTTTTCGCAAAGCTTCCCGCCAAAGCTCAAAATAAAAATTCAGTAATTATTCATTTAGGGTTATGAAGGTAGATTGCGATGGAAATTCAAATTTTCAAATCCTTCGTACCCCGAACTGGATAATTATTAATTTGTTATTTAAAAATGTGGCGGGGGTGTTATTTTCAAATCTCACATTTTCTGCATAAGTGGGGGGGCTTTGTACAAAAGATCTGATTCAATATAAAGCAATAATACACATAAAAAACGAGAAAAAACATTGGCTCGTAGCAGTTGATGAGGAGTCGCGAAAGACTGGCTCATGTGAGTCATCTCTATACCCGGGGTTCTCAAACTTTTGGTACTGTGGAGCCCTTGAAAAGGATGGCTATTATTTAAGAAGCCCACCATAAATTTATAGAAATGATTGTTGTTCATTGGAGCTTATGTCATATTTGAATTATATTATTGTTGCATTATTTTGACGATAGCGTTGTCAAATTTTGTTATTGACGTTATTGCGTCTTTGGACAGTTGCAAAATTAACCAAGTCAGTAATTTAATAAGTTAACGGATAGCTCGGGCTGCCCCTAGGTTTAACTCACGGAGTCCTGGGTTCCGTATGAAGCACATTGAGAACCTATGATATAGATTCTAGACTGCATATTATGAACCAGTCCAGGGATTCTCAGAGTGGGCGATATCCACCTTCATGAGACGAAAGACACAAATAGGCCCTAGGACGTGATAGGTGGGTGATAGCGCAAGTTTGAAATGACAAACTTATTCCAAAACTTAGATTCACTCATTTAACAATACTTCCTCATTTTTCACGAAATATAAGTATTGATCATTTCATTTCCGAAATTGATGAGCTTTAGTTCAGTTGTAATAGTAAAAAAATAGTCCCGGAAAAGTTGCAATAAACTATGCGAAAGTTAGCTATCAGTAATTGTTAGCGTCACGTGGTTGTATATTTTGATGAAAAATGATGGTTTGATCATGTAAATCAGTTTGTAAATTTTCGGGGTCAAGGGTCGGGGAAAGATCCATTGCCATTACATAATTGTTACTTCTTTAGAAATACGCTCGCCATCGCACCTCTGATTACTCTGCGTGGGTTCGCAGGTTCGAATCCCGTGTGGGGATGGTCATGTGCAAGCGAATTGATGGACTCCTCGCCGCCGTAGGGTGGTTAATGTAACCGCTGGTCGGTTACGGCTTTCTTCGCCATCAAGTCCATGCCTACGAAAAATAATAAAAGTAACTAACTAATTCCATACCCGACATTGAATGGTCACCGGGCAAGAGGCTGTAGTTAGCAAAATAGGGTTGAGCCTTCTTATCGGCTTTCCTCTCCCCCGGGATAAATATGTAAATCCTATCCTTTTTATTTTTAGTTGGAAGCAATTTTTACTCCAGTCGAAGGGTTCATAGAAGTGGAGGCGAAAAGAGGAAAACTAGATACCTCGTCAAATGACGCAGTTGGTTATAAGGACGAAGACATCAGCGATGCAGCCCCAAGTGGTATTATAACTTATCTTACCATTCGGTATATGTGTATGTGCGTTAGTGTGTGTCTTTTGATGTGTGTATGCTTGTATATGTGCATTTAAACATGTGTATAGAATTTAAAAGTTAACATTTGGAACCAAAAGCATCGAGAACAGAAAAATTGCTTGTTGTATTACGTCCTTGTATATTTGCATTTTAAACGTGAGAGAGTTTTGCGTTTTTCAATGTGTGTATGCCTGTATGTGTGCGTTTTTCAAATGTACATGTGAATTTTAGAAGTTAACGTTTAAAAGCAAAAGCATCGAGAACAGGAAAAAAATGTTCTGGTATATGTGCGTCCTTGTATGTGTGCATGTCATACATGTGTATGTGCAAGACTTCGATCCTGGAGACATCAGCGATGTAGCCCCAAGTGGTATTATACCTTGTAGTACCATTCGGTATATATGTGCGTTTTATACATGAGAGATCGTGTGTGTTTTTCAGTGTGTGCATGCTTGTATTGGTGCATTTAATACATGTGTGTGTTGATTGAGACATTCAAAAGTAGAGGCTTCGATCCAGGAGACATGAGCGATACATCCCTACAAAGTATACTACAGTCTTATAGTACCATTCGGTATATATGTGCGTTTTATACATGAGAGATCGTGTGTGTCTTTCAATGTGTACATGCTTGTATGCGTGCATTTTATACATGTGTCTGTGGATTGAAACATTTATAAGTGGAGACTTCGATCCTGGAGATATGAGCGATGCATCCCTACAAAGTATAATGTCTTCGGTGTGTATGTGCACTTCGAACGTGAGAGAGTATGTGTGTATTTTAATGTGTACATGCTTGTATCTGTGCGTTTATATTTGTGTATGTGGATATTAGGCTTCAACATTTAAAAACGAAAGCAGCGAACACGGGAAAAGGAGCGTCCTTGTATATGTGCGTTACCTCTGGTGTATGGACGTTTTATGCATGAAAGAGTGTCATTCAATGTGTGCATGCTTGAATATATACGTTTCATTAGTGTGTATGTTAATAAAAGTGGAAGCATAGAACAAATGCAGAAGTAGTTGATGTTTTCTATGTGAGTCTATATTGATAAGTCCTAACATGTTTTAGAGATATTTGAATGTGTATGTGCTTCATATGTGCGTTTTATTTTATACATGTTTAAGCGGATTGAATTGGTGCGTACTATAAATGGAAAAATGTGTGTGTATTTTTTACGCGAAAAAGTGTGTGTGTCTATGAATGTGCGTGCATGTATGTGTGCTTTTTATGCATAAGAGAATATGTGTGGCGTTTAATGATCATATGTGCTTAATAATTTTTTTTACATGGGAAGATGTAAGTGTATTTCATTGTGTATGTGTATTTTAGATTGTGTGTTATTTGTTTTATATATATATATATATATATAGTATGTGACATCAACCTTTAAAAGTAAAAGCATCAAGTACTGACTTTTCCTAAATACGAACCAATAAAATAATATCTTTTTCAGTGTGTGAAAGTGTGTGTGTCTGTATATGTGAGTTTTATATGCGCGTATTAGATTTTTCTGATCTGCAACAAACTGTTTTAGGGCCGTCCTCAGTGTCCAAGCCAGTCTATTATTATACTTACGCTATTTTTAACATGTGAAAATGTGCGTGTCTTTCAATGTGGGTGTGTGTGCTTGTAAACGTGATATATATATTAGGGCAGAGTTACCCAAACTCCGGGGGCCCGTGTTGACTGTACAGGGGGTCCGCAACGATATGAAAAGAATCCGATCGATCTTTAATGATTTCAAGTAATATCCATTGCTATTATTAAAAGCAATTAAACTCTGTATTAGAGAATGTATGTGTCTTTTAAAGTGTGCATGTGCTTGTATATTTCTGTTTCATACATGACAAACTATTTCAGATCCGTCCTCATATCCCGTGCCAGTTCATTATTACACATACATCGTACATGCATCAAGCGATGCCAGCTATACTGAACTTCGAGGCGATGTACATGCTGCGGTTAAAGTCTCCGACGTGTTGCAACAATCCGGATTTAAAGGTAAGTTAGACTTCGACTTTCTAGACTTCGACTTTTCGCAATTAAGCAAATTTTTTCACTATAGTGTGGGGCAGGTCCATTGACATATGTCTCATAAATGCTGACAAAATTTTAGAAGAAACCATTCGTGCCTCGTGCAGTCGAGTTCCAATCAGATCGAGGCGTGTTGTGAAGGCAAAGGGAGAATATATCGAAAAATAGTAATGAATTCCATTATTTATCTTTATAATGCTATTTTCTGCAAAATGAATTTTTTTCTCTCTTGCATTTTATATTGTAGATATTTTCATGAACATTTGTCTACTCTTGGTCTGTACATAACCACGCACACAGTCAAACCTAACATTCTTTCAATGACCTCGATAAATGAATAGAAAGCCCATAAGGTTAATTTTGATCCCCATTCTTACACATAAAAATGCGCACATGTAACCCCACAATTGCACACATATTTCTAATTTTGACTTATGTTTAGGTGTGAGGAAAACCCCTACAGGTACACAACACACATAACCACACACACATTCCTAATCTAATCTTGTTCCACAGATCTCGATGAGTGCATCATATATGAAGTTAATTGTGATCCAAATTCAAACACATAAAAACGCGCACATAACCCCTACGGGCATGCAACACGCATAATCACATACATATTCATAATCTATCCTTGTTTTAAATATGTCGTTGGATTCTTCACATAAAAGATAATATTACTCTTTTCCCACACACTCCATGGACGTGCACACATAACCACACGAGCATACACAAATTTCTATGTGATTTCACACTTAACCACATACACATTATAATCTAACCTTGTTTTACAGATCTCAATGAATGCATCACACAAAGAAACACATGTGATTCCAATTCCACATGCACCAATAACATCGGCTCCTACACATGTGAATGCAATCTCAATTACACAGACGTGACAACTGAGGGTGAAAGGTCAGTCTAACGTGTTTGTGATTAGTAACCCAAAATGCAATTTATTATTGGTAATCCTGTAGTGTGTGTACCAGATTAGGGTTAGACCATAATTTTATTACGATTTTCCATGTTTTAGTTCTATTACGAGTTCGGGGACTGTCTGTGTTAGCCAAGTGAATATACCTCCAGCCCATAGGTTTCTGTCCCTTTATACAACTTGCTGTAATGTGGGCAAACAAAATTTAGTTGCATCCATAATGGTACACATACTTATGAAGCGCCGCCAGTGGTTCTAAATAGTGGTTCAGCATAGCGCCGCCTTCCTTTCAGCAAAACTATACTCATTTATTAAAAACCGGAATAAGCAAATTACTTGATTATATTCATTTAATGTGAAGGCTACTTTTGTATATAAGCAACTAACAGTTTACTGTATAATTACTGTTACTTGATTTCTATTTTATGAGGAAAAAATGACGTTATAGTATGACGTCACATTCAAAATAATCGAATTATTCCACAATGCAATTTATTATTTTGTGCAAAGAAACCAATATTCAAAATTATGATTGTCCCTCATCTTTCTGCGGCTCTCGATATAAAAAAAAAAACACCATAAACAATTATCTTACACATGTTTTCATCTGAGTCTCGTTGCGCTATTTCGTATTTTATGTGAAAAATATACTTTATTTTGTATTGTGTGCAAATGTCCTTTTTAAATCAGGGGTGTGCAATCGATAATACAGGAGGGCTAGATTAGGGCCACCATATTTGAAAAAGCAAAATTCCGGACAGTGCATGACTATTTTCATGACCTCGTAGTAAAAAATATGCGCACGGTACAAAATAACAATGTTCTGTATTAGCAGTGTGCACAGTACGATTGCAGATGTAGTAAAATTCCGGATTTCGGACATTTGAGCATTTTTTAAATTCTTCCCGGACCCGAAATATTACCCTGAATTCCGGACATGTCCGGAATTTTCCGGACGGTATGGCAACCCTAGGCTAGATACAAATAACATGGTAACACCGCGGAAAGCACCTTTATTTAACATATGCTTTCTAGTAGTTGCACGCACAAAACTTTTAGTTATTGATCATATGACAAGCGCAAGCTAGCTGTTAGGGCATTGTAACGTCATTAGCATAGATAATAAATCGGACTTAATTATAGACTTGTAGTTACTCGGACGTACCAGATTACCAGAGGGCTAGATACAAATAACTTGGTAACACCGCGGAACGCATCTTTATTTAACATTTGCTTTCTAGTAGTTGCACGCACAAGATTTTTTGTTAATATTTGATCATATGACATGCGTTGTTCGCATCACACTAGCTAGCTATTAGAACATTGTAACGTCATAAGCAAATATAATAAATTGAACTCAGGTATAGGTTTAGAATCACTCGGACGTACCAGATTGAACCAAATTAAAAACTCGTTTCGCTGGCCGCCCATTTTTTGTGGGGCGCATCTGGCCCGCGGGCCGCAGGTTGCACTCCCCCGTTTTAAATCATCAAATGTTCTTTATTCAAGTTCATCCTATTAAGATACCCAATAAAAATTCTGTTACATGTTCTTATTACAGGCCAGGATCTAAATGCCGATATGTTTGTGCTGCTGAATACGGTTCCAATGATCCGTATTGTATGAACGAGGGAGTTTGCCATATAACGCTGGAGGGGAATGCGATGTGCGAGTGAGTTGACTGCTTTTTTTGTTAAAAGGAACTATATGGATCGTTGTTGTTAATCTTAATATTGTTGTTGGGCTCTTTTCTCTGTGAGTGTGGCAATTATTCTATTGCTATCAAATTACATAGCCACTTATTTTGACCGAAGATAAACAGTATTATGAGACCCTAACAGGGCTGGTTGCGCTTAAAAGGAGCAACATTTTCGATTTTTATTTCTATTATCCTGGAACAAGGGAGTAGCCAGTTTTTCATACCATACATAGCATTGTCGTTGAAGTAATTTTTTCATAAAGAGGCGTTTCCTTGGTGGGAGGGTTTAAAAGTAGTGAATATTTTGGTTGAACTATTCGGGGAGGGGGAGGGGGTCGTAAGAACAAATTTTCTGGGTACAATTTTTATGGGGAAAGGGATTTTATAGAGAGGAATAGCGTGGGGGAATCTGAAGAAGAAAAAAAAATCAATCTAATTTTAATGGCGAATCTTCCTATGTACTTCAATAACAATCTCAAATTATTTTACAGTTGTCCAATAAACTACGCAGGAGATCAATGCGAGAACGATTGGCATATTTTCCTGAACGCTACCATCGGTCTTACAGTAGCTCTGGGACTTATTTTAGTCATCTTTGCGTTCGTCACTCTCATGCTCTACTTCCGAAACAGGATCGAACGGAACAGTTCGAAATCGAACTTTGTTGAACTGGAATCTCACTCTGCTAACGGAGAATTCAGTCAGCCGAACGAAACAACCGAAATAAAGGTAAGTGTTATTAATTTGGGTCTGGTGTAGTTTAGTACCACAAGTACTACTAGTGGACATGTCTCAACAGTTTTATGTACTCTCGGAGTATGTGAGCCAAGATTGCGGACCAGGACGTAGTATGTGTACCAGGTTAGGCCATAATTTCAGGTACTAATACTACAGGATTAGCTAGTCCCAGAACTCGTAATAGAACTGAAATAAGGAGAATTGGAATAAAATTATGGAATAAACTTAACCCGGTACACATTCTATGTTCCGGTGTCCGCCATCTTGGTTCACATTATTCGGGAGTACCTAATTTTGTAAAATGTTAATCCTGACCCCCACCTGATGACATCATCCAAAATTTGAGGGTTGATACAAAGACTAATAACTTATAGACACCATGGCTCTGTTTTAAGGCGTTGTAATATTCTTCTTCTGGCGCTCCAGAAGTGTGTGTACCAATATAGAGTGAACGAATTTTGTTCAAATACTTGACATCAAGTTGTGTAAAGGGACTGAAACCTATGGGCAGGGGGTATATTCACTTGGCTAAAACAGACAATCCCCGAACTGGTAATAAACTAAAATTATGAAAATCGGAATAAAATTACGGCCCCAACCTGGTACACGCACTATGGGAGTACCCTTCTCCTTCTAGGGCGATTATGGTCTTCCATTGCAATCGGTTGTCAGTTCTCCCGATGAGTTCATTGTTGGAGGAATTTCTCCTCGTTGCGGAGTTACCCTGGCTATCGGTGTATTTGTAACATATTCCATATAAATAAGACCACAGACAGAAGCAACTGCACGTGAAAAGCTATTCTGATTTTAGGCGTAAATGTCATATTTTCACTTCGCAATTTCCTCCCAATTTATTACACTTTGATTGAGGTGTCGCGGACTTGAATCTGAGATCATAGCCGGACCGAACAAAAATGTTGATATAAACTAAATTTGTATAATGTCCCAACTGTTAGAAAAGCTTCATATTTGAGATGGCTGTGGCTTTGATTTTAAAAGCAGTGTAAAGTATTTAGAAGATATTCACTCTTGAGTACCAAGAAACAACACAGATAGACAGTTGGTAACATTGAACTGCTTACCAAATTGTCAATACCAGAAACTTGCGTGGAAATTGTTTCTCATTTTTAAATGAATTGATATAATCCTATTTGCATTTAAAACTCAAACTCTGTCTGTTCGCCATGGCAACGGAAATTATAATGGGGCCACCTATATATCAATTCGGTAACTCTGTATTACTCAGCTGTCATATTCGTACAAATTCAGTGAAGAGCGAAGCTCATTTCTCCTTGCATTTACTTCTACGACAACTTTCGATTGTAATTGTCATCGCTTCCATGATGTCACAATTCAAGAACTGTCGAAGATAACTTAATTACTGTAACGTCATAAAAATCGATAACGTTAATTGTTTTGAACTCGCCATTCAGAACTCGCAAGTAAACAAAGCCAGCTGTTTACTCTTGAGTATCTTGAGAAATACACCTATTGAGAAAGGTTGCAGTATTTTGGATTAGCCAATTTCTAAACAATTTACTGAACTCCGAGGGAGAAACGCAATCTGAATACCAAGACATCTTTATGCCAAGCTTATTCAAATTTTGACCTCATTGACGCCTGACGCCTTTAGAGACAATTTACCACTGATATATAAAAAGAATTTATCAAGTCTTGCGCGCCATCTCGATATTAACTAGCTAACAACAAGCTACAAATAACAGATAGTAAGATGAAAGTGAGTTATTCATAAAAAAACGTTGAAAATGAGTGGACGGGACGTAAATATAATTAGCTTCACGCCCCCTCAAAAAATTGTCTAATTCCTTCCTTGCTGAGCGTGCCCCATTATTTGAGAACCACTGCTCTAAGAAATAGACGTGTTATTTTGTTGGCTTCATGTTTGTCGATGTACTTTACCTCAAATAGAAATTAACCTTTATTTGTGTATTCATACACAGGGCATCTCTAACCCCTATGTCAGCTCAGATGAAGGAATAACCGTTGCCACAAACTCAAAGGTAAGAAGTCTAATCCATATTTAGAACAGAATCTGAAAATATGATTTTCATGTTTATTCTGTGGGAAATGGAAAGCCGTCAATACGGCTTAATTTAACGACGAACTATTCTCTCTCGTCCGGTTACCAGTCCATGTCGGGTATTGGATTAGTTATTAACCAGTTATTTGTTTCCGATGTCTGGACTTAATGAGGGAGAAAGCAAGAAAACAACAAGCGAAGGGAAGGCTCCGAGTTAGATCATATCAGCTATCGGGTCCAACTGAAAGACGTGAGTTTGCAAGTGTCTTGAGCGTCTAAAAGACATTTCATCTATGAAAAATTGTTTAATACATTTTAAAAAAAAGGGGTCCGGCCCGCACCCCATCCCCTCTGCCTAGGCCCCTTCGAGTCCAACTCTAGTGGAGTCAATGACTCCAAAATGGTGCTAGTTACCTCAAACACTTTTTTCTATTTGCAAGATAGGTCGATGATGAACCGGATGTTCCTGAAGTGGAAGAAGACAGATTATAGCCTGTCACCAACACGATGACGTCACCAACATAATGACGTCATCAAATTTCTTTGCCAACAACATTCTCTGAAACTAACATTGTGAATGATGTTTCTAATGAAATTGATGCTAATTATTATTTCGCTGCACTTTTAATAAAAATCAGTTAATTTTATCTGGATTTTATGTGAAATCAAAATCTGTCAGGGCTGCAAAGTCGGAGAAAAATTTGCCGGATTTGCCAAAATTTTGACTCCAATCTCAACTCAGGGTCTAGGAAAGTTTGGCTAGGAATTAAAAGAAAACCGAATCTTGACTAAAATAATTTAAATGAGTCCGTGGACTTCTCTGTTGAAATAGCTGTGTTAAATACGGGGTTCCCAAACATGGCGTCGCAGAATAATTTCCGAATGGCCGGCAAAATATTTGTACATTTCCAAAAAAAATTTTTGTTTTGCAAATGAGAACTTGTCATAAAATTCGTTATTTTTACGAGGTGATTCCTACTACAGATAATTAATGCGTCGCGATTCAACATTCATTAAGTCTTTCTGTCGTTGACGCGGTGGTAAATGGTCCAATACCGATCTATCTGTGTCGTTTTCTTAATTATGTACTTTATTTAGTTCACTCGAAGTGTACGGACCCTGGTAATTTTCCTACCCTCCTCTAAATTTAAAGGTTTGACACCGCACCAAGATCCAACGTTCATAAGTCTGAATTATCTGCTCCCAAAATTTCGACTGAAACGCTATTCGAAAATAATGAGTTTATCGATGGCGCAAGTATTGTATTGTCTGGGTGGCATCGCATTTTAACGTAGAGTGATGAAGTCATAATAAATCACCCTTTCTCCCCTTTTCTGCGACATTTAGAAAACTCAAATAACGTCAAAATGTTACTAACTCCGGTTCTGCAGCCCCGATGCCAGTAAACAGGGACGTGCTCAAGGTGTGACTTTGAATGCAATTTCGATTAATGAATCGTGTTTTAGATTTACCTATACCAATTACTCTAATATCATCAGGAATATGTAAAAGATGTTACATTATTACTTTTCGTGATTTGTCGATTTCAATTTTTAGCATATCTTACATACTTTACGATCTCAAACGATATTTTAACGTGGAACTTTTGTATTTAGACAAAGTCCTTTTCGTTCAAAATTCATTAAACGAATTACATATTAAATGAGAAGATTGTGCTACTTCTGATTGGGGCGTTAAGAACAAACTCTGATGAAGTTGTGGGAGTTTCGAGGGTGTGTCAGTGATAATTCTGTGTATTTTCATTAGCAGATACTATTATTTGTGGTTCCATTACATTTGAACCCACGTACATTTGAACCTATGACAATTTCACCTGTATGCTATTGCACCTATGGAATTTTTTTTGTTTCATGGATAGTTAAACCCATACTAACCCTAACCCATGGGTTTTAGCACCCGCATATAGATTAAACCCGTGGATATACGCATGGGTTCAAATGTACATGGGTTCAAATGTACGGTCACCCTTATTTGTTGTCATATTCACAAAAGTGCGTAGAAGGATTCGGAAAATATCTTTTGTGCCAAGTCCACGCCAAAATATCATCTCAGCCAGAGCTCAAAATAATAAAATTAATGAATATCAGGTTAGGGTTAGGAATGCAGAAATTCGCTGGAAATTCGATGTTTCGAATCATTTCCTAACCCTATGAACCTTGTCCCTTTTGCCTAGCTAACCCAACCTAAGATAGCAGTGGGGCAAAGACGGGACAGGGTTTGGGTGTTTTACGTAACCGCTGGTCGGGTACGACTTTAAAACAAATCACGAATCTGAGAACGAGATAGCGTTCAGAGACTGCAGACTTATCGATCTAGCGCCATGTATCCTTTGCTCTGACTCAATAGCGACACCGCGTGTCCCGTCACTAATTAATTAATACCTAATAATACGACATATTTCATCTAAAATCAATAGGCTCCTGGTCCGAAATATGATGAATGCACATGAAAAATTTGGAGCAGATTCAACCGCGCTTTCGTGAGATATCACGTAACATGCGAAAGTGTCTAAGTGTCTAAGTGCGGGCGTTATTGCTGGAGAGATATTTGAATTTATCAACCTGTAGTCGGTGTAGTGAAAACTAGAACATAACTACCATGTCAAGTGGTCCGCGCAATTATTCGTAAACTACATGTGGCCCTTCGGCTATAAAGGTTGGACAGGCCTGTGCTAGTGTATGGTTCCATATCAGAGCTACCAACTGTCCCGGAATGGCCGAGACAGTCCCGGAATTGACATCTGGCGTCCCGTGTTCAGGACTGGGCCACGGTTGTCCCGGATTTTACTGACAACCACAGAGTGAAAAGATAGAATGCCATATAAACGTGCTGGCTTCGTTTAAAACTGGAAATGGATGTAATTCACGTGAATATCTGTCATCCAAATAGAAGTGAGTTGAAACTTGTGGATAAGACATGCTTTCTCCAAGTGTGAGTTTCTGGTGACATAACAATCAAACGAGAATATCGGTCGGAGACCGAAGACTTATCGATCGAAACTGCGGTTTCGATTCATGACTCTATAGTGACACCGCGTGTCCCATCACTAATTAATTAATATGTCGCTAATTATACGACATAATTCATCCAAAATCAATAGGCTTCTGGTCCGAGATATGATGAATGCACATGCAAAATTTGGAGCATACCTTCGTGAGATATCGCGTGCATCTAGCAGACAGACAGACAAACAGACAGACAAACAGACAAATACCTATCAACATACTTACCGATCTAAAGATCGATAAGTAATAAGTTAAACAATTGCAAAATGGATGATAACATTACATACTGCAGTCACCTTAATTTGAGAGAACCATTCAACTTGGCATATCAATTGAAAAAACGCAGGTAGATTTAAAACGGTTCTGTAGCTGTAAGTCGGTAAAAGGCAAGTAAAGAAAGTGGGTTGAAAGTAAAGGTGAACATAGAATTAGATTACTGGTTCTCAACCAGTGGGCCATGGCCCACTGCTGGGCCATAGAGGCATTTTCGAGTGGGCCACGAGCGTATTAAAATTACTGTAGTTATTGAAAAGTTTAGTTTCGTTTGTGTCATTATAGTCAAATATTTTATTGTAGTAGCAATGAATGATGCTGCTGCTTTTTATTCTAATTATTAAAGTGAAAGTATTTATTTTTGCAGAAAGATTCTCGACTTTCTTGTAGTTTCTCCCTTGCATGAGAAAGTTAGTGAGCCACGGAATTTTTATGCAACGAAAGTGGGCCATGGAAGAAAAAAGGTTGAGAACCACTGAATTAGATAGATCAGTGGTTCACAAACGGTGAGGCGCGCCTCTCAAAAGGGGCGTAGACATTTTTTTGAGGGGGCGTGGAGCTAAATAAAAATAAAAATTATCGTTAGGTTTGACCTTGCCAGCCTTAATTGAGATATTTACATTTCTCATTTTGTCAGCCAAAAACAACTATTTACGTTTCGTCCACGCAATTTCAACGTGTTTTTGAATAAAACATATATACTTTCAACTTACCATCTGTTATTTGTAGCTTCTTGTTAGCTAGTTATTTTTGAGGTGGGGCGCGGGACTTGATAAATTCTAAAAATAGGGTGCGGCTTAAAAAGCTTAAAAACCACTGTTACTTTGGAGATGTCTTTCGTGATTCACAAGCTTTTGTTGCATCAATTTTAGACAGTAAGATGTCCCGGAATGGTTTAACACCAAGTTGGCAACTCTATTCCAGATATGTTTATAGCTTATTCATAATAACATGCACTAGTGAGCATTTTACCCGGGCAGAATGCTATAGAGGTGAGTGTGATGATTTGAATAAAGATACAAATATTTCACTCTTACTTGACCTTCAATTTATTTATTCTCATGCATAACAACATCTAAAATTGGTTTGATCTCCGAATTATTTTTGAAGTTGAGTGTAAGGGGCATCATTATCAGAAAATCTCACGTTCGCCTAACACGCGAAAGGTCCCCTGGTTCGAAACCGGGCGGAAACAGTTCATTTAGTTCATGTTTACTACAAGCTTTTTCTGAATGTTTTCAATAATCTCTCAGGAGTATTTTTTATATTTATTTCAATATGACCAACCGACGTTTTTGTAGTGTAGTGGTTATCACGTTCGCCTAACACGCGAAAGGTCCCCGGTTCGAAACCGGGCGGAAACAATTACTTTAGGTCATGTTTACTACAAGTTTTATCTACATCTTTTTATTAAATCTCCCAGAAGTATTTTTTATTTCAATATGACCAACCGACGTACCTGTTTCCGTAGTGTAGTGGTTATCACGTTCGCCTAACACGCGAAAGGTCCCCGGTTCTAAACCGGGCGGAAACAGTTAATTTGGATCATGTTTATTACAATCTTTGTCTGAATCTTCTCATTAAATCTCCCAGGGGTATTTTTTATTTCAATATGACCGAACGACGTATCCGTTTCGGTATTGTAGTGGTTATTACGTTCGCCTAACACGCGAAGGGTCCCCGGTTCGAAAACGGGCGGAAACAGTTAATTTGGTTCATGTTTTACTACAATAAATCTTTCATTAAATCTCCCAGGGGTAACTTTTATTTCAATATGACCGAACGACGTAACCGTTTCGGTATTGTAGTGGTTATCACGTTCGCCTAACACGCGAAAGGTCCCCGGTTCGAAACCGGGCGGAAACAGTTAATTTGGTTCATGTTTACTACAAGCTTTTTCTGAATGTTTTCAATAATCTCTCAGGAGTATTTTTTATATTTATTTCAATATGACCAACCGACGTTTTTGTAGTGTAGTGGTTATCACGTTCGCCTAACATGCGAAAGGTCCCCGGTTCTAAACCGGGCGGAAACAATTACTTTAGGTCATGTTTACTACAAGTTTTATCTACATCTTTTTATTAAATCTCCCAGAAGTATTTTTTATTTCAATATGACCAACCGACGTACCTGTTTCCGTAGTGTAGTGGTTATCACGTTCGCCTAACACGCGAAAGGTCCCCGGTTCTAAACCGGGCGGAAACAGTTAATTTGGTTCATGTTTTACTACAATAAATCTTTTCAATAAATCTCCCAGGGATATCTTTTATTTCAATATGACCGAACGACGTATCCGTTTCGGCATTGTAGTGGTTATCACGTTCGCCTAACACGCGAAAGGTCCCCGGTTCGGAACCGGGCGGAAACAGTTTCTTTAGTTCATGTTTTACTACAAGCTTTATCTCAATCTTTTCATTAAATCTCCCAGAAGTATTTTTTGTTTCAATATGACCAACCGACGTATCTGTTTCCGTAGTGTAGTGGTTATCACGTTCGCCTAACACTCTAAAGGTCCCCGGTTCGGAACCGGGCGGAAACAGTTTCTTTAGTTCATGTTTTACTACAAGCTTTATCTCAATCTTTTCATTAAATCTCCCAGGAGTATTTTTTGTTTGGATATGACCACCTGACGTATCCGTTTGCGTAGTGTAGTGGTTATCACGTTCGCCTAACACGCGAAAGGTCCCTGGTTCGAAACCGGGCGGAAACAGTTAATTTGAAGCTTTATCTTACAAGCTTTATCTCAATCTTTTCATTAAATCTCCCAGAAGTATATTTTGTTTCAATATAACCAACCGACGTATCTCGTACCTAAATTTCGTATTTCAATATGACCAACCGACATATCTGTTTCTGTAGTGTAGTGGTTATCACGTTCGCCTAACAAGCAGAAGGTCCCCGGTTCGAAACCGGGCGGAAACAGTCACTTTAGTTCATGTTTTACTACAAGCTTTATCTCAATCTTTTCATTAAATCTCCCAGAAGTATTTTTTGTTTCAATTTGACCGAGCGACGTATCTCGTACCTAAATTTCGTATTTTAACATGACCAACCGACATATCTGTTTCTGTAGTTTAGTGGTTATCACGTTCGCCTAACAAGCGGAAGGTCCCCGGTTCGAAACCGGGCGGAAACAGTTACTTTAGTTCAGGTTTTACTACAAGCTTTATCTCAATCTTTTCATTAAATCTCCCAGAAGTATTTTTTGTTTCAATATGACCAACCGACGTATCTGTTTCCGTAGTGTAGTGCTTATCACGTTCGCCTAACACGCGAAAGGTCCCCGGCTCGATACCGGGCGGAAACAGTCAATTTGGTTCATGTTTTACTACAAGCTTTATCTCAATCTTTTCATTAAATCTCCCAGAAGTATTTTTTGTTTCAATATGACCAACCGACGTATCTCGTACCTAAATTTCGTATTTCAAAATGGCCAACCGACATATCCGTTTCTGTAGTGTAGTGGTTATAACGTTCGCCTAACACGCGAAAGGTCCCTGGTTCGAAACCGGGCGGAAACAGTTAATTTGAAGCTTTATCTTACAAGCTTTATCTCAATCTTTTCATTAAATCTCCCAGAAGTATATTTTTTGTTTCAATATGACCAATTGACGTATCTGTTTCCGTAGTGTAGTGGTTATCACGTTCGCCTAACACGCGAAAGGTCCCTGGTTCGAAACCGGGCGGAAACAGTTAATTTGAAGCTTTATTTTACAAGCTTTATCTCAATCTTTTCATTAAATCTCCCAGAAGTATATTTTGTTTCAATATGACCAACCGACTTATCTGTTTCCGTTGTGTAGTGGTTATCACGTTCGCCTAACACGCGAAAGGTCCCCGGTTCGAAACCGGGCGGAAACAGTTAATTTGGTTCATGTTTACTACAAGCTTTGTCTGAATCTGTCCATTAAATCTCCCAGAAGTATTTTTTGTTTCAATATGACCAACCGACGTATCTCGTACCTAAATTTCGTATTTCAACATGACCAACCGACATATCTGTTTTTGTAGTGTAGTGGTTATCACGTTCGCCTAACACGCGAAAGGTCCCCGGTTCGAAACCGGGCGGAAACAGTTAGTTTAGTTCATGTTTTACAAGCTTTATCTCAATCTTTTCATTAAATCTCCCAGAAGTATTTTTTGTTTCAATATGACCAACCGACGTATCTGTTTCCGTAGTGTAGTGGTTATCACGTTTCCCTAACAAGCAGAAGGTCCCCGGTTCGAAACCGGTCGGAAACGGTTAATTTGGATCATGTTTACTACAAGCTTTGTCTGAATCTTCTCATTAAATCCCCCAGAAGTATTTTTTGTTTCAATATGACCAACCGACGTATCTGTTTCCGTAGTGTAGTGGTTATCACGTTCGCCTAACACGCGAAAGGTCAACGGTTCGAAACCGGGCGGAAACAGTCAATTTGGTTCATGTTTTACTACAAGCTTTATCTCAATCTTTCCATTAAATCTCCCAGAAGTATTTTTTGTTTCAATATGACCAATTGACGTATCCGTTTGCGTAGTGTAGTGGTTATCACGTTCGCCTAACACGCGAAAGGTCCCTGGTTCGAAACCGGGAGGAAACAGTTAATTTGAAGCTTTATCTTACAAGCTTTATTTCAATCTTTTCATTAAATCTCCCAGAAGTATATTTTGTTTCAATATGACCAACCGACGTATCTGTTTCCGTAGTGTAGTGGTTATCACGTTTGCCTAACAAGCGGAAGGTCCCCGGTTCGAAACCGGGCGGAAACAATTAGTTTAGTTCATGTTTTACAAGCTTTATCTCAATCTTTTCATTAAATCTCCCAGAAGTATTTTTTGTTTCAATATGACCAACCGACGTATCTGTTTCCGTAGTGTAGTGGTTATCACCTTTCCCTAACAAGCGGAAGGTCCCCGGTTCGAAACCGGTCGGAAACGGTTAATTTGGATCATGTTTACTACAAGCTTTGTCTGAATCTTCTCATTAAATCCCCCAGAAGTATTTTTTGTTTCAATATGACCAACCGACGTATCTGTTTCCGTAGTGTAGTGGTTATCACGTTCGCCTAACACGCGAAAGGTCCCCGGTTCGAAACCGGCGGAAACAGTCAATTTGGTTCATGTTTTACTACAAGCTTTATCTCAATCTTTCCATTAAATCTCCCAGAAGTATTTTTTGTTTCAATATGACCAATTGACGTATCCGTTTGCGTAGTGTAGTGGTTATCACGTTCGCCTAACACGCGAAAGGTCCCTGGTTCGAAACCGGGAGGAAACAGTTAATTTGAAGCTTTATCTTACAAGCTTTATCTCAATCTTTTCATTAAATCTCCCAGAAGTATATTTTGTTTCAATATGACCAACCGACGTATCTGTTTCCGTAGTGTAGTGCTTATCACGTTCGCCTAACACGCGAAAGGTCCCCGGCTCGATACCGGGCGGAAACAGTCAATTTGGTTCATGTTTTACTACAAGCTTTATCTCAATCTTTTCATTAAATCTCCCAGAAGTATTTTTTGTTTCAATTTGACCAAGCGACGTATCTCGTACCTAAATTTCGTATTTTAATATGACCAACCGACATATCTGTTTCTGTAGTGTAGTGGTTATCACGTTCGCCTAACAAGCGGAAGGTCCCCGGTTCGAAACCGGGCGGAAACAGTTACTTTAGTTCAGGTTTTACTACAAGCTTTATCTCAATCTTTTCATTAAATCTCCCAGAAGTATTTTTTGTTTCAATATGACCAACCGACGTATCTGTTTCCGTAGTGTAGTGCTTATCACGTTCGCCTAACACGCGAAAGGTCCCCGGCTCGATACCGGGCGGAAACAGTCAATTTGGTTCATGTTTTACTACAAGCTTTATCTCAATCTTTTCATTAAATCTCCCACAAGTATTTTTTGTTTCAATATGACCAACCGACGTATCTCGTACCTAAATTTTGTATTTCAAAATGGCCAACCGACATATCTGTTTTTGTAGTGTAGTGGTTATCACGTTCGCCTAACACGCGAAAGGTCCCCGGTTCGAATCCGGGCGAAAACAGTCAATTTGGTTCATGTTTTACTACAAGCTTTATCTCAATCTTTCCATTAAATCTCCCAGAAGTATTTTTTGTTTCAATATGACCAATTGACGTATCCGTTTGCGTAGTGTAGTGGTTATCACGTTCGCCTAACACGCGAAAGGTCCCTGGTTCGAAACCGGGAGGAAACAGTTAATTTGAAGCTTTATCTTACAACCTTTATCTCAATCTTTTCATTAAATCTCCCAGAAGTATATTTTGTTTCAATATGACCAACCGACGTATCTGTTTCCGTAGTGTAGTGGTTATCACGTTTGCCTAACAAGCGGAAGGTCCCCGGTTCGAAACCGGGCGGAAACAGTTAGTTCAGTTCATGTTTTACAAGCTTTATCTCAATCTTTTCATTAAATCTCCCAGAAGTATTTTTTGTTTCAATATGACCATCCGACGTATCTGTTTCCGTAGTGTAGTGGTTATCACGTTTCCCTAACAAGCGGAAGGTCCCCGGTTCGAAACCGGTCGGAAACGGTTAATTTGGATCATGTTTACTACAAGATTTTTCTGAATCTTCTCATTAAATCCCCCAGAAGTATTTTTTGTTTCAATATGACCAACCGACCTATCTGTTTCCGTAGTGTAGTGGTTATCACGTTCGCCTAACACGCGAAAGGTCCCCGGTTCGAAACCGGCGGAAACAGTCAATTTGGTTCATGTTTTACTAAAAGCTTTATCTCAATCTTTCCATTAAATCTCCCAGAAGTATTTTTTGTTTCAATATGACCAATTGACGTATCTGTTTCCGTAGTGTAGTGGTTATCACGTTTGCCTAACAAGCGGAAGGTCCCCGGTTCGAAACCGGGCGGAAACAGTTAGTTTAGTTCATGTTTTACAAGCTTTATCTCAATCTTTTCATTAAATCTCCCAGAAGTATTTTTTGTTTCAATATGACCAACCGACGTATCTGTTTCCGTAGTGTAGTGGTTATCACGTTCGCCTAACAAGCGGAAGGTCCCTGGTTCGAAACCGGGCGGAAACAGTTAGTTTAGTTCATGTTTTACTACAAGCTTTATCTCAATCTTTTCATTAAATCTCCCAGAAGTATATTTTGTTTCAATATGACCAACGGACGTATCTCGTACCTAAATTTCGTATTTCAAAATGGCCAACCGACATATCTGTTTTTGTAGTGTAGTGGTTATCACGTTCGCCTAACACGCGAAAGGTCCCCGGTTCGAATCCGGGCGAAAACAGTCAATTTGGTTCATGTTTTACTACAAGCTTTATCTCAATCTTTCCATTAAATCTCCCAGAAGTATTTTTTGTTTCAATATGACCAATTGACGTATCCGTTTGCGTAGTGTAGTGGTTATCACGTTCGCCTAACACGCGAAAGGTCCCTGGTTCGAAACCGGGAGGAAACAGTTAATTTGAAGCTTTATCTTACAAGCTTTATCTCAATCTTTTCAATAAATCTCCCAGAAGTATATTTTGTTTCAATATGACCAACCGACGTATCTGTTTCCGTAGTGTAGTGCTTATCACGTTCGCCTAACACGCGAAAGGTCCCCGGCTCGATACCGGGCGGAAACAGTCAATTTGGTTCATGTTTTACTACAAGCTTTATCTCAATCTTTTCATTAAATCTCCCAGAAGTATTTTTTGTTTCAATTTGACCAAGCGACGTATCTCGTACCTAAATTTCGTATTTTAATATGACCAACCGACATATCTGTTTCTGTAGTGTAGTGGTTATCACGTTCGCCTAACAAGCGGAAGGTCCCCGGTTCGAAACCGGGCGGAAACAGTTACTTTAGTTCAGGTTTTACTACAAGCTTTATCTCAATCTTTTCATTAAATCTCCCAGAAGTATTTTTTGTTTCAATATGACCAACCGACGTATCTGTTTCCGTAGTGTAGTGCTTATCACGTTCGCCTAACACGCGAAAGGTCCCCGGCTCGATACCGGGCGGAAACAGTTAGTTTAGTTCATGTTTTACAAGCTTTATCTCAATCTTTTCATTAAATCTCCCAGAAGTATTTTTTGTTTCAATATGACCAACCGACGTATCTGTTTTCGTAGTGTAGTGGTTATCACGTTTCCCTAACAAGCGGAAGGTCCCCGGTTCGAATCCGGGCGAAAACAGTCAATTTGGTTCATGTTTTACTACAAGCTTTATCTCAATCTTTCCATTAAATCTCCCAGAAGTATTTTTTGTTTCAATATGACCAATTGACGTATCCGTTTGCGTAGTGTAGTGGTTATCACGTTCGCCTAACACGCGAAAGGTCCCTGGTTCGAAACCGGGCGGAAACAGTTAATTTGAAGCTTTATCTTACAAGCTTTATCTCAATCTTTTCATTAAATCTCCCAGAAGTATATTTTGTTTCAATATGACCAACCGACGTATCTGTTTCCGTTGTGTAGTGGTTATCACGTTCGCCTAACACGCGAAAGGTCCCCGGTTCGAAACCGGGCGGAAACAGTTAATTTGGTTCATGTTTACTACAAGCTTTGTCTGAATCTTTTCATTAAATCTCCCAGAAGTATTTTTTGTTTCAATATGACCAACCGACGTATCTCGTACCTAAATTTCGTATTTCGTATCTTTTCATTAAATCTCCCAGAAGTATTTTTTGTTTCAATATGACCAACCGACGTATCTGTTTCCGTAGTGTAGTGGTTATCACGTTTGCCTAACAAGCGGAAGGTCCCCGGTTCGAAACCGGTCGGAAACGGTTAATTTGGATCATGTTTACTACAAGCTTTGTCTGAATCTTCTCATTAAATCCCCCAGAAGTATTTTTTGTTTCAATATGACCAACCGACGTATCTGTTTCCGTAGTGTAGTGGTTATCACGTTCGCCTAACACGCGAAAGGTCCCCGGTTCGAAACCGGCGGAAACAGTCAATTTGGTTCATGTTTTACTACAAGCTTTATCTCAATCTTTCCATTAAATCTCCCAGAAGTATTTTTTGTTTCAATATGACCAATTGACGTATCCGTTTGCGTAGTGTAGTGGTTATCACGTTCGCCTAACACGCGAAAGGTCCCTGGTTCGAAACCGGGAGGAAACAGTTAATTTGAAGCTTTATCTTACAAGCTTTATCTCAATCTTTTCATTAAATCTCCCAGAAGTATATTTTGTTTCAATATGACCAACCGACGTATCTGTTTCCGTAGTGTAGTGCTTATCACGTTCGCCTAACACGCGAAAGGTCCCCGGCTCGATACCGGGCGGAAACAGTCAATTTGGTTAATGTTTTACTACAAGCTTTATCTCAATCTTTTCATTAAATCTCCCAGAAGTATTTTTTGTTTCAATTTGACCAAGCGACGTATCTCGTACCTAAATTTCGTATTTTAATATGACCAACCGACATATCTGTTTCTGTAGTGTAGTGGTTATCACGTTCGCCTAACAAGCGGAAGGTCCCCGGTTCGAAACCGGGCGGAAACAGTTACTTTAGTTCAGGTTTTACTACAAGCTTTATCTCAATCTTTTCATTAAATCTCCCAGAAGTATTTTTTGTTTCAATATGACCAACCGACGTATCTGTTTCCGTAGTGTAGTGCTTATCACGTTCGCCTAACACGCGAAAGGTCCCCGGCTCGATACCGGGCGGAAACAGTCAATTTGGTTCATGTTTTACTACAAGCTTTATCTCAATCTTTTCATTAAATCTCCCACAAGTATTTTTTGTTTCAATATGACCAACCGACGTATCTCGTACCTAAATTTTGTATTTCAAAATGGCCAACCGACATATCTGTTTTTGTAGTGTAGTGGTTATCACGTTCGCCTAACACGCGAAAGGTCCCCGGTTCGAATCCGGGCGAAAAACAGTCAATTTGGTTCATGTTTTACTACAAGCTTTATCTCAATCTTTCCATTAAATCTCCCAGAAGTATTTTTTGTTTCAATATGACCAATTGACGTATCCGTTTGCGTAGTGTAGTGGTTATCACGTTCGCCTAACACGCGAAAGGTCCCTGGTTCGAAACCGGGAGGAAACAGTTAATTTGAAGCTTTATCTTACAACCTTTATCTCAATCTTTTCATTAAATCTCCCAGAAGTATATTTTGTTTCAATATGACCAACCGACGTATCTGTTTCCGTAGTGTAGTGGTTATCACGTTTGCCTAACAAGCGGAAGGTCCCCCGGTTCGAAAACCGGGCGGAAACAGTTAGTTCAGTTCATGTTTTACAAGCTTTATCTCAATCTTTTCATTAAATCTCCCAGAAGTATTTTTTGTTTCAATATGACCATCCGACGTATCTGTTTCCGTAGTGTAGTGGTTATCACGTTTCCCTAACAAGCGGAAGGTCCCCGGTTCGAAACCGGTCGGAAACGGTTAATTTGGATCATGTTTACTACAAGATTTTTCTGGATCTTCTCATTAAATCCCCCAGAAGTATTTTTTGTTTCAATATGACCAACCGACCTATCTGTTTCCGTAGTGTAGTGGTTATCACGTTCGCCTAACACGCGAAAGGTCCCCGGTTCGAAACCGGCGGAAACAGTCAATTTGGTTCATGTTTTACTAAAAGCTTTATCTCAATCTTTCCTTTAAATCTCCCAGAAGTATTTTTTGTTTCAATATGACCAATTGACGTATCTGTTTCCGTAGTGTAGTGGTTATCACGTTTGCCTAACAAGCGGAAGGTCCCCGGTTCGAAACGGGCGGAAACAGTTAGTTTAGTTCATGTTTACAAGCTTTATCTCAATCTTTTCATTAAATCTCCCAGAAGTATTTTTTGTTTCAATATGACCAACCGACCGTATCTGTTTCCGTAGGTGTAGTGGTTATCACGTTTCGCCTAACAAGCGGAAGGTCCCTGGTTCGAAACCGGGCGGAAACAGTTAGTTTAGTTCATGTTTTACTACAAGCTTTATCTCAATCTTTTCATTAAATCTCCCAGAAGTATATTTTGTTTCAATATGACCAACCGACGTATCTCGTACCTAAATTTCGTATTTCAAAATGGCCAACCGACATATCTGTTTTTGTAGTGTAGTGGTTATCACGTTCGCCTAACACGCGAAAGGTCCCCGGTTCGAATCCGGGCGAAAACAGTCAATTTGGTTCATGTTTTACTACAAGCTTTATCTCAATCTTTCCATTAAATCTCCAGAAGTATTTTTTGTTTCAATATGACCAATTGACGTATCCGTTTGCGTAGTGTAGTGGTTATCACGTTCGCCTAACACGCGAAAGGTCCCTGGTTCGAAACCGGGAGGAAACAGTTAATTTGAAGCTTTATCTTACAAGCTTTATCTCAATCTTTTCAATAAATCTCCCAGAAGTATATTTTGTTTCAATATGACCAACCGACGTATCTGTTTCCGTAGTGTAGTGCTTATCACGTTCGCCTAACACGCGAAAGGTCCCCGGCTCGATACCGGCGGAAACAGTCAATTTGGTTCATGTTTACTACAAGCTTTATCTCAATCTTTTCATTAAATCTCCCAGAAGTATTTTTGTTTCAATTTGACCAAGCGACGTATCTCGTACCTAAATTTCGTATTTTTAATATGACCAACCGACATATCTGTTTCTGTAGTGTAGTGGTTATCACGTTCGCCTAACAAGCGGAAGGTCCCCGGTTCGAAACCGGGCGGAAACAGTTACTTTAGTTCAGGTTTTTACTACAAGCTTTATCTCAATCTTTCATTAAATCACCCAGAGTAATTTTTGTTTCAATATGACCAACCGACGTATCTGTTTCCGTAGTGTAGTGCTTATCACGTTCGCCTAACACGCGAAAGGTCCCCGGCTCGATACCGGGCGGAAACAGTCAATTTGTTTCATGTTTTACTACAAGCTTTATCTCAATCTTTTCATTAAATCTCCCAGAAGTATTTTTTGTTTCAATATGACCAACCGACATATCTGTTTTTGTAGTGTAGTGGTTATCACGTTCGCCTAACACGCGAAAGGTCCCCGGTTCGAATCCGGGCGAAAACAGTCAATTTGGTTCATGTTTTACTACAAGCTTTATCTCAATCTTTCCATTAAATCTCCCAGAAGTATTTTTTGTTTCAATATGACCAATTGACGTATCCGTTTGCGTAGTGTAGTGGTTATCACGTTCGCCTAACACGCGAAAGGTCCCTGGTTCGAAACCGGGCGGAAACAGTTAATTTGAAGCTTTATCTTCAAGCTTTATCTCAATCTTTTCATTAAATCTCCCAGAAGTATATTTTGTTCAATATGACAACCGACGTATCTGTTTCCGTTGTGTAGTGGTTATCACGTTCGCCTAACACGCGAAAGGTCCCCGGTTCGAAACCGGGCGGAAACAGTTAATTTGGTTCATGTTTACTACAAGCTTTGTCTGAATCTTTTCATTAAATCTCCCAGAAGTATTTTTTGTTTCAATATGACCAACCGACGTATCTCGTACCTAATTTCGTATTTCAATATGACCAACCGACATATCTGTTTTTGTAGTGTAGTGGTTATCACGTTCGCCTAACACGCGAAAGGTCCCCGGTTCGAAAACCGGGCGGAAACAGTTAGTTTTAGTTCATGTTTTACTACAAGCTTTCATCTCAATCTTTTCATTAAATCTCCCAGAAGTATATTTTGTTTCAATATGACCAACGGACGTATCTGTTTCCGTAGTGTAGTGGTTATCACGTTTGCCTAACAAGCGAAGGTCCCCGGTTCGAAAACCGGGCGGAAACAGTTAGTTTAGTTCATGTTTTACAAGCTTTATCTCAATCTTTTCATTAAATCTCCCAGAAAGTATTTTTTGTTTCAATATGACCAAACCGACGTATCTCGTACCTAAATTTCGTATTTCAATATGACCAACCGACATATCTGTTTTTGTAGTGTAGTTGGTTACGTTCGCCTAACACGCGAAAGGTCCCGGTTCGAAACCGGGCGGAAACAGTTAGTTTAGTTTCATGTTTACTACAAGCTTTTATCTCAATCTTTTCATTAAATCTCCCAGAAGTATATTTTGTTTCAATATGACCACCGACGTATCTGTTTCCGTAGTGTAGTGGTTATCACGTTTGCCTAACAAGCGGAAAGGTCCCCGGTTCGAAACCGGGCGGAAACAGTTAGTTTAAGTTCATGTTTTACAAGCTTTATCTCAATCTTTTTCATTAAATCTCCAGAAGTATTTTTTGTTTCAATATGACCAACCGACGTATCTGTTTCCGTAGTGTAGTGGTTATCACGTTTCCCTAACAAGCGGAAGGTCCCCGGTTCGAAACCGGTCGGAAACGGTTAATTTGGATCATGTTTACTACAAGCTTTGTCTGAAATCTTCTCATTAAATCCCCCAGAAGTATTTTTTTGTTTCAATATGAACCAACCGACGTATCTGTTTCCGTAGTGTAGTGGGTATCACGTTCGCCTAACACGCGAGAAGGTCCCCGGTTCGAAACCGGGCGGAAACAGTCAATTTGGTTCAATGTTTTACTACAAGCTTTATCTCAATCTTTCCATTAAATCTCCCAGAAGTATTTTTTGTTTCAATATGACCAATTGACGTATCTGTTTCGTAGTGTAGTGGTTATCACGTTTGCCTAACAAGCGGAAGGTCCCCGGTCGAAACCGGGCGGAAACAGTTAGTTTAGTTCATGTTTTACAAGCTTTATCTCAATCTTTTCATTAAGTCTCCCGAAGTATTTTTTGTTTCAATATGACCAACCGACGTATCTGTTTCCGTAGTGTAGTGGGTTATCACGTTCGCACTAACAAGCAATAAGTCGCCCGGTTCGAAAACCGGGCGGAAACAGTTATTTAGTTCAATGTTTTACTACAAGCTTTATCTCAATCTTTTCATTAAATCTCCCAGAAGTATTTTTTCAATATGACCAACCGACGTATCTGTTTCCGTAGTGTAGTGGTTATCACGTTCGCCTAACAAGCGGAAGGTCCCCGGTTCGAAACCGGGCGGAAACAGTTAGTTTAGTTCATGTTTTACAAGCTTTATCTCAATCTTTCATTAAATCTCCCAGAAGTATTTTTTGTTTCAATATGACCAACCGACGTATCTGTTTCCGTAGTGTAGTGGTTATCACGTTCCCTAACAAGCGGAAGTCCCCGGTTCGAAACCGGTGCGGAAACGGTTAATTTGGATCATGTTTAC